>JAOWBW010000121.1:1030772-1480094 GCA_026119855.1 Campanula takesimana | reverse complement strand
TGGTAACTTGATGTCATCTCATGTTAGTTCACGAATTTATGGGTTATGTTAGATTTAACAATCATTCTTCAGTGAAGGGGGATGTGGAGGTGGTTTGTATTACTTATATGGTCGAGGCAGGCCATTATGTTACATTTAACAATTATTCTTTAGTGAAAGCTTTTCTGAAAGTGCAACAATTGAGCATCACTTTATTACCAGGGACTTAATCACATGATTATGATTTCCACATTAAATTTCGGAATATAAACATTACTCCTATTAGTTTTTTGTGCTATGTAACTATGTTTTTCGAGTACATTATTTTCTTTTTGGTAACCTTAAAATTACGAGTCATTACCAATTCTTTTTTTCGTCGCTTGGACCTTAATCATAGACATGTTTGCTGGATTTGAAGAAATTGAAAGCTTTTAAGCTTATGTAATTAGTTGAACATTTAATTTATAGATACAGTCCTTATGTTGCTGCAAAAGGATTTTGATAATGTCTCAGTTGTCAATTGAAATGAGGGATGTGGTATACTACCCTCTTGCCCAGGTTTCAAGGCAGGTGGGTAACTCCTCCAGCTTGGCCTAAAATAATGGCAAGGTTTGGTTCATTTGACAGTACCATATGGTATCAATAGACACATTATCATCGCATGTTAGTACCTTTGTTAATGTATCTTTCCCCTTTTATCGTTTTCTTTCTATTTTTGTCATTTCATCCTTCTCTTTTCCTCTTAACTAGTTTTTCATCCAATCTTTTTTTAGTTAGTTGTTCTCTGTCCATTTCTCTTTCACTTTATGTCATCATATGCATATCTTCTTTATCGAGTGAATGGGTACCCTCGGGTACAAACTGCTATCTCACTCTAATGTGTTTTGTTTCTGTTTGATTTTGTTGTGCATACCATGGTAATCAAGTGGTTTATTAAGAATGTGAAATGTGTGCCCTTTTAGCATTTATCTGATTCTTTTTCTCAACCTGTATTGGTTTGAACAGGATGATTGCAGATCCTTCATTCTTGTACCGTTCTTATTTTGGAGCAAGCAGCTACAATTGGTTACTCTGTTTGGTGGGAGGTGAAAACTCGCAAGGAGAGGTACGATATCTCAAGGAAAAAATATGCCTTAAGAAATATTAGCTCATTTATGACACTCTGTTCTGTCATTAGCGACGTTTTATATTTCAACTTACGTCTTTCCTTCCCTTTTTCTTGGCCACTTTAGGATAAAGCGGGAGTGGGATCTTGCACTTATTAATGTGCTCACCGTGACGGCATGCAATTCTATTGTTGATTGGTCACTTGCTCCTTGTCGTTCGTACGGGAACACATTTTGATTCGATTTGCAAAATACATTGCAAAAGCTTCCAAACAACATATTTGGAAAAAGCTATCCACTTAGGGAATTTGACTTGCAAAAGAGAATTCAGTCCTTTATATAAGGCTACAGAGTTATGTCTGGTTGGTGTAACTGCTGGAGCAGCCCCAAGGCACTCTTTCGAATCTGGCTACCAGTAGAAAGGAGGGAAGGTAACCGATCTCTAATACTCCCTCTTTCCCAGAAAGATAGTCCCACTTTTTGACTTTTATGGTCAACCCAATCATACTTTGACCATAGTTTTATAAAAACTCAATTATCCTTGTGTAATTCTAAAAATTGTTATTGGAAGTGTCAGCATTCCTAATGGTGAGTCATTAAAATTTTATAGAATTGCATAGTTATAACTAGATTTTCATAAAGCTATGGTCAAAGTATAATTGAGGCGACTGTAAATGTCAAAGTGGGGACTATTTTTCCGGGATCGAGGGAGCTTTTTTCTCTTTTGCATGCATGCCTTTGGCCAATCAAATCTTTTCACTCTGTATGTGAATACATGTTTTGGAAGATTGTTAGTGACAATTCCGACTGTGATCTCTAACACGCTTGGTTATGGAGGTTTTCTTGGTATTTACGCGAACCTGCGTTATCAGCTGTTATGTGGATTCGATAGAGTGGTGATCAACCATTTCGATGTGATTGGGATGGCTCTGCTTTTAGGCACAACTTTGAGGTCTATTTTGCTTTTCCCTCATACTTCTATGTTCTCAAATATAAATGTGCAACTACTACTGGTATACTTGCTAATACTACCTCCGTCCGCAATGATCTTCTCACTTTTTTTTTTGTTAATAAGAAGGTATTTAGCAAATTTAGGTTAATTGAATATTTAAAACTTCTTGTTGATACATCATTATAAGAGTAATACTAAAGTCGCTAAAAAGTCTCATAAAATCTTGCTTATTAACAGTGTTGTCAATAAATGATTTGATGTTGTTTTTGTATGACTCACTACTCATTAATTCAACATCCAATTAATTTCTGCCAACTGTATGTGAATCTTTTTGTTCCCCTAGCGTGAGCTTTAGAATACAAAGAATGTAGGATAATCATTTCGGGACACGAGGGAGTATTATTAAGTTATAGTCCTTAGACTTACCAGAAAAGGAAATGTATTTACTAATAGTAATGTTGAAGTTTGACTTGTGGTCCTTCATTGGGTTTTCCATCTAGAAGCACTGAATACTGATGTTATACTCTTAGGCAGCAAATGCTAATCTGAAGAGTTTGATGTCAGCAGTGACCTTACTCTTGATAGAACTGAAATGGTGGTGTGATCCCGAGTTATTGGGACTGGAGCTGGGTTGTGTTGAGTTGTGGTTTACTAACTCTATGCTTTCACGACTTGAGTTCGTAAAAACTATACCATATCAACTTTGTCATTATGAGACTGCTGAAGAAGATTCAGGCTAGTAATCATAAGTGGAACATACTTCTAGCTATTTCGCTCATAAACCAAAATTCATAAAAATTTGCACCAGATCTGGGACTATTGAGAAGATCCATGCTACTTTGAGCCCGCCGGACGAAATGGTGTGAGTGTTGGTGCCCTAAGCACGTTTGTTAAACATTGTAATTTTATCATTTTATTCATATTAATAAAGAGATGTTTTGATTATTATTGTTGTTCATGTTTACTTATAATAATCTCCGTCCCTAGTACTTGTTAAGAAAACTAGTATAAAGGCTAAATGATCATGGGATGATCATGTTAGATTTATGGGTACTTGTTTGGAACAAGGTACTGGACATGACCCGCTCTATGAGATTTATATCATGGTCTATGTCGTAAATAAATCTCATATTAGTTATGTCATTTGAATCCTTAGACATGAAGTTATTATAGTCTTCCACTTGATGAACATTATGTTTGACATATTCAAACGCTACCTTTAACCAGGAAGTTAAAAGGGTATGATTGGCATAATAGGATTCATGTAGGGAAGAATAATAAGCTAACTTAGATTTGTCCCTTTTCGGAGAGATGTCAAGCTTGGGCCCCTCGTAGAATGATGTTGATGAAATGTTTGGCCAAACTCAAGTGAATTGATTGGATCAATGTCATTTGGATTATCAACATATTCGGTATCGAGAAAGTATTGAACAATACAAGTTGACTTGTTGACCATGACTTGTGTTCAATGACATCGTGGACAAAGGGATTGTGACATGTTTTATAAAGGAATACGAACTTGTATATAGTTACACTATTTGGGTAGGTATGACGGTTTGCTAGAACCTAATCATATCTTATGGGTTTATGATTGAACCCATTGCCAACTTAATGTAATCCTATAGGGTCACCACAATAGAACGGATCTTAAAAGGACTTAATTGGAATTTTGGGTCGAAGGGTCTTTGAGGAATATTAGGAATTTAGAGGAGAAAAGTGGAAAATAGGAGGGTCCGGGCGGACCTCATAAAGGACCCGTCCGGACCTCCTGGTGATCCGGGAGGACCATGTAAAGGACCCGGTCGGACCATGCTTGGATCCGGCCGGACCCCTTTGCATACCCGGTCGGACCTAGTCCTGTTTCGACTAGGATTTTCCTAATCCGTTTTCTTGCGGGTTTAGTCACTTGTTACCTATTTGGAATAGGTTAAACATGTATTTAAACCCCCTCTAGTTGCCCTAATCAGTCTATAAGTTTGTGTAAGCCTCCAAAGAGTTTTTTGAGAGAGTTATTTCTTGTTCTAAGAGATCCTTAGATTGAAGAAGAAGAATATCACATATTAATTCCATATAATCAAAATACAATTGTGAAGCGTGTTTCACAATTTGGTCTAGCAACCAAGATCAAGTGTTCTTGATATTCGTTCGTGGTGTGGATACCGATAGAGGGTGAAGCTTATCATCTTCAAGGTTCGTGTTCCTGATTTTGTAGCTTTCAAGTCTCCACCAAGAATCAGGTTGATTAACAACGCATCAAGGGTTAGTATTCTAGTATTCATTATGCATGTATTTGATATAATCATATGAATGGATCTATGGGCTTTGGGTTTCATGAAAATTTTAAATGCTTAATTCCGCTGCGCATGTTACTAGGAAACCCAACAAATGGGTCCATAACTCAAATCTGGGATACGTTAGAGAGAGGATGAAGGCGGAAGCATTACCTGTTGAATCCATCTTCAATGTTGCTTAGAGATAATGATGAAGAAGAAGCAGGGAATGAAGTACTTCTAAATGATAGTGCCTTTCTCACTTGTCTTTTTAAACATAATGAAGAGAGTATAGAGAGAATAATGAATTGTATGTAGTATGTTTCTAAGGCTGATGGAAGGCCTTTATATAGGAAACAAATAGGCACTTCATTTAGGGACTACACCCTTTCACATAAGTGGTGTGAATTTACCATTTTACCCATCATAAATAGATAATATTACACCCCAGGAATTCTACACATTATTTGTTTTTCTACACTTTATATTAACATTATAAGTATGATTACACGTATGGAATTAAATAATGACTTGTTATACAATCCATGTTCTAACAATCTCCCACTTAGGTTGCATAACAATGTCTTTCCTTAAATCATAATTATAATACAAATGACAATCCTTATGTGCACTTTGTTGTCATCCATAACAATCCCGTCCATTAGTCATACAAGTATAAGGACTAAAGGGGCAGTCGTTGAATTGATTCACAACTAAACCCACAATAATCATGTATACATATCTAACTAAATGACATAGATCAAAATGTAGATGTGTAGCATGGAACATAATGAATATATACATATTCTTCCAACTAGTCCAACTTAACCAAATGAGATCAAAACTTTAAAATAATAATAGAACAATTAATGAAAACAACATAAAACTCCCACTATATTAAATGTTATCAAAAGTTGTTACACCAATATGAGCAACATGCTCGGAAAACACTAAAGGAGATAACGCTTTAGTAAACGGATCCGCTAGCATGGAGTTTGTTCCTATAAGTTGTATTTCTATTTGTTTATTATGTACTCTTTCTTTTATAACAAGAAACTTAATGTCTATATGCCTATACTTTGATGAACTTTGGTTGTTGTTGGAGTACAAGACGGCTGCCCGATTGTCACAATATAACTTAAGTGGTCTTTCGATACTATTGACAATTCGCAGTCCCTCAATGAATTTATGCAGCCATATAGCTTGATTGGATGCCTCGAAACAAGCAACTAACTCGGCTTCCATGGTAGAGGAAGTTACGAGTGTCTGCTTGGCACTTCTCCAAGAAATTTCTCTACCGGCTAATGTGAAGACATAACCCGACGTTGATTTACGACTGTCTTGGCATCCAGCAAAATCATAATCGGAATACCCAACGATCTCAAGATGATCCGATTTTGAATATGTAAGCATATAGTCCTTGGTGTTTTGTAAGTATCATCACTCTTTTGGCTGCAACCCAATGTTGTCTCCCCGGATTGCTGTGGTATAGACCAAGCATCCCAACAATAAATGCAAGGCCTAGACGAGTACAGACTTGCGCATACATTAAGCTTCCTACTGCTGATGCATAAGGGATATTTTCCATATACTTGGATTCAAAATTACTTTTAGGACCACTGTTTGAGACTAAACTTGTCTCCTTTAGAAACAGGGGTGTCATGTGGTTTACAGTTTTGCATGCTAAAAATTTGTAATACCTTTTCTATATAGGCCTTTTGTGATAATCCTAAAATACCTCGTGAACGATCACGGTGAATTTGGATTCCTATACAAAAGATGCCTCACCAAGATCTTTCATTTCAAATTTGTTTGAAAGAAATTTCTTAGTTTCCTTAAGAAGGTTTATATCATTACTAGCAAACAAAATATCATCCACATATAAGACCAAAAATATAAATTTACTCCCACTGAACTTATGGTATACACAATCTTCACCAAGATTCGTTTCAAAGCCAAATGAAAGAATAACTTGATTAAATTTTAAATACCATTGACGAGAAGCTTGCTTGAGTCCATAATGGATTTCTTAAGTTTACAAACTAATTGATTAGTTTAATCTAAATCAGTCACCATTTCTGGTTTCTTCATATAGATAGTTTTCTCAATGTCTCCATTAAGGAAAGCTGTCTTTGTTAGTGTTGGTGCCCTAGGCACGTTTGTTAAACGTTGTATAAGTTATCATTTTATTCATAATGATAAAGAGATGATAAGATTATTATTATGTCTCGTGTTTGCTTATAATAATCTCCGTCCCTAGAGCTTGTTAAGCACTAGTATAAAGGCTAAGTGATCATGGGATGATCATGTTAGATTTATGGGTACTTGTTTGGAACAAGGTACTGGACATGACCCGCGGTATGAGATTTATGTCATGGTCGACGTCATATATAAATCTCATATTAGTTATGTCATTTGAATCCTTAGACATGAAGTTATTATAGTCTTCCACTTGATGAACATTATGTTTGACATATTCAAACGCTACCTTAACACGGTAGTTATAAAGGGTATGATTGGCATGATTGGATTCACGTAGGGAAGAATAATAAGCCAAATGGATTTGTCCCTCTTCGGAGAGATGTCAAGCTTGGGCCCCTCGTAGGAATGATGTTGATGAAATGTTTGGCCAAACTCAAATGGATTGATTAGATCAATGTCATTTGGATTATCAACATATTCGGAATCGAGAAAGTATTGAACAATGCAAGTTGACTAGTTGACCATGACTTGTGTTCAATGACATCGTGGACAAAGGGATTATGACATATTCTAAAGGAATGCGAACTTGTATCTAGTTATGCTATTTGGGTAGGTATGACGGTTTGCTAGAACCTAATCATATCTTATGGGATCATGTTTGAGCTCATTGCCAACTTAGTATAATCCTAGAGGGTCACACACAATAGAACGAATCTTAAATAAGAGGACTATATTGAATTTAGGGTCAAAGGACTTCAAGGGAATTTCTGGAAATATCCTGGGCCTCCTGGTCAACCAAGCGGGCGCTTGGGTTGATCCAGGCGGGCGCCTGTTCAAGCCGGAATTGACCTTGACTTTCTGCCCAAACAGGCGGGCGCCTGGGTGGTACCAGGCGGGCGCTTGGTATGCCGACAGGAAAATTCCTAATTCGATTAGGAATGGTTTTTGGCACAAGTTACCTATTTGGAATAGGTCTTAATTGTGTATAAAAACCCCAATTCGGCCAGACCATAATGACTAGTGATTTTTGTGAGTCTCAAAGAGTTTGAGAGAGATTTTATTTTGTTCTAAGATATCATTGATTGAGGAACAAAATAATTCACAAAATAAATTCCATATAGTTCTTTATTAAATGTGAAAGCGTGTTTTACAATTCTTGGTCTAGCAACCAAGATCAAGTGTTCTTGATATTCGTTCGCGTGTGGATACCGCTAGAGGGTGAAATTCATCATCTTCAAAGTTCGTGATTCTTGCTTTGTTCGTGATCAAGATTTCAAGCTTCTATCGAATTCAAGGTTGCAAAATCAAAGGCATCAAGGGTTAGTATTCTAGTATTCATTATGTTGTATTTGACTTAATCATATGAATGGATCTATGAGCTTTGGGTTTCATTAAATTTTAAATGCTTAATTCCGCTGCGCATGTTACTACGAACCAACAGTGGTATCAGAGCCCCGTTCATGTTGATTATTTCAATACATAATCATGCTGTGTGTATATAAATTGTTTATGTGCCTAGCATAATTTGAATATTGGGATTATGATGTTTATGTGGTCTATGCGTTTTATGTGGTTTATTGTTTTATAAACTTTAATCGCACTGTTCAATCGCAATTAAATTATGGTGGATTTAAAATTGTATGGATTATCAATTTTGATTGGATCAAAGTTTTGATATTCTAGGGATTCAAGAATAAATCGTTTACTCAAGGTTTTGATGATCATGGTGATTGGATCACCAAGAACACCAAATCCTAATTGAATCGGGAAAAACAATTTTGAGATAAATTTTGGAACTTTAAAAATTTGGATTTTTCGCAAGGGGTCCGACCGGACCAAGCCTTGACCCGGCGGATCTAGGGTTTGGCGCGGGGTAGGGTTTGGGTTTGGATGTGGATCTTGGTTTAAATCTCCTATTTGTTTTAGTCTTGTGATTCTAAGATTAGTTCAAGGTTTGGATGGCTAATCTACGTTCATCGAGATTGTGTTTCCCAAACTTGATCGTAATCAAAGTTTCAAAGATAAAACGAAGTTAGAATTATGAAGAGTTCATAATTGCTAAAATGAGAAACAAATTTCTTGATTCAATGATTGGAGATCCATGTGGAATTGTGAATGCAATTGGCCTACGTTCATCGAGACCATCTATTGCTTAGTTTCGGCCACATGGACTACTTTCTTGGTTTCTTGAATTAGTGCGGAATTGTGGTTGCCAATGGCTTAGTTCGGCCGCACTTCCTGTTGTCTTGATTTGGAGATGATGACCAAAGTTCAAATAATCTCATCCTCATAATAATAGAGAAACTAATGACACATAAATATTGTGCTTAAATTAATGGAGATTAATTTAGTGGCTAAACTTGATGCGTAACATGTTTATCTTGTGTGCTCATAAATATGTTGTATATGTGATGAACCTTCAAAGAAGTTTAAGTCCTTTATTGCCATGCCATGATTAAAACACTTGTTTGTACATGGGTAATTTTGTGTGGGCTCGCCATAGCGAGGTGCATTGATTTTATTCATGTATGAGCAAGATGAGTGAATAAGAGTTTCCTATGCGTTTAAAATGGTTGGACTTAATAAGGCGTCAAAACAGTTTTGGGCCTTAGGCAAAAGATGAGATTAAACATGCTTTTGAAATGGATCACTAAGAATCATATTGGATATGATTGACAAGAAATTGTCTACCTAATTAATTTGATTTTGTGTAATCCGCCATAGCGGACTTAGAATTAAATTAAAGTTGGATCTTAGCCCAAATTTAAAAGAATCTCATAAAAGAATCTAAGAGTCATATGAGATATGATTGACAGGGTTGTCTACCTAATTAATTTGGTTTGAGCGGTGCGCCAAAGCGTACTCAAGATTAAATTAAAGTTGGATCTTAGCCCATTTAAATTATATTATACATTGGATGTATAAGAAGGTTATATAATTTAGTGGGAGTATTTTTGGAAAATACATTATTTATCTCTTTAATGAGATTGGTACTTGTAAAATTTTGGAAATTTTGCATGAGTTGTAGATAATGACAACTAACTTCGTTGCGATCAATCCTTGATAAGGATAAAGCTTCAAAGAGAATGGTACAAACTTCAAGGATTGGATCCTGAGCCTAAGAATTGTTCTAAGGCAAGAAGATTGGTTGTACATTCTTGATGGGCCTATTCCTAAAGAACCTAATGCCGGAGTAGACAATCACAAGAATCATGATTATGATTCTAGGAATGTGAGTTGTCTTATGCTCACGATTATGTGCTCTTAAACTCCAACAAAGTTTGGAACTTGTGGAAGCCTATTAAATAGGCGTGGAGTTGAGTTACATGTTTCAAAAAGCAATCTAAGCAAGAGAGGTATAAAACCATTATTGCATTCACTTCTTGCAAAGGAGTAAAGGGTAATAAGTGGAACCTCACATGCTTAAGATAATGGCTACAAAGAGCATCTTGAGAAACTTGGGAGTCCAATTGGATTGGAGCTAGCCATGGATCTTATTCTTAATTCATTGACTAAGAGTTGTAATCACTTTATGATGGACTATAACATGCTTAGAATGAATAAGAATTTCTTCAAGTTGCATTAACATGCTAAAAACTGCGAAGATGAAGATATTGGAGAATGGTTCTCCAGAGCTCATGGTTCATAAGGAAAAGGGCCAAATGCCAAAAGAAAGGTAAGACAATAGTTGTCAAACCTAAAGGAAATAATTTTGGTTATAATAATAACTCTAATAGATGCAATTTGGTAAAATGGCAATTGGATTGACCATTTAGAATTGTAGTCAAAATTTTGGGTGATCAATAAAAGCAATGGTAGTGGGACTACCACTCGAAATATTTATGTTATAAATTATTCTTTCTAAATTTAATTATTGGGTATTGGATACCAGAATAATTAGTAAGATGAAAGACTACTTATAGTAAAGTTTTATCTACAAACAGTAATGATGCAATTGTTGCAACATTGTTCGTAGAACACTTGTAAAGTGACTTTACTGATGAAGTAGAAAACATTATTTTGCTATAAGATAATGAAGGATATTATTAATTTCTTATTTGGAATAAGAAAAATGCTTTATTATGATTTACTTCATTGTGTTATCATATAAATAAATCTTATATCCTAAATCTTGAAGAACAAAATAATAAAGACTATAACATAAATAATTAAAATTCTTTATGCATTATTGTTTTGATCAAATAAATGAGAAATGCATATCTAAAATTCCATGAGACGGAGTTTTAAGTCATATGATTTGGAATCACATGATTTATGCAAATCTTATTTACTTGGATCAAGACATCTTTTACTATGATTGGTTAAAAGAATAATGTCTTAATTGACCCAATACATTTCGATGTGTATGGTGCATTAAGAAGAAATGCTAAAAGAGAATTTTGGTTATACTTGGTAAAACTATTCAAAAATTATGATTGGATCATGATGATGAATAATTAAACCAAGAATTTGACAGTCATCATTAAAGTTGTGAAATGGTTTCACAAATCACTAAGAATATCAAATGATATGTCTGCGTGGAAGTATAAGAACCTTATTGGATACGGTTTGTTGGATGACAAAGTCAAAGTGATCTTCCATTATTCATTTTGGGGTTATGTATTTAAAACCGCTATGATTATACTAATCTGAATTCCATCAAGAGAAGTTAAATGGTGAAAGAAAACTTGGTTTGTCTTTCATAAAGATTTAAGATGGTGAAACCCTTTTTGAAAGGAGTTGTCTGGGACACACTCACATTTAAATCTAATAAATATATTGTCATGGGATATCCTAAGGAAACTTGAGGATATAATTTTACTCATAAGAAACAAATGGCTTGTTGATTATGATGATACTTTTCTAGATAAATTGTTTGTCTCTAAAAGAATCAGTGAGAGTAAAATGTATCTCGAATGGTTCGAGACCTAGAAAATATATATTTTAACCTAAGATGGAAGTTGAACAAGTTTTCACAAGGAGTCGTGAAAAGTCCGTTCAAAAGATATACAAGAACTTGCGTATGTGATAGGACACAATCTATAGCAAGAAATATTGGATATTTCGAAATAGAAAGTGTTGAGGTAAAGTTCATTTGGAATGAAGTATTACCATCTATCAAAGATGCAATGACAACTCCACATATTTAGATTAATGACTTGGAGTCATGAAATCTAAAAGGCAACCCATGTGTAATAATCAAGTTTGGAACTTGATCATTCTGACCTAAAGTGTAAAAACCAAAGGAGAGGAATGAGTTTTCTTGGAGAAAAATTTACATGGATAGCAAAGAAATTTACTAGAATTCTCGTAGTCACATGTTCATATTTGGAATATGAAAATTGACAAAATGATGTCAAAACAAGTGTTCCTCAACGGGAACTCACTTAAGGATGTATTGGATACAACCTAAAGGTTTCGACAGTCGAAGAAAATTCTGATAAATTATGAAAGTTGCAGAAATCCATTGGATGGATTAAAGCAAACTTGTGGGAGTTGGAATCTCCGTTTTGATAAATCAAAAGAGTTTGACTTGATCAATAACGAAAATGAACCTTGTATATACAAGAAGATTAGTGGGAGCATAGTGATATTCCTTAAATTAAATACGTGGATGACATATTGCTCATTGGAAACGAAATTCCTATACGTTAATCTGTAAAGATTTAGTTAAGAAAGTGTTTCGCAATGAAGAATATGGATGAAGCTGCATATGTCCTTGGCATTAAGATCTATAGAGATAGATCGAAGAAGCTAATTGATTAAGCCAAAGTACATACATTGACAAAGTCATTAGAAGATTCCGCAAAGAAAATTCTAAGAGAGGACGGTTGTTAATGTTACATGGAGTTTTCTATGCAAAGACTCAAATGTCCTGAGACAAATGATGAGCATGAGAAGAATGAATGAGATGCCATTTGCTTCGGAAATTGGATCCATGATGCCATGATAAATACTAAGGCGGATATATCTAATGCTTGGAGCATGACGAGTAGATATTAATCCGATAACCGGTGAGAGTCACTGGATGGCTGTGAAACAATTCTTAAAGCACTTTAGAAGGACTGAAGAATTGTTTTGATCTATGAAGGATGGAAGATGATCTCGTCGTATATGGGTACGCGGATGCATGCTTCCAAACCGACAAAGATGATAAAATATCGCAATTGAGTTTTATAAATAATAGTGAAGCTGTAAGTTGGAATGGTTCCAAGCAGAGTCACTAAATTCTACATACTAAATCTAAGTATATTGTCGCATTGGATGCTGCAAAGGAAGTGGTTGGATTAAGAAGTTCATTGTGAACTTAAGATGGTTCCTAGCATTGCTAACTCAATAGACCATATTAGTAATAATAGTGGTGCTATTGACCAAGCAAAGTAACCAAGAGCACATCCAAAATCCAAACACATACTTGGGCGTTCTCTTATCGTTCGAGAAATCGTTGATAAGGGAGACGTACATATATGCAAAGTACCTACTAATGATAACGTTACGGACATACTAAACAATGGGACTTCCACAAAGCTAAACATGATGGTCATGTTAGGTCCATGGGTATTGGATACCTAGGGAATTGGGCCTAGGGCAAGTGGGAGATTGTTAGTGTTGGTGCCCTAGGCACGTTTGTTAAACGTTGTATAAGTTATCATTTTATTCATAATGATAAAGAGATGATAAGATTATTATTATGGCTCGTGTTTGCTTATAATAATCTCCGTCCCTAGAGCTTGTTAAGCACTAGTATAAAGGCTAAGTGATCATGGGATGATCATGTTAGATTTATGGGTACTTGTTTGGAACAAGGTACTGGACATGACCCGCGGTATGAGATTTATGTCATGGTCGACGTCATATATAAATCTCATATTAGTTATGTCATTTGAATCCTTAGACATGAAGTTATTATAGTCTTCCACTTGATGAACATTATGTTTGACATATTCAAACGCTACCTTAACACGGTAGTTATAAAGGGTATGATTGGCATGATTGGATTCACGTAGGGAAGAATAATAAGCCAAATGGATTTGTCCCTCTTCGGAGAGATGTCAAGCTTGGGCCCCTCGTAGGAATGATGTTGATGAAATGTTTGGCCAAACTCAAATGGATTGATTAGATCAATGTCATTTGGATTATCAACATATTCGGAATCGAGAAAGTATTGAACAATGCAAGTTGACTAGTTGACCATGACTTGTGTTCAATGACATCGTGGACAAAGGGATTATGACATATTCTAAAGGAATGCGAACTTGTATCTAGTTATGCTATTTGGGTAGGTATGACGGTTTGCTAGAACCTAATCATATCTTATGGGATCATGTTTGAGCTCATTGCCAACTTAGTATAATCCTAGAGGGTCACACACAATAGAACGAATCTTAAATAAGAGGACTATATTGGAATTTAGGGTCAAAGGACTTCAAGGGAATTTCTGGAAATATCCTGGGCCTCCTGGTCAACCAAGCGGGCGCTTGGGTTGATCCAGGCGGGCGCCTGTTCAAGCCGGAATTGACCTTGACTTTCTGCCCAAACAGGCGGGCGCCTGGGTGGTACCAGGCGGGCGCTTGGTATGCCGACAGGAAAATTCCTAATTCGATTAGGAATGGTTTTTGGCACAAGTTACCTATTTGGAATAGGTCTTAATTGTGTATAAAAACCCCAATTCGGCCAGACCATAATGACTAGTGATTTTGTGAGTCTCAAAGAGTTTGAGAGAGATTTTATTTTGTTCTAAGATATCATTGATTGAGGAACAAAATAATTCACAAAATAAATTCCATATAGTTCTTTATTAAATTGTGAAAGCGTGTTTTACAATTCTTGGTCTAGCAACCAAGATCAAGTGTTCTTGATATTCGTTCGCGTGTGGATACCGCTAGAGGGTGAAATTCATCATCTTCAAAGTTCGTGATTCTTGCTTTGTTCGTGATCAAGATTTCAAGCTTCTATCGAATTCAAGGTTGCAAAATCAAAGGCATCAAGGGTTAGTATTCTAGTATTCATTATGTTGTATTTGACTTAATCATATGAATGGATCTATGAGCTTTGGGTTTCATTAAATTTTAAATGCTTAATTCCGCTGCGCATGTTACTACGAAACCCAACAGTCTTTACATCCATTTGATGAAGCTCAAGATCATAATGTGCTTCAAGTGCAATAATGATCCTAAAAGAGTTTTTAGATGATATCGGAGAAAATATTTCTTTGTAATCAATGCCTTCCTTTTGAGTAAATCCCTTAGCAACAAGACGAGCCTTATATCTTTCTACATTACCTTGTGAATCCTTTTTGGTCTTAAAGACCCATTTACACCCAATAGGCTTCACATCCTTAGGTAATGGAACAAGATCACAAACGTCACTGTCATTCATGGATTTTAACTCTTCATTTATGGCATTGATCCACTTATGAGAATTAGGACTATTAATGGCTTCATGGAAGGTGAGCGGCTCATCTCCGACTAAACCTAAGTGTCCTTCATTCTGGGCAAGATATACCTCATAATCATCCGGAATTGCATTCATTCTTGCTCTATTGGATCTCCTTAAGGTCACCGGTTCTTTCTGATTTTGAGGTTGTTGAATTTCATCCTCATGATCAACATTTTCATGTTGTTCAATATTTATAGGGGAGTCATTATTTGAATTGTATGTTCCTCTTGAATTTCAGGTATAAAAACTTGATTTCCAATGGGAACTATGGGAAGAGGTATAGAAATGGATGCCTCTTCCTTTTCAAATTCAAAACTATTCCTAATTTCCCCTCTAAATTCAACATTCTCAAAGAACCTAGCATTTCCCGTTTCAAAAAAGGTTCTAGTTTTTGGGTTGTAAATTTATAGCCCCTAGATCTCTCGGCATACCCCACAAAGTAACTACTAACAGTCTTAGCGTCCAATTTTCCCTCATTAGGCCTATAAGGCCTAGCTTCTGCTGGACAACCCCATACATGAAGATGATTTAAGGACGGCTTCTTATTCATCCATAATTCATAAGGGGTTTTATTAGTAGCCTTAGAGGGAACTCTATTGAGAATATAAGCTGCGGTTTTTAATGCATCACCCCACAATGAGTGTGGTAAGGAAGTACAAGAAATCATACTTCTTACCATATCCTTAAGGGTTCAATTACGTCTCTCAGCTACACCATTCATGCTAGGTGTACCCGACATAGTGTAATGAGGGACAATCCCACACTCCTCCAGATAGCGAACAAAAGGACCCAGACGTTGTTCACCTGAACCGCCATTCCGATCGTAGTATTCACCACCACGATCGGACCTAATGTTCTTTATAGTCTTTCCAAGTTGATTCTCAACTTCAGCTTTAAAAGACTTGAAAACATCCAATGATTGAGACTTTTCATGAAGTAAATAAATGTATCCATAACGAGAGTAGTTGTCTATGAACGTAATAAAATATTTTTGACCATTCCATAAAGGGGTAGTGAATGGCCCACAAATACCCGTATGAATTAGTTCTAAGACGCTTGATGCTCTCGAGGATACTTTTCTTTTAGTGTTTGTAAATTTTCCTTTAAGACATTCAATGCAAAAGTCTTTTTCCGGAATATCAAGTTTGTTTAAGATTCCCTCTAACACAAGCTTATCAATTCTCCTTTAGGAGATATGACCCAAACGCCTATGCCATAAGGTATAAGAATTTTCACTTGATAACTTTCGCTTAGTACCTCTGGTTTCATTATTATGAGACTCATTTATTGTTTGAATTGTGTCAAGTAAATAAAGATTATCATTTCTTGACAAAGTACTAGTACCAACAACTTTGAAATTAAAATAAAGATCACATTTATTATTTCCAAACGAACAAGAATAACCTTCCTTGTCCAATACTGTGATAGATATTAAATTCCGCCTAAATGACGGTACAATGAATGTATTATTTAATAAAAAATAATAGCCAGTACATAACAATAACCTAAAGGTCCCTATGCCTATTACTTCAATCGGATTCCCAGCTCCCATATAGATGTATCTCTCATCTTCAATGGGTCTTCGGTAATTCAGGCAACCCTGCATAGACATAATTATGTGAGTTGTTGCACCAGAATCCAAACACCATGTATATGTAGGAATTGAAACCAAATTAGCCTCAGTACAAACAAGACCAAATGACATACCTTTCTTAGCACGCCAAGAGTGATACTTAGGGCAGTCGAACTTCATGTGAGTGAGGTCCTTGCAGAAGAGGCTCTTCCTAATTTTTTTGATCATCAGATGATGCCTTAGGCTTCTTACTTACAACCGCAATTTTCTTCTCTCTTCTCTTTGTCCCATGAGAAGAGGTAGATGCCAAATGAGCACTTTCAGTTTTAAATTGCTTTAACCTATCCTCCTCTTGTGTCACATGTGAAATAAGTTCATTAATATTCCACTTGTCCTTTTGACAATTATAAGTCACCTCAAAGTGACCAAATTGAGGAGGAAGAGAGATCAAAACTAAATGCACGAGTAAATCTTCCGATATCTCTATCTTAAGTGCATTTAGTTTTGTCGAGAGGTGAAGCATTTCCAAAATGTGCTCTCTTAAATTTCCGGTACCCTTATACTTTATGGAAACAAGGTTCCTCAAGTAAGCACTTTTTTCTGACTTATCGCTTTTAGCAAAGCGTTCCTCAAGGGTATCGAGAAAAGTTTTAGCATCAACATCCTCGGAGACACTATTCGAAAAAGTCTTCGGGACAACATTCTTCATTATCATTAGGCTCACGCGGTTGGAGCGTTTCCACTTTTCAGCATTTAAGCGATCTTCTTGAGTGCTTTGATCAGTGAGAGGAAGAGGAAATAGTTCCCTTAATGCGAGATCTATGTCCATACAGCCTAAGATCATTGTTATTTTATTTTTCCAAGTTTTAAAGTTAATCCCATTAAGCATCGGAACGGTACTTATAGCAGGAGTTATTGAAGAAGCGTTAAGTAAATCTGTTGAGATTCGAGAACAAAAAAAATACAAAACATGTATAAGTAACTACATAATGAATAAATGATTAATTATATCAATGAAATCCATCTATAAGACAATCAACATGACATCAAAACTAATCTTTGGATTGCGAGTTGATTCATAAATGATTGCCTTAAGGTAACCAATAATTTGAATGACGTTTTAATTAAGCACTTAATCTTCCTTTGGGCCGACTTAAGTATCCAACAAAACAACTTAATGTCCATTTTATTGTTACCACATGAATATACAAATTTAGTCAAATAACAAGATCTTCTTTGGAAAATTCATGTCATTCACATATTAATTTATACATTCAATACTTTAACAATTTTGGATTTAAATAACGGGAATCACTTTGGTGATAATATTATTTAGGAAAAATTGCAAAAAAAAAATCACCCAACTATTCACGTTCTATGGATTTGATCACCGAACTCATATTTTTTTTTGCATCTAATACATCCAACCAATTTTTTTGTGTGATCATAGTCACTTTCACTAACTCCGTCAACTTTTTTCCGTTAAATAGTCATGTAACTGAATTTATAAGGGTAAAATAGGAAACTTATAATAAATAGAATAATAAAGGTAGAGTATTTGTTAAAAAAAGAAACCTAATTCGTCTCCCTACTCTATCCCGTCCGAGTTCAGATCTCCTGTACCACTTTTGTGTGTCACTCCATGTACCACTTGTAATCCAACCGTTCACATGTTTGCATAATATTACAATAAGACCAATCTCAATAACTGTGAGCCATTAGATCACTTGTGGCACATGAAGTGGTACACGCAGTGGCACAGAGGATTTTGACTCATCCCGTCCACTCCCGTCAGTCACCTTCTTCCTCAACTCCGGTGCTACACTAACCCACCTTGTCATGTCTACTCCTAGCCAACCTTCAACCCACCTCAACAGCACCGATCTAAGTTGGAAACAAAATCTTACCATATGATTTGAAGGAACTTTACCAATACAAGTAAATTCTCAATCCCCAATCGAATAATAAAAAATAAAATTAGAAACAAAGATAAATATTTTGAAGAATTGCGCATCCATTATGTTTTCTTGAAGAAAAATCAGGCTTAAGAACATCAAATGGAAACATTAATCAAAAACCAAGCCCCACTTGGGCAAAGTTAGTTACTTCCTCAAATAATACCGAAAATACAAAAGGGGCAGGGGTTCATGTGGGTTTCAGAGGGCAAGTTCCTTGGTTGATTTTGTAATTGATGCTTTACCCAATTGAGGAAAAAATTAAATCCATGTGAAAATTGACCAATTACTTATTTTTTTTCTTTCTGATTATTGTATTTGCAATTTCCTTTCTATTTACTCAAAAACCCCAAATTCAACTTCTACCAGGCTTGCAACAAGTTGATTTGATTACTATTTAGAATGTAAGGTAGTGTGCGGATGATGCGTTTTTTCCGAGCGGAGAAGGATGTTTTGACCGGACGGCATAGGGATGCTCCATAGGTTACCGGTGATTGTTGGATTAGGTGCGGGTTGGGGGTGGTAGGGGAGGGAGGCAGCCATCTGGGACTTTGGGAGGAAGACGCAAGTGTATGTTTCTTTTCCTCTTTAAATCAAGCCCCTAGATTTTATAATATTAACTAAGAAGTCCTTTATAAGTTATTTTTCTATTTTTCCCTTCAAACTCTGCTCACATGCACAACACATGACTATTTAACGGAAAAAACTTGACAGTGTTAGTGGAAGTGACTACGGACACACACAAAAAAGAGTTGGATGTGTTAGATACAAAAAAAATGAGTTAGGTGATCAAATCCATAGAAAGTGAATAGTTGAGTGATTTTTTGTTCAATTTTTCCTTTCCTATTATTTAAAAATGTATAAAATTGTTTAAGAATATAATCAATCACAAATTTATGGTTTGAAAAATGTTTGTTTTGCTCAAGAAGGGTAAACAAAAATGTGTAAAACTTGAAAAAAAAAAAACTATGAACAGTGCATTTGCCCGAACAGAAAATTCCTTAGGGTCCGGCCGGACCAGGCTTAATACCCGGCCAGATCAGACTTGAGGTCCGACCGGACCAGATCAAAGACCCGCCCGGACCAACCTCAAATTTCGACCGCACCAAGCCAAAGGCCCGACCGGATCAATCCTCAAGGTCCGACCGGACCTAACACAGTACCCGGCCGGACCATCTGAATTCCAAGTAGCACTGTTTCAGTCAAGGCTTGCTGCACTTTCCAAAATTCCTTCCCAAAATGATGAACAAACAAGTAGATCCACAAGTCTATGCATTATACAATGCATAGACATGCTTTATAGGGATAATCTTGTTTAAATTAACATGGTTAAGCAAGTAGATCCACATAGTTTATGCATTAAATAACACACAACTATGCTATATAGGGATAATCTTGCTTGAACCATTGTGTTCATTAAAGCAAAACTTCAAACCTTTTCATAAATTCTTTATTAGATGATGAATATCAGCACTCTATCAATGAATTAGAGCCTCTAAACAACATCAAAACTTGATGATTCAACAAAATACATGAATCAAATAAAGCGTTTTAAGGCTTTCAAAAGAAACTCAAACTTAAACCAGAATTTGAGCGGGCTCTGATACCAATTGATGGAACAATTTCATATTCCACTAATGCCATAACTCAAATCTGGGATAAGTTAGAGAGAGGATGAAGGCGGGAGCGTTACTTGTTGAATCCATCTTCAATGTTTCTTAGAGAGAATGATGAAGAAGAAGTTGGGAATGAAGTACTTCTAAATGATAGTGCATTTCTCACTTGTCTTCTTAACACTAATTAAGAGATTATAGAGAGAATAATGAATTGTATATAGTATGCTTCTAAGGATGATGAAAGGCCTTTATATAGGAAACAAATAGGCACTTTATTTAGGGACTACACCCTTTCACATAAGTGGTGTGAATTTACCATTTTGCCCATCATAAATAGGTAATATTACACCTCAGGAATTCTACACGTTATTTGTTTTTCTACACTTTATATTAACATTATAAGTATGATTACGTCTATGGAATTAAATAATGACTTGTTATACAATCCATGTTCTAACAGATAACTCTCAGACTGTAAAAGGCATGCGTTTGATAAACTGGCAAGCTACACAGTCAACGTGTCGTTAGTTAGCTGAGGAAGAAGCTCTAAGGGTGACAAATATTTTTTTGGGTCCAAGACATGATGATGGCATACGCCTAAATACCTTTTTAGTTGCACATATATGATGGATAAAATCTTCAGTAATAAAAACCTTGCAAGTGTACAAGAATTAATGAGTGGAAAGTTGTTGTGAGTGTGAATGAAAGAATTAAATCTATAGCATAAAGATCTAGTATTTGCTACTACCAATCCATGATCTAAATATTTAGCTACTCATAATAAAATCAAGAACAAGAAATAAATTAAAGAACATCAAAACCTGGATTAAATTGATGAAAATCTTGATACAAATCTTGAATCCTTGAATAAAGTATGAATAAAATAATGTGTTGATGCAGCGGAATACAACCTAGATCAACCACGACAGAAGATTTAGCACAAACGAAGGAACGAAACCTTCAAACAAGCCCACAATGGCTTCTAGGGTTAAAACCCACACAAAGTTGCCAAAGCAAAGAATAAAAATTAATTAATCAAAACATGTTCAATACAAAGAGTATTTATACCTAACAACTAATTAAAACCCTAATTCTAAAAGGATTTTAAAATAGTTTACCAAAATACCCCACATAACAAATAAACACCGAGTTCTGCAATCAATCAATATTCCTGGCAGCGCCGGGCACGGTCGTGCCATTGTTGTCGAGACCTCCAGCCTTTTCACCCAATTTGCGCACGGGCGTGCGTTGAAGGTGGCCCGGCCGTGCAAGCTTGGTCCGGGCGGGTGTCTTCTGGGATCTGGGCGGATCTTTGCTGGAATCCATCCTTGTGCTACATCATACACCCCCACTTTAAAATGATTCATCTCCGAATCATGTACCATAAAAGACCCACGCCGTCCGGGAGTAGGCAGTTTGCACTTGTTACTAGAAGTCGCTTGTGTTGGATGTCTCGCCACACGAACCGGTGGAACTCTAAATGCATCCCTCCGCTTAGCTCTCCGTGCCGCAGCAGCTAAACTAATAGCCCGAGTAGTACCTGAAATAAAAGATTTTGGAGCACACAAGGAAACAATTCCTTTCCCTTTATCGATGCCAGGACACACCCCTTTTTCTTTCAACGGGCATAAATTAAATTTGACCCCTTCCTTCACAAAACTAATGACATTAGTACGCCCATTGTGAGTAGAATCAACATCATAATGCCAAGGTCGCCCAAGCAATAATTGGCACGTACTCATATCAACAACATCACAAATAGCCACATCCTTATAATTACCAATAGAAAAAGGAACGACACATTGTTCAGTTACCTTTATTTTACCGGTAGCATTAATCCATCCCACATGATATGAGGTTGGAGTTTTCTTAACCTCCAGTTGTAATTTATCCACCGTCCCTTTAGCAATCAAATTATCATAACTCCCACTATCCACAATGAGTTTTATCTTGTTATCCGCCACAAGTCCAATAGTACGAAAAATACTATGTCTGTTAGGGGTTTCATCTACCGCTGGAGCTGTCAAGGTCACTTTATTACACACGAGTTCCTCATGGTCACCCTCATCACTTTCCTCATTCGGGTCTACCTAAATTTCCTGAACGTCATCATCAGCCTCCTTCTCTGCTACATGAACTTGCCCACGATTAGGATAGTTATTAGACAAATGCCTAGGTTGCCCACAACGAAAACATTTATTACCAAAATTCTTGGCATAGGGGTTGGGATTCTGACGCCCTGCAGTTGTATTAGTACCCTTCCCCCCCGGCTGAGTCAGAACAGTATCCTGCTTCTCATTAGTGGATTTAGAGTCTGTGGACTGTTCGGTTTCAACTATTGGGGATTTAGACCTCGAAGACTGTCCAATATTAAAGGGTTGATGGGACTTAAAAATTGGGCTAAGTTGGTTATACTTAACAGTTTTAGCACGAGAGATGGCCCCATCAAGAGTTTGAACAGGATATAATTGAACTTGAGATCTAATACTAAGGCGAAGACCATTCACATACCTTGCAGTTTGTTGCTCTTCTGATTCGCCCAAATTGTTACGCGCAGACAGTGTATGTAGGGATGGTAATTTCGCCGAACCCGACCCGTTTCCGAGACATTCCAGCCCGGGTCCGGCGGGTTTGATAAGAGCTTTATAAAACCCGGTGGATACGGGTCCGGTAACTTTGGCAAACCCGATGGGTCCCGACCCGACTGGAAGTATTTGTATTTTATTCCTATTATGCCCTTAGTTTCAGCCAATGTTACAATCCTAACCTGGTATATATATTTTGGGCGTGTTTCCAGATCTTAGGTTTTACAAAAATCACACGCCGTAAAAGAGAGAGAGGGTCAGAGGGCATCGGAATCAGGCGATTCAAGGGGTCTGCTCTGGCAACCAGCCTTCGGTCAGCCAACTAACCTCCGCTCCGGCAACCAGGTGTGTCTCTGATTCCGACTTGCTGGGAAGAATCAACTCACTGGGGCGCTCCCAGGTTTGTCTGGGATAGCCTCTCTCCAGACCATTATGCTCAACAACAAATTTCAGTTCAATTCCGCCTGATTTCTTCAATGGTATGTCTTCTTTGCAAGCTGTCTATCAATATTACAACCCCTTTTCTGTATGGTAGATTCCCGATGGGATTAAGGCGGCGGCAACCCTCCAAACATTTTCCCTGCCTTTTTTTTTTCATGTGCAGCCGGGCGGGTTCGGGCCGGGCACGGGTTTAACACCCCTCGGGCTGGGTCGGGTTCGGGTTGAGTAGGGATGTGTTTGGGTCGGGTTCGGGTTTGAAAAAAAAACCGTACCCGACCCGTTGTGTACTGATCGACAGTCCGATTGTCCTTCTTGCATTCAAGAAATTTTTGATAAATTAACTGCTCAAAATCTGCAGGCAAAAATCGTTGTTTCAGAGCCATCTTCATACGACCCCATGTGCGAACTGGTAATTTATTCTGCCTCCTCCGGTTGTTATTAAACTGTTCCCACCATGCAGATGCCCCACCGCGAAGCTTGTAAGCCACATACTGCACTTTCTTCTCATCCGGAATATTCATCAAGGCATAATATTTCTCTACCTCCGAAAGCCAATCTGTAAAATCCTCCATGTCGAGCTCCCCCGTAAAAAAGGGTAGATCAGTTTTAATTTTAGGAGACTGATCCACAGGTACAGCTATAAAATCATCTTCACCTTCTAAATCTGAATCCTCTCCTCCGGCTGGCGGATTACGGTTGTTTCGACCGTTTCCCACAGGAACTGCATTAGCCCCTGCCCGTTGCCTTCGGCGACCACCAACCTGCAAACCCTCCAAAACCCTAACAAGATCCACATGACGAGCTGCAGCCTGTTCTTCACGCTGACGGTCTCATTCTTCAGCTTGTTGGTGTCTTTCTTCGACTGCTTGATTCATACGATCAAGGATTGCAAGAACAATGTCGTTGTTTTTTCCGTCGCCGTTCACCATCTTCCTTGGATCTCACATTTTCTGATACCAATTGATGTAGCGGAATACAAGCTACATCAACCACGACAGAAGATCTAGCACAAACGAAGGAATGAAACCTTCAAACAAGCCAACAATGGCTTCTAGGGTTAAAACCCACACAAAGTTGCCAAAGCAAACAATGAAAATTAATTAATCAAAACATGTTCAATACAAAGTAAGAAAAGAGTATTTATACCTAACAACTAATTAAAACCCTAATTCTAAAAGGACTTTAAATTAGTTTACCAAAATACCCCACATAACAAATAAAAACCGAGTTCTGCAATCAATCAATATTCCTGGCGGCGCCGGGCACGGTCGTGCGTTAAACCTAGCACGGTCGTGCCATTGTTGTCGAGACCTCCTGTCTTTTCACCCAATTTGCGCACGGACGTGTGCTGAAGGTGGCGCGGCCATGCAAGATTGGTCTGGGCGGGTGTCTTCTGGGATCCGGGCGGATCTTTGCTGGAATCCATCCTTGTGCTACATCATTTGTATGGAGTATTCTATTTATACTAGGGCTAAGGAGGTATAAAAATAGGAAAAACCCTAGGATTCCTTATTGAAAAAAGATAAATAAAGTTGCTGGCCAGAATTTCCCCAGGAGCGCTTGGTATTTTTGAGTTTCCAGAAGAGCCCTCCGATAATTCCCCAAAGGTCCTCCTGAAATTCCAGAAAAGTCCTTATAATTTTGGAAATTATAGAAAAGCCCATAATATTTTGCATAATTCCCCAAAGGTCCCTATCCATATTCTCCTATGGTCCTCGAGTGGGCAGCCGCCCGAGTGGAAAGTGGGCAGCCGACCAGCCTACTTTGAGTTTTCCTCCGGTGTGTGCGCTTGCGACTTGTACATTTTACGTGCAATCTTTCGGAGGCCATAACTTCTTCATACGAACTCCGATTTGGACGTGCAAACTATCGTTGGAAATATATTTTTGAGTACTATCCAATGGACTTACTTTATCAGAGGTCAAATCTCTTATCTTTATGTTATGGTCCATTCTTTATCCTTCTTTTTCGCGCTTTAACGTACATGAATTCATACAATCTTTCGCTCCTTCCCTATACTCATAAATACTCCAAAACCATCAAAACAAACAAGGTTGAGTATCTAATAAGTCATAGAAGTATATATTTGGATGGGTAAAAACAGATCCATCAAATACCCCCAAACTTATCTTTTGCTCGTCCTCGAGTAAAACAAAACAAATATAAAACTATAAAACTAAAAAAGCTAAAAACAATAAAAACAAATATTTTTGGGATGTTCTTGTTGGAGATTATGCCCTAGACCCTTGAGAAAGGCCGTACGTTGCATCATGTTCTCATTTGTTATGGAGATAAAAACCCTGGACTATTATATGTTTTACATGTTTATTATAATAATCCCCGTCCCTAGTACTTATGAAGGACTAGTATAAGTTTAATCGCTGATCATATTATGATCATGTGTATGTGATACAAATTAAACTTATGGGTACTTATTGGAGAATAAATACTGGACTTGACCCACCTATGAGATTTATGTCATGGTCGGATGTCATAATTAAATCTCATAATAGTTATATCATTTATTCTTAGACCTGAGATTATCATAGTCTTTCAGATGATGAACATTATGTTTGACGTACTCAAACGCTACCCCAAACCGGGTGGTTATAAAGGCTATGATTGGCATAATCGGATTCATGTAGGGAAGAATGATAAGTCAAGATGGGATGTGTCTCTCTCTCAAGAGAGATATCTGCTTGGCCTCTCGATGAGTGAGATTGATGATATTGTATGGCCGTACCCAAATAAATTAAACTGTTTAATGCCATTTGCTCATATCAATCTACTCGGGATCGATAAAACATTGGACAACATAAGTTGACGTGGACCATGACTTATGTCCAATATGATATCGCGGGACAAAAGGATTGTGATATGTTCTATAAGGATGAACGAACGTCGTTAAGTTATATTAATTGGGTAGTCATGATGGCTTGCTAGAGTCCGCTCATGATTTATGGATTTGACCTTGGTCGGACCCATTACCAACTTAATATAATTCTATGGGGTCACACACAAAAGGACGAATCAAGAAAAGGCTAAAATTGGAAAAGCTGAAAATCTGGCAGGTTCGGCCCAAATGGCACGACCGTACTGTTCTGTGCGCACGACCGTGCCAAATGGCGCGACCGTGCCAGATGACAAGCTCTACCGTGCCATAATGTTCCAAGGGAGATTTTGGTCGACACCATTGGCACGGCCGTGCCACTTTGTGAGCACGACCGTGCCAGAATCCCTGAAGTCAGTTTTTGGCCAGTTTAATTGGGTGGCGGGATTTAGGTCTTCTAGGTCATTAAGGGTTAATGAATAAAGACTATAAATATATCTTTTCATCATCCATTAAACTAATGCAACCAAGTATGTTTGAGAAACATAATTCTTGATCCAAGATTGTGAATCAAAGATCAAAACGCATAAAATTCATATAGCCTTTGAAGATTAGAAAAGTGTTTTCTAATGGGTCTAGCAATCCAGAACTAGAATGGTTCTAGATATTCGTCCGCGTGTGGATACACATAAAGGATGCTTTCTTTAGGATCTCAAGTTCGTGTTCCTGTGATCGTGATCCGATGAACGCGAAGAACGAGGAGATCAAATCTAAAGCTTGAAGACTTGAAGATTTGAAGATCCAAAAAATTTAAACGCTCTACAACGGTTAGTATTCTAAATTCATATTGCTATTAATTTAATCATCGTGAATGGATATTGGGGCTTAGGGTTTTGTTTATTTTATATTGTCGTCTTCCGCTGCGCATGTTGCCTCAAAACCCAACAGTTCTCAATAAATATAGGAGTCGTTAGCCAAAAGTTTCAGGGTTCCTCACACAAGTGCCATTAAATAGGTACCATCATAAAACCAAATTGCAACACATACATACTACTAACTCGTTTGATTTTCCACCGCAGCATGATAGGATGAGTGATGTTGGTGATCAATGCAACCAAAATAAGATTAGTTTATAGGATCACTTAAGTTAATGCTCTTAATCCACAAATGATTATGACTATACACAACTCCATTCAAGGACACTCATAATCATGTATACACAGTTGTCAACCCGGTTACCGATATTGAAAGAAAATATGGCATAGAGTTTTAAGCACACAAATGTGCGAGGCTAGGTTCATGGTTACAAATGAAGGTAAGGACATACGAAGTTAAGATAGTGGACTAAGAAGTCTTCTCCAATGTATATATACATCCTCACAATAAGTTGAATTCTCTGCTCACCCAATTCCTACACTGTCTCACCCCCAAACTTGAACTTTCATATAATTACATGGGGTGAGAGATGTTTTCCTATTTCTTACGGCCTTTTCCAAATCATCACTTTAATATATTAATGGGACAAGCATTTTCTGATTTTTTTTTTTTTAATAATCTCATATAACTTCTCATAAGATGAAAGTGTGCTATTTACAGATTTTTATTTTTTATTTTTTTGGCACACTACATTAATCACACTGTTTCTGTGCTTGCCCATTTTCTTTCATTACATACCCTCCTTTTCATATCTTTGGCCATATACCATAATTTCCCAAATCATTCTCCCAATTATGAATCATAAATTCCCATCATTACTTAATCCACTTCCTCATCAAGGTGGGTCTAACCTATTCTTAGTGCAAAAGGGTAGAAAATTGGGTGTCAAAAGAAGGTGAACGACGGTCTTTAATGTGCCATTATTTCATGCATTATTAAGCTCAAAAGGGTGTTCTAGCGATGATTTTTATTTAGTGGCTAGATAGACAAAACAAGGCTAGCAAAAGGGTTGAGAAAGAAATGTCATAAATACCGAATAACCTATTGACTTGTTATTGACAACCATGCAACAATGTTCTATGGTCCCCGAACATACACCAAGTGATCCCATAAATTATTCCTAAGTTGGTAACATGATCGTGAAAATAATGTAAGTGAGAGGTGGTGCAATCATGCATTTAGTAGTGTTAATGCAGTCCCAACTCTAGGTTAAACAATGGCACCCGCAATGGCTAATAAAAATAAGCCCTCAGATCATCACCGACCATAGCCAACATCCCAAAATATAAAGATAACAAAATTTTTAAATTTTTCTAATTTTTTTTTTAGGGTGACAACTATATACACTCCCCTATACACCCACAAACTTGGAGAGATGTCTACCCCCAAACTCAAAACATGCTATGTCCTCATAGCATAAGGAACTAAAACATGATTTGGGTTCAAAGGATGACATGACACACCAAAACAATAAAATGAGAGCAAAATAAATGTTACCTCGTTGGGTTGCCTCCCAATTAGCGCATTTGTTTAACGTCGTTAGCCCGACGGTGACCCCAATTTTACTTGGGGTTGAGATTGGTCACTTCGGTCTTGGCCTTTGCTTTTTGACCCTTGGACCACCTTTTGTTTACTTGGGCACAAACGCCCATCTTCTTCCATACATAAGCTCCTTGCTTGATTAAATCGGGAGGGGCCTAAGAAACTTTTAGAGCTTTTTGTTTTGCCTTTTTCTTCTTCTTAGGGATCTTTCCCCCAAACTCATTCGGTTCCTTCAACTTAGGAATACCTTTCTTAACAAAACTTTCAAAATGGTTATCTTGATTACAAGTATCAGAAAATATATTATCACATAAATTAATAGTCAAACATTCCTCTACTTGCAAAGAAGAATCAACACATTCAGAATTTGATGGCACAAGTGGTGGGTGTGATGGCACCAACTCTTTTTGAGAGTTGTTTAGGGGGTGATACGGCCCGTCACTCCTTGAGTGTTTGTCGGCTTTAATGTTTCTAGCCAAGGGACAAACTTCCGCTTTATCCCTAAATTTCTCACCGCCATTCACACCTTGTTTAAACATTGCAAAATCACTTATGTACCCAACAAATTCTTCCTTAGGAGGAGGTTCTCTAGAGTTTTCAAACATTGAAAATTTAATCTCTACCCCCATCACTTTCATACAAATACTACCCTTACACACATCAATCATAGCATTAGTGTTAAACATAAAAGGTCTCCCAAGTAGTATGGGAGCTTTTAGTTGATCATCATGTGAGCCTTCCATGCACAATACCAAGAAATCAACTGGAGTTATTAAATCATTTATTTGGACCAACACTCCTTCTGCAACTTCTAATGGTCGTTTGACCGAATGATCCGCTAGTTGTATGTCGCGTGTAGGAGGTTTTAACTCAGTTATCCCTAATTCCCTGAAAACTTGGTAAGGCATCACATTGACACTAGCTCCTAAATCCATTAAACCTTTGAAACTTTGACCCCTTAAAGGGATTGGAAGAGTGATACATAATCAATTAGCACTAATTAGGGTTTAGAGAGGGGTATTTATACTTATTAATCCCAAACAGTTTAGGAGAAATAGGTCAAAACCCGTCAAAACTCGTAATTAGGAAATTAGCCCGAAACAATAAAGGTTCGGGGGAGTCAAGGGATGGGTTCGGGGGCGTCAAGAGGTGGGTTCGGCCGAGTCCTATAGGGGGTTCGGCCGAACCCTCTGAAGAAATCCAAATTTCCACCATTTTCCCAAAATCCAATTTTAGCCTTTTTATTAATTCGTTCTTTTGTGTATGACCCCATAGGATTATATTAAGTTGGCAATGAGTCATACCAAGGCCATTCTCATAAATCATGAGCGGACTCTAGCAATCTATCATGACTACCCAATTAATATAACTTAACGAAGTTCGTTTATCCTCCTAGAACATATAATGATCCTTTTGTAACGCGATATCATATTGAACATAAGTCCCGGTCTAAGTCAACTTAAGTGTCCAATGCTTTCTCGATTCCGAGTAGATTGATATGAGCAAATGACATTTGAACACGTCAATTCATTTGGGTATGGCCATACACTATCATCAATCTCACTCTCGAGTGGCCAAACAGATATCTCTTTTTGAGATAAAGAGGGACAACATCCCATCATGACTTATCATTCTTCCCTACAAGAATCCGATTGTGCCAATCGTAGCCTTTATAACCACCTGGTTAAGGGTAGCATTTGAGTACGTCAAACACAACGTTCATCATGTGGAAGACGATGATAATCTCATGTCTAAGGATTCCAATGATATAACTAAATGAGATTAAATTATGACATTTGACCATGACATAAATCTCATAGTGGGTCATGTCTAGTACTTGTTCACCAACAAGTACCCATAAGTTTAATTTGTATCACATACACATGATCATCGATTAAACTTATACTAGTTCTTCATAAGTACAAGGGACGGGGATTATTATAAGAAACATGCAAAACATATAATAATCCAAGTTGTTATCTCTATAACAAATGAGAACATGATGTAACGTAAAGCCTTTCTCAAGGGCCTAGGGCATAATCTCCAACACGTATAGTGAGAGAAAGTCTAGGGTAATTTCAGCATTTTTAATTATTATAAAGTGAGCCATGGACTATAGGAGTTTAGATTTCAACTCATGTATACTAAAGTAGAAAAAGAAAAGTATTGATTTATAGGTAAAAATTCCACCCTATCTCAAAGATTTATTAGTAAAAAACATATCTTCTTCTTCTCCTAAAACTTTTCATCTAATTTGGTAATTCAATCTTTTTTATTGTTATCTCTTTTCTTTAAACTCAGATCTGGGTTTAGATTTGGACAGAGTTTTCTACGATAAACTCTGATCTCTCTCTAAATCTACTCTCATATTTGATTGTTTTAGTTTTGTTATTTGTTTTTCGTCTTTGCTTATGAACAATAAAGATGAATGTTGTTGTAATGTTGTTTGTTGTATTGTCTTCTCTCCTAAGTGGGAGCCTTTGTGAGTCTTGCATTTTATCTTTTGTTTTATGTATTGTTGGGATACTCGACGAGATGGTCTATGTAGCATTGATTTGTTGCCATGGGCACAATTATGTTTACATAAAGAAGCGGGTGGAATGGATTTTCGTGATCTTCGGTTGTTCCGTCTAGCATTGGTTGGAAAACTCGGTTGGCGGTTTGGTGCTAACCCAGAAGCCTTCGATTGTTGTGTTTTCAAAGATAAATATTTTCCGAAGGGGAATTTTCTGAATGCTATTATAAGGCAGTGTCCAAGTCAGGCTTGGAAAGGCATTCGTGTGTTCCAAGACATTGTTAAGAGCGGTACAAAGTGGAAGATTGGTGATGGTCATAAAATTCAAAATTTGGATGATCCATGACTTCATGTAGATACTAGTTCCTTTAATGGCACTGCAACTTTATGCACGAAGACAATCCTTCGTCATTCCTCTTTATACATTTCTGTTGTATTTCAAATTGCCAATGTTTGTAACTGATAATACTCAGGATGAGCCTCTAATACTTGTAGAGAGTCTTCCCATAATCTTCTGCTTTTGAGCATAATCTAATTGTAATTTGATTTCGAAAAAAAAGATTTATTAGTAAAAATCCATTTTTTAAATTATGCGGAACAGAATCAAAACTAAATTGTTAAACCCAACCTCTCTATTCCTAACCGTTTTCTCTCTCAGATTCCCTTTCTTCTCCATCTTTTCTTCAAACCAACGTTCCGTTCTTCCTCTGTTCCGTTCTAATTCCGATTAATCTTTCTGGTATTATTTCAATTCGTCTCTTTGAATTTAGTTTAATCTGTGTTTTTTTTTCAAATCTGATTTCTTTTTCAATTTTGTTTCTTCTTCAACTTTTATTCATTAATTTTGAGAGATCCTAATTTTACTTTTATTAATTGTCAATTATCAATTAATAAATGTAAAATTAGGAATTTAGTTTTTAAATTTGTTTATTTCTTCAAGTCTGTTTTAAATAGGTTTTTTCTTCAAATAATATGTTTAAAATTGTATTTATGATTTTGTTTGTCTCTTCTTATGTAAGAGTTTGTGATTTCCCTCTTTATGTGAGGGACTTGGATTTTTCTCCTTATGTGAGGGCCTTTAGTATTTTGTATATTGTCTTTGTTGTTCCTAGAAAATCTTCGTTTGCATATCTCAATCAAATACTCGTCAATGATGATGAATTGGTTCTCGGTGGCCGTTATCTTTTTCAAAGCGCTAATGTTGGATCATGGTTGAAATATCCACCTCGCCGCAGTTTGTTAGCAAGAAATTCTCATTTTTCTGTTAATTTGTTAACTCGAAATGTCAATGTTGTGGCAGATATAATATTTTGGGCAGCTTTTGGGTTTGAAAATGCTAGCCCCACTGTTTAGGTCGACATTCCGTCGTTTGTGGATAGCCAACTTCTAAATATTTTTTATTATTTATGAAATGATTATGCTTCTTTACGAAAAAAAAAATATTATGCGGAACACCGCGAAGACACAAAAGAAGAAGACAAGAAGGAAAAGGAAAGTTAAGATTTTGGGGACAAACGGGCTGGGCTCTGGCCGAGAGGCCCGGGTCAAACGAACTCAGGGGGTGATCTGTGGGCTTGAATGCATCCTCAGTTTCGAGTTCAGATCTCCTGTACCACTTTGTGTGCCCCTCCCTGTGCTATTATAATCTCAACCGTTTACATGCTTGGATAATATCAACATAATGATAATCTTAATGACTGCAAGCCGTTGGATCACTTGTGGCATAGGGAAGGGCACACAAAATGGTACAGGAGATCTGGACTCCTCAGTTTCGCCTTTATCCACTACGTATATTGTTTCTCAAGTGTTGATAGCCACCACAAAGAATAATACTAGGGGCACAAAAAAGTAACAAAATCTTGCTCACAAAATCCTATGTGTAATAAGGTTATTGGTGTTTTTAATTAGAGTGTGGCGGGTCCATTATCGATGCAACCAATAAAATATCACCACCTCATCTTGTGAGCAAAATTTTGTGACCTTATTTTGTGCCCCCAGCATAGCATTGCTCCGCCACAAAAGCGCAAGATTCTTTCTCTCCTTTTCAGAAGATTGTGTATTAATTTAAGATTTTGGGGACGCAACCAAAAGCAACCGACATAAATAAATTTTCACATCCTGTGTTATGCCAATACTATCATATGCTCCCTCCGTCACATACTTATCGCTACTTATTTTCATTTTTGGCGTTTCATACTTATTGCTACTTATTCAAAATATTCACTTTTTTCTCCTATCCACTTACAATAACTTTCCACTAACTTATTTTCACTCTCCTATCCATTCTTAATACTTATTTTTCTAACATATTTTCTTAATCCCCGTTGAACGACATAAATCGACTTGGGTAATTGGGATCCATATGCTCTGGGCCCACGCTCCTAAGAGGCCACACCAAGAGGCCCAATCACCAAACGCCTATGCTTATAGGTCGACATCATCAAGGCCGAACAGGTAGACCGTGTCTAGGCCGAGATCCAAGGACCTAATCCCTAGCCGGCCTCTATGACGAGCCGAGCTGGATGACGGGCCGACATACACCGAAAATCTTCCTTACTCACGGGGAGTTCACTTACGGAGTTTGATTACAACTCTAACAGTGCAGATCCTTATCCAAACAAGGATATCTCTTATACAAGATAGCAGGACATCATCCATCCTTATCCGGAGTCTATCTCCAAGGAATGCGAGTCCTAAATCAACACGGGCACCCTAACTTCTCTAACAAGTTAGGACTCATTCACCCGCGCCTATATAAACAGATCCTCAAAACAGGAGACGGGTAATGAACTCTTTGGCTCTAAACTAGTCAATTGATTTCTCTATTTCACATCACCCATATTCTTATTTTCACGCCGGAGGGCCTTTGCCGGTGACGCCCCGGCGTAGTTACGTTTGTTCATTATGCGTAGATCCGAACGGGGAGATCTCTTTGCTGGATTTAACCGAACCGCTAGACGGAGGGCTGATCCGACACGTTTTTGGCAGCATCAGTTTGGTTCCATTGCCGGGAAACGTCGTTGGAGAATCTCTGTTCGGAAAACCACAAATTTTGCCATGTCTAGAACTCACGTCGACGGTCGGGAAGCTAGCGTTACACCAGACGCTAATCTCAATCCCCCACCTCCTAACGTGGCAAATGACAATGTTCCGAATCAAGGCCTCCCTCCTCCACCTCAGGGAGGCAGAATGCACACCCGTTCCAGAGGACCGGCGCCTGAAATTGCTCACCAGTATGGACGACGGAGGCGGACGACTTCACGTATTCAGCTAACCGAGGCTGGCCCTTCTAGGCTGGCACCAATTGACCGAAGGGCATTGTTACATCAGAATCTCTCAACCCTTCAACAACTAGCTGATGCTCAGAGAGCCCTTCTATAATTCGATCCTGACCACTCCTTGGCACCCTTCGCCCAGCCCTCTAGCACGAGAGGAGCTTTGGGAGGCGGAGAAAGAAGTGACCGAAGGGGGAACACACACACTGAGGACAGACGTCATCAGGAACCGCGTGACGCCCCCCAGGAAATCGAGCTGCTCCACCAAGCCGACTAGATGGTCGACTTGGCCCAATTAATCCCGATGGAAGAGATCTGAGGGATCAAATAAACCGTAGGAGAGAGGAGGAGGCAGAATCTCCAGATGTGAGATTTTTAGGAGAAAGGCGGCGATGGCAAAATCAAGATCAAGTCCCGCCTAGACAGGAGCCACCTCGTCATACTCCTCCAAGACGACCTCGTGATGATCCAGACACAAGTCATGTTGTTGGAAGAGGATGAGACAGAGAAAGAGACAGGTCGAGAAGCTCCCATCGCAGCTCAGGGCTTAGTGAGCGGATCATATTGGATTTGCATGAGAGGATGGACAATATAGAGATGAACCAGGGGCAGAGGAAGCCGAAAACCGACTACGACGCAATGCGTCCGTTTGCTCAGTGGATAAAGGATTCTCCACCCAATCCCCAGTTGAAGTTCCCCCACCTGGACAAGTATTCCGGCAGTACAGATGCCATGGACCACTTACAATCTTTCGAAGGAGTGATGGCCTTGGTTTCCAACAAAGACGACGTACTTTGCAAGGCCTTTGCTAGTATGTTGGTTGGAGCAGCTAGGTCTTGGTTTATGGACTTGGAGAGAAGAAGCATCAACTCCTTTTCCAAATTGAAATCAAGTTTTCTAGAGTACTTCGCCACTGCCGGGGCTAGAAAGAAAAGATTGTCGGATCTGGCAAACATAGTTCAGGGAAAGAACGAGTCGACTATGAACTTTTACAATAGGTTCAGAGACTTGGCTGACTCAATAGAAGAGAGACTTACAGACAGGGAAAGCATAATGTGCTTCTATAATGGGCAGAGATCAGACGAGCTCACCTATGAGTTGTCGGTAAGAGAACCTCGTACAAAGTCTGAGCTGTACCAGATGGCCTACGCGACAGCCACTGCTGAGGAGAAAAAGAAACTGTTGACCGGATACAGAAATCGAGACCGAGAAGGGGAACGTAGGCCACCCACTCCTAGCTCGGTCCAGGGTACCAGTAGAAGTGGAAACCGAGGTAAGAACAGAACGAGACCGACCGAGGTCTTTACCCCCCTTACCAAGCCGATTTCCGAGATCATGAACCTGGTAAATCTCCCAAATCCAAAACCCCTTAAAGATAACCCGCAATTCCCAAGAGACACCAGCAAGTACTGTGCCTACCACCGAGATAACGGGCACGAGACGGATAGCTGCTTTGCCCTAAAGAAAATACTACAGAGGTGGGTCGATCAGGGGAAACTAAATGAATACCTAGCAAAGAAGGACAACAAACGTCTGAGAGAAGATGAGAAAATGGATGACCGCGAAGACAGACCGCCTCGGGCAAAACTAATTGGTGTAATCAGGGAGGAAATCCCTTCCAACACCAAGTTAAAAGAGCAGATCTATGAGCTAAGCAAGGTTTACCATATCCCCCCTTGGATTCACAAAGGGTAGGAGGTGATTAGTTTTTCCCCTAACGAGCTGGCCGGAAACAAGGCCATGAGAGAGCAGCCTTTGGTCATCACAGGCCGAATCGACAACTGCGAGTCGGAAAGGCTCTTAATAGATTCTGGGGCCGCTAAAGACGTGCTCTATTATAGAACCTTCAAGGAGATGGAGTTGCCAAACTCCATGCTCACCCCTTACAATGGGAGACTAGAGGGATTTACAAATCATAAAGTCGAGGCTAAGGGAACCGTGGTCTTGGTACTAGAAGTCGGTGAGTACCCCTACAAAACATCGGCAACAATCACCTTCATTGTCATGGACTTGGCAAGTGACTACCATGCCATCCTCGGCTCTCCTAGTCAGGGAAAACTGGGAATGGTTGCCTCCCTCCCTCACCAAAGGGTGAAATTCCCAACCCCAGAAGGCGTAGGCTGCGTCCTCGGCAACCCCAAACACTTCTTAGAGCACGTGATGAGGTCAAGAAAAGCAAAAACCAAGATGGAAATTGACACCCCAGAAAGAAATGTCACTATATCAAAGTCGACCACAGTCACTACAGCAGCCCCTAACATCGGCGTGATAACAGTAGACATACCTGAGGAATGGGTCGTACTGGATGCTGAAAATGCCATAACAGAGACCGAGGTGACATATGGTATGGAGGGATTTGGTTGTATCTCCATGAACGCAGCTTCGGACGAGCCGAGTGGCTCAGACCTCGCCCTCGTCCCAAGCTCGGGGGCCACAATACCCGCCCACATGGATGCCGAGATTGACAGACTTCTAGATATGGAGAATTTGAGCCTAGAAGGCAAAGACAAGGAAAAAGTAAATCAAATCATCGTGGAAACCTTGGAGTTCAGGGACGGTCCCGAGCTAAGACCATTCGATCAGTTGGATGAGGTCGTCATCAACCCCGACTACCCGGAACAGAAGGTACGAATTGGAAAACAACTCCCCCCGGAAGAAAGAGCAGAAATCATCAACCTGCTCAAAAACAACCTAGACGTGTTTGCTTGGAAAGTTGCTGACATGGTGGGAGTTAAAGAAGCCATTGCTCTCCACAAGCTAGAGGTGGACAGTTTTTTCAAACCCGTCAAGCAAGGACGAAGGGTCTTTTCCATAGAAAAAGAACATGCAATACAGGCCGAGGTGGATAAATTGATGAAGGCATGGATCATCCGAGAAGCGACATATCCCGAGTGGCTGGCTAATGTCGTAATGGTGAAAAAGCAGAATGGCAAGTGGAGAATGTGTGTCAATTTCACAGATCTCAACAAAGCATGCCCTAAGGATAGCTACCCTCTACCCAGAATAGACAAGTTGGTCGACTCCATAGCTGGACACCAAACCTTGAGCTTCCTAGACGTTTATTCTGGTTATCACCAGGTCAAAATGGCTGAGGACGATATCGAAAAGACCGCCTTCCAAGCAGCAGGAGGGATCTATTGTTATGTGATGATGCCTTTTGGCCTCAAGAATGCCGGCGCAACTTATCAGAGGATGGTGAATAAGGTATTCAAGTCCCAGATCGGCCAAAACATGGAAGCCTATATAGACGACATGGTAATAAAAACCAAATCAGGAAACCACATCCCGGACCTGGCAGAGACTATAAAAAATCTGAAAGAGAACGACATGAAGCTCAACTCAAGTAAATGTGTTTTCGGGGTCACGGCGGGTAAGTTCCTCGGTTTCATGGTTTCCCAGCGAGGTATCGAGGCAAATCCGGAGAAGATACAGGCCTTGGTCAACATGAAAGAGCCGACGTTTGTCAAAGAGGTTCAAAGGTTGAATGGCAGGGTGGCCGCCCTGGGAAGATTTATCGCCAAGTCGGCAGAGAAGTCGTTGCCTTTCTTCAAGTCCCTGAAAGGAACCAAGGACTTCGAGTGGACCCCAGAATGCTCAGATTCATTCCAGAGAATAAAAGAATACTTGGGTTCGCCCCCATTGCTTAGCAGTTCGATTATGGGAGAAACACTCTCCGTATTCCTTGCAGCAACGGACAGAGCCGTGGCGGCCGTGTTAGTACGAGAAGATAATGGAATTTAGAAGCCGGTGTACTATGTAAGTAAAGCATTGTCATATACCGAGAGGAGGTACTATAATGCCGAGAAGATAGCATATGCCTTGGTCATTGCTGCCCGAAAACTACGTGCATACTTCTCCGCTCATCCTATCGCGGTTTATACCGACACGCCGCTCAGAAAGATACTCCACAAGATGGACAGCTCGGGCAGATTGCTGAACTGGTCCATTGAGTTAACTGAATTCGACATCACTTACAAGCCGAGGAAGATACTGATGGCGCAGCCCTTGGCCGATTTCCTAGTAGAGACTGCGTTCTCCAGGGAGCATACACCGAAAACAAGGAAAATGAAGTTTCCCATGGACAGAGAGCCCTTAGAAGAATTACCTGAAGACTGTTGGATCTTGTACACAGATGGATCAACAACAAAAGGAAGAAGTGGAGCCGGGGTATACTTAACAAGCCCAGGCGGCGAACACGTGGCCCGTGACTTCATCAGATTTAAATTCCCAGCCTCAAACAACCAGGCGGAATACGAAGCTTTGATCTTAGGAATAGAAAGGGCTAAGTTCTTTGGTGCGAATAAACTGGTGGCCTACAGTGACTCCCAACTAGTGGTAAACCAAGTGAAGGGTGAGTACAACACTGAGAACCACATGCTGACCAAGTATAGGGACCTCGTCCTGAATCTCACTAAGAATTTGGAGTTCTGGGAAATCAGGCAAGTAGGATGGGAACACAACCTGGAGGCCGATTTGTTGTTAAAGATGGCCACATCAGAAGAAATCAATCCCCTTATCATCTATGCCGACCAACCAGCTTACGAAAGACTTGAAATCCTAATTCTATATGACAAAGAGAGAACCTGGATTGACGATTACAAGGACTACATCGAGAAGGGCAGGCTACCGGAAGACGAGTTAGAGGCCAAAACGATAAAGAAGAAGACGGCCAGGTACATAGTCTGGAACGACATTCTATATCGAAGGTCATTCTCCAGGCCTCTCCTAAGATGTGTTTCCCCTAAAGATACCGAGAAACTCCTAGCCGAGGTACATGAAGGAGTTTCCGGAGGACACCCGGGGGCCAGAACACTTGCCGATAAAATAATCACCCTTGGTTACTACTAGCCTAACTTAAGAGAAGAAGCCCAAGCCTACATAACGAAGTGCGACAAATGCCAGTGCTTCTCGGACCTCCCAAAGGTGCCACCTGTAGAACAAAGTCTTATCATACCGACATGGCCGTTTGACATGTGGGGAGTCGATATCATTGGACCTTTTCCCTTGGCAAAGGGAAGCAACAAGTTCGTGATTGTAGCGGTAGACTACTTCACCAAGTGGGTGGAGGCTAAGCCCTTGGCTAAAATCACAGAAGAGAACGCCATCAACTTCATCCATGACTACATATGGTGTCGGTTCGGCGTCCCCTATTCCATCGTGACTGACAATGGACTCTAGTTCTATGACGCCTTCACAGAAGAATTAAACAGACTAGGAGTCAAGCACAGAAAGTCATCAGTCAGTCATCCTCAAGGCAATGGACAAGCCGAGGCAGCAAACAAGCTAATACTAAAAGCCCTAACCAAGAGCTTAGAAGGAAGTCAAGGAAAGTGGCTGGACGATCTTCCCCTTGCTTTATGGGCAGTTCGTACAACCACTCGGGGGCCAACTGGGGAGACTCCCTTTGCATTAACTTACGGATCATAAGCTATGGCTCCAGCTGAAATGGCTTTACCTACCTTCAGAGTGTCCAATTACGATGAGGTGGTCAATGAATACAACCGACTCCTAGACCTAGACCTAGTTGAAGCAAAAAGGCTGACGGCTCAACTCAGAATGATAAACTATAAGCAGAGGACCAAGGCCTACCATGACAGCAAGGTAAAGAAAAGAGTTTTTGAAGTCGGTGACTGGGTACTCAGAAAGATAGAGTCGACACACTTGAAGGCTCAGCAAAATAAACTCTCCCCAAATTGGGAAGGTCCCTACATTATTACTCACGTTATCAGAGAAGGAACCTACATGCTCAAAACTTAGGAAGGAAAAGAGTTTAAACACCCATGGCATTCGGAACACTTTAGGAAATACTATCAGTAACTCCTCGGCACTCTATCTATCCTTTTTGCTTTCTAGATTAGATTTGCTGTCTCTAGTTCATAGCATTTACCAAATAAGATATTCCCTTATTATTATTAATAAAAGTTCTCCTTTTTACAACTCTGATTCTTGAGCACGGTCTAAGCATTACTTAACAATGCAGAGATCGTCATTCCGAGTTAAGACGTAAGCGCATGACTCAAGACATTAAAACCTAATTCTGTCGGTCAGTGCTCTCAAATTTGGGTTAAGATCAATACATCCAGTTCCCACGACAATTTGAGACTAACCACGAATTAGTTCTTACAAACCGAGCTCCCAACGCTCGTCACGGCCATTACGGTGAACGACCACGGCCTACAAACACAGCCCAGCTCGGCTACATTAAAACCTAATTCTGCCGGTCAGTGCTCTCAAATTTGGGTTAAGATCAATACATCCAGTTCCCATGACAATTTGAGACTAACCACGAATTAGTTCTTACAAACCGAGCTCCCAACGCTCGTCACGGCCATTACGGTGAACGACCACGGCCTACAAACACAGCCCAGCTCGGCTACATTGAAACCTAATTCTGCCGGTCAGTGCTCTCAAATTTGGGTTAAGATCAATACATCCAGTCCCCACGGCAATTTGAGACTAACCACGAATTAGTTCTTACAAACCGAGCTCCCAACGCTCGTCACGGCCAAAACCAGCTGCCACATCGCGTCACTCCAGTTTGTTAAAACACCTCAAACCGAGGTAAAGTAACATGAACAAACGACGAGATAACACTTAACTACGCAACAAGTTAAGCAAACAAGGGCTAATCAATACCTCAAACCGAGGTAGTCCAATCTCTACAAATAATGAGTGTTACGCCCCCCAGACTACGCTGGGCCCGGGCAGTTAGATACAAAAAGAAAAACATTGTTTCAAGCCAAACCGGCTCGCGGGTAAAAGACAAAAATTGTATCACACCAGACCTACATCAACTGACAGTTCATGAAACTCATGGAGCCTACTGCTCCTCCTCTTCGTCTTCTTCATCATCGAAGCCCAACTCTTCCTTGAAACGCTCCACTAAAGCATGAAAGTTGTTGGGGTCCACCGGGGGAACGCTCCAGGCCGGCCTCTCGTCAGCCTCATCGTTCTGAGCTATCAACCCTAAAGTCTTCTCGGAATAAGGGATCACGGAGTGAACGGCGCGGGCCTCGACACTATACGCGTCGTTCAGTAAAAGGCGAGCCAGTTTTTCAACAGGGACATCCACTTCAGGATCAATATGGAGCTGGCGAGCTGCGTGCGTATAGCCATCGACATAAGTGGTTTTCACCTGGTCGTCAATGATCGATGGCATCACGGTACGTTGAAAGTCCAACACGGCAACCTTCTCCTTAGCCGAAATACTCTCTTCCAACTGTTGAAACTTCATCTCCACCTCCTCCTTCTCCTTGGCTAACAGGGAGGCACTCGCCCTCTCCTTATCGATCTCCTCCCTGAGTAATTTGGCCTCCACTTCAAATTGCCTTGCAACGGCTTTCTGTTTCTCTACTTCGGCCTCGGCATCCCCAACAGCTTTAACCCTCTCGGCATGAGCCAGCTTGGCGCTCTCGCGTGCCTTATTGACCAACTCCACAGTTTGGCCTAGCTTCACTTGGGCACGGGATGCCTTGCCTTCCAGATCAGCCATCTTCTTGCCTACTCCAGCCCATTGCGCCGCCTCATGTTTGTCAAGGGTAGCAAGCTGAACGAGAAAATTGAAATCAATTACGGGAATGGAGAGCAATCAAGAAAACAAACTAGTACGTTACCTCGTCGATGATGAGCCCCTTGCCTTCAGCCATGTGGGCATAAGTAGGCGGCATGGAATCCAATCCTCGCAAAAGGTCCACATCAAAAGCTCGTTCCAAAATTGGTCGGCCAAGTCTCAACATCGGACCAGATCGAGCAGTAACATCCAAGCTCGTCAGTGGACGGACATCGGCAAAATCGGCTATCAAAGCATCTATCTCCTCGGAAGAAAAAACAAGCGGAGTACCAGTTGGAGCAGCAGATAAATGCCTTTTGGGAGAAGGCTCCTCTAACACCTCGTCACCACCATCTCTACCCCTTTTCTTACCAAGGGACTCACCGCCATCTCCCCCACCTATATCCTCAAAAACTGTTTCAGCAGCCTGGTCCGGCTCTGGAGCACTCGTCGTTACCGCTGCACCACTAGCCGGTACCTCAGCTCGTCCTCCGACAAAGACATCAATTGTAGGGAGTGGGACGGCTTCCTTGGTGATCAAAACCTCCTACCGAGCTCCCATATCGGCGTGCCTCTTGGAGCGAGCCGAAGCCTTTGATTTCAGCCTTCTCTTGTTCAAAAGCTTATTAGGGTCAGAGGAATACACACGGGCCAGCTCTCTCTCCTCCTCCATGGTCAAATCTGACAATCACAAAGATAAGAGTTAGAAGCTGAACACAAGGTTATCATAGTATGAACAGAAATGACGAGATCAAGAGTTTACATCCAACAACTCTTCGGACTTTTAGGCAAGCCTCGTCCTGAGTGCGGCAAATATCACAATCCTTGATAAAAACAAAATCAGGATGAACAACCCAATCCGGGTAACGACTTCCCCTAACTATGGGCACCATGACGTCCACACTATCCCATGGTCCCGGCATAATACCAACTTGGACGTAATAGCCGTGGTTGTTTTCTAAGGCTGACCATTCCAACTGCTGCACCGAGGCAAACTCTGTTAACCTTTGGACTAGGGCATCGCTCCACGGGGCCTTGTAACATGTTTCAGGATCCTGGGGAATGCTTGTCGGAAGGGGAAACTCCCAGCCATGACGGCTCTCGACCTTGATAACGTGATTGTTCCAACCTGACACTTTACTGACCGAACTGGAGATCAGAGCGATAATCTTGGGCCTCCTCTGTTTGCTCCTCAGAGTCAACACGCAAGTATTTTCGTTAAAGCTTCCCTCAAAAAACTGGTAAAAAGCCTAGGGACATGGCTTGAAACACAAGCTACGGCATAGAGTAATAAAGGATGTAAGGTACCTAACCGCGTTGGCACCAAGCATGGCGGGGACGGCCTGCCAATCCTCTAAGAATTTACAGATGAAGGGGTCAAGGGGTAAACGGAGCCCTAGCTCAAATTTCTTAAAGAAGAATGCAACCTCGGTGTGGTTCAAATAAAAGGAAACCTTTTCCTCACTAGTACTCAAAGGGGAAGCACGCTCATACACCAGATCGTAATCTTCACGGGAAATCCTACAGGTATCGTGAAGATACTCGATCATCTCGTCTCCGGCCTTGGGCTGCTTCGGCCTGGTAGACGCTACCGCTTTCCCCCTCCGAGCGGCGTTCCTTCGACCTCGACCTCCTTCGGGGATGGCGGCACTAAATTGATCCACTATTCGTTCCGAAGTACTCTCCCCCAACATGGCTGCAGAGGAAAGAAGGGGGTTAGCATCAGAAATCAAGGTGGGAGCTGCATTTACCCCCTCTCCTCGTTCACTAAAGCCGAGGGGAATATCTCGCCTTCAGACTATATATAATGGGAAGAAATATGAGTCAAAAGGTCAGACAGGCAAGGAACAACCACTAAGTTGGGATTCATCTCACCCAAGCGATCGAACCGACGGCTATTGACAGGCCATTTCACGGTGCCTCTAAAAGCCCTATGTGTTACAAGGAGTTTTTCAACTTTACCCAGAGCCAGTAAAAACCAGGGCCCATCCATCCTCTGGTAAACCCTACGGTTCTTTCTATGGAAGCCCAGACGGACCAAAGACAAACAATCAAAAGACATTTTAATGAAGAACAGAGGCGAAACAGAGCTAAGTCAAGAAATGGCGCAGAGAAACCAAAAAAGCAAGGGGGATAGAAGGATACCTGGAAAATCGACGAAAGTCGAGGTTGGAAGATGGGTAGACCAAAAGAGGAAGTATTGCCGAAAGCACTGGTTAAAACTCACCGGAATCAAGCAACGCACAAAAACCGCCGGTGCAATCGCCGTGAGCCTTGAAGTCAAAGGATTTTCTGGCTATTCAAAATAAGAATCAAAGGATGAAAGGAGGATTCTAGGGTTTTCAACCGTTTAAAATTCTCGGGTTCGGGTATACCCGAGAAATTGACTTCAACTCGCCTGATATCTTGTGGAAATCTCACGGTAAGTGGCGGTTACACACGTAATCACCCCAGCCCATCATTACCTACAATTAAGGATGGTGATTTCCCCATAAAGCATGTGTCTTTTCACTCATCCCTCGCCGCCTGCCACAGCTAACGTCACAAGTATGACATCATTAGCCTGGGGAGTATCGAACGGTCAAGAGACTGCCAGTACAGACCGACCTATGGCTTAGCGACACCTTGATTTTGACTAGATTTGACTAAACTATGAAAAGATTATCAGATACGCAATCCATGCCGACATGTCAACAAGGATCGGATGATCGGCATTACTTTAAGACGACGTCATAAAAAGGTAAGATTAATGAAATAAAATCCAAGGTCATGCAAGACGCAAGGAATTCAAGCTATGGAGTCAAATCACAACCAGAGCAAATGTGACAAAGGATAAAACCTCAGTGTATATATATATAACAAAAAGGACCCCCACAGCAAGGCCGGGGGCTTGACCTGTGCAAAAAAGAAACTACTACTGGATCATGCTAGCTAAAGGATTCAAGAAAGATCACTATCTTGTTGTTGATCTTCATCATCCTCCTCCCACTCCACATCTCCTTCATACCCATACTCATCGATAATGATGGGTTCAGGATCGTCCTCACTGTCAACATCTTCATCATCATCCTCATCCTCATCCACTGACTCTTCTGCACTAGAGTCGTCGGAGAATTCATCAACGGGGTCCGGCTCCGAGTATTCGCCATTACTATCGGACGGTGATTCTTCCGCCGGAAAAAATGAACGTTTCTTGGATGGGAACATTGAACCATCGCTGCTCGAAGAATCATAATACTCAACTTGATTTCCTGATTCTGTACTCACTTCCTCTGGGAATGCATCGTCGTATTTCCTCTTTGGAGCCATCTTTGAATTTTTCGTAAAATTTGGAAAGTTCTTGAAGAATTCTGGAAGGGGAAGGCAAGACAGGAGATAACCAATAGACAGATCGTCTATTTATACCCCTAGAATATGAGGGGGTGGGGGGTTTATCAATACTACTCATAATTGGAGTGCAATTAATGGAGCAATTGTTTTCCAAGAAGAGCAATGATTCCACCTGAATTAAATCCATAGTGACATCAACAAATCCAATTATCAAGGGATTTGGGCGGCCAACAATCAAATCAAATGAAGGGCAGAGCAAGTATAAGGGATTACAGTTCCTACTCGGCATGCCGAGATAGAAACTCGGGGTCCACTGAACGACATAAACCGACTTGGGTAATTGGGATCCATATGCTCTGGGCCCACGCTCCTAAGAGGCCACACCAAGAGGCCCAATCACCAAACGCCTATGCTTATAGGTCGATATCATCAAGGCCGAACAGGTAGACCGTGTCTAGCCCGAGATCCAAGGACCTAATCCCTAGCCGACCTCTATGACGAGCCGAGCTGGATGACGGGCCGACATACACCGAAAATCTTCCTTACTCACGGGGAGTTCACTTACGGAGTTTGATTACAACTCTAACAGTGCAGATCCTTATCCAAACAAGGATATCTCTTATACAAGATAGCAGGACATCATCCATCCTTATCCGGAGTCTATCTCCAAAGAATGCGAGTCCTACATCAACACGGGAACCCTAACTTCTCTAACAAGTTATGACTCATTCACCCGCGCCTATAAAAACAGGTCCTCACAACATGAGACGGGTAATGAACTCTTTGGCTCTAAACTAGTCAATTGATTTCTCTATTTCACATCACCCATATTCTTATTCTCACGCCGGAGGGCCTTTGCCGGTGACGCCCCGGCGCAGTTACGTTTGTTCATTGTGCGCAGATCCGAACGGGGAGATCTCTTTGCTGGATTTTTCCGAACCGCTAGACGGAGGGCCGATCCGACACGTTTTTGGCAGCATCACCCGTGTACTCTCATTCTCCCATTTAGTAGCAACAAGTATGAGACAGAGTGAACAATTTTTCTGTTTTTCGACTTTAACAAACAAACGCCTATTTTTCTTATGAATTTGCGACTGCTAAATAAGCAAATACAAAAAGGATTCTTTGAAAATAATTTTAAAATGATATATCTTTCACTTTACATAATAAATTTTGTACTTACACTACTAAATATTTTACATGTAAATTTAATACTACCTCTATCCCAGAATAAGTATCCACCCATCCATTTGCACGGAGATTAAAAAAATTATTGAAGTGATGTAAGTGTTGTGTGTATGAAAAGTGAAGTATAAGAGAGAAAAGCGGAATAAGAAATAGTAAGTTGATTGGTATTGTGAGTGTAATGTAAAGTAAGAGAGAATGAGTGAGATCAATAATAAAAAAAATTCACCATTTTAAAAAGTGAACACTTGCTATAGGACAAATTAAAAAGGAAATGTGAAAACTTATTAACTAGAACTGGGAGTATGAAAGTTTAGTAACAAAATTTACATTTTTAAAAATATTTTACATTTATTGAAAACAGTTTAATTATTCAACTTTCAGTGCTTAGGCGAATTCAAATTTCAATTTGACCCACCTATCTAGACGTCAAATTTTGAAATCGGTCAACCACACTTCTTCTAAAGCCATTACAGGTGGGTTCTCCCGGATACTGTATTACTCATTCCGGTCCAAAATAACTGTCTCTTTTTGTATTTGCACAACTTTTAAGAAATGCAATTATTATCATAGTTTAATGACAAAAGTTCTAACTTTACCCCTATTAAGTGTGCAACTTTCTTACATTAATGTCTCACACAAAGACAATTAATAAAAGAAAACAAGTTTCAATGCAAGGCTATTAGAGATATTTAGCTCAAAAGTGACAATTATTTTGAATCATATTTTTTATCTAAAAGAGACAGTTATTTTGGACCGGTAGGAGTACTGTACTTCTTTAAATTTATTTATTTTATTCTTTTTAGCTAATTTGAGTTGGTTATCTTTTGTGTGTTGTTTAATTGATTAAAATTGATGACATTATCTATACAGTGAGAGTAGTGGACAAGTGGGTGGCCCATAGCTAATTAGTGTTGAAGATTTATATTAATGTTGCTTAATTGAGCTTTTTTACTATTGAATGTGATATTATTGGAGCATCTCTAGAGTTTTTAAAAAAGTGTCTCATAATAATTAACTAGTGGGTAACCCGTGCTCTGCACGGAAACCAATACTATGTCTTTTAACTATAGTTAATTGATATAGTAATCATCATTTTAACTAATACTATTAATAATAAAAATTAATCTATATGATTACTATTATTATAATAACTATTATAATTAATTAATACCATTGATAGTAATAGTTAATATATATGTTAATAGCAATGATTAGTCTATATAATAATATTATTAATAGTAATAGTTAATTGATATAGTAACTATTATGATTAATTAATATTAAAAATTAATAATCTAACTTATATAATAACTATTATAATCAACTAATACTAATAATAATAATAATAGTTAATGTATGTAGCCTATTATAGTTAACCAATACTATTAATAGTAAAAAATAACTTATAAAGTAACTATTATGGTTAACTAATACTATTAATAATAATAATTAGCTATATAGTAACTATTATAGTTAACTAATACTATTAATAGTAATAGTTAACTAATATAGTAGTAACTAATACTATTAGTAGTAATATTTAACTAATATAGTTAACTATAATAGTAGCTATTATAGTTAACTAATACTATTAATAGTAATATTTAACTTGTATTGTAACTAATATTGTTAACTAATACTATTAATAGTAATATTTAACTTGTATTGTAACTAATATTGTTAACTAATACTATTAATAGTAATAGTTAACTAATATAGTTAACTATAATAGTAACTATTACTAATAAGAGTAATAGTTAACTATAATGGTTAACTATTATAGTTAACTATTACTAATAATAGTAATAGTTACTAACTATTATAGTTACCCTTTTTAGTAACTATTATTATTAGCTAATAGTATTAGCTAATGAAAAGAAAATGAAAAGTCACTTATTTATTAGTATGTTGTTGATGTGGCTTCTCCAAATGCAAGTTTTTTCCATTGTTTATCCACATGTCAATACCATAACTCTTTTGGCCAACTTTAATATATATATATATAGATTTGGCAAGTGGACAAATCTGTCCTTTCTTCATACTTTTGATTATGAAATGTCTCAAGATAATGAAATGGATTAAATTATAAAGGAGCTCGCTAAACATCGGCTTGTCTTAGTGAGAAATAGGAATGTTAACCATCCACTTTTGGTAAAAAAAAATTAAAACACTTTTGGTAAAATAAATAAATTAAAACAATAAGTTTTAGAGGAAATTAGTTTATCCATAAATTATCGAACGTCTTGTTTTTATAGGGTTTAGGGTTTAAGGTTTAGAGTTTAAGGGTAATACTAATAGAGGGACTCTCCTGTGCGTCCGCCGCACGTCGTGCGACGGCGCACGGAGCCGATCCTTTTTTCTTTTCTTTTTTTCCACCCCCAACTTTTTTTCCTCCCAACAAAAGTAACACTTATTATAACGAAATGTAACACTTTTTTTTTCAAATATAACATTTTTTTTTTTCAAAATGTACCACAATTTTGCTGCAATATATTAAAGATAACATAAACATTGACAACTAAACTAATGTCACACTTTTTATAAAGGAAAGTAACACTCTTTTTTTCAAATGTAACACTTTTTTTTTTCAAAATTAACATAAGATTAACAAAGTAAACTAATTTTAAATTTTATAAAAAATGAATGTAACATTTTTTTTCTCAATTGTAACAGTTTATATTCTTAAATGTAACATTATATCTGGAATGTAAAAAAAAATTATTGAGAAAGTAACAATTGAAATGCAACTCGATTATATATATGAATTTTTACTCTTTTTTTAAAGAAGAAAAGTAACATTTACTAAATAAAAATGTTACATTCATCTATATAAAAAATTATAATTATATATTCACTTTGTTACACTTCAAATATTACTTTTTCAAAACACAAAAACTATCAAACAATTTATATTTTCTTGTAAAATTGCTGTTACATTTGACTGTAAAAAGTGTTACTTTTTGAAGATGAAACTGTTACTTTTATCAGAACAGAGTGTTACATCTCAGCTGACGTGCAGCTCAAACATATTGTTTGTAAAAAAATATGTTTAAAAAAAATCATGACCTATCTAGTTTGATTCGTCTCGTCGAGACGAATACAACGGTATTTTTTTTTAAAAAAAAAAATCTGAGTTATAAATATCAAAATATAGCATTTTAAAGTTATTGGGGGGTCGCTAGGAATGGAAGAGAGGCTGGCGGGTGGGCCGGGCGAGTTTGGCCCGCCGCACGCCCATGCACCTGATGTATATAAGAATTTGTCATACTAATATTGAAAAGTGGATTTTTTATAACTTATAGAGAAACTATTTTCCCCCAAAACCTACTCATTTTAAAATTTGAGGATACAAGATTGCACAACCTTAATTTATTCAATAGCGATATACTCCCTCTAGGGATGGCAACGGGTCGGGTTCGGGGCGGGTTTCGTCAAAACCGAACCTGACTCTAACCTTAAAGAGGGCGACCCGAACCCGACCCGAAGTGTACAAAATCTAATTTTTCAGCTCATATTTGCTTGGGCCTATCTATGTTTAAGCCTAAATTTGAACCAGTTATATAAATCAGTTTTAAATCATCAAACCTCACCCACAAACAACTACAAAAATAAATTGCACAACACTTATAATATGGTTAACTAACATAATATGTTAACTTTGTACATAGGGGTGCGGGTCTGGTCGGACCACGGTGGGTCAACATCAAAACACGAACCCGACCCTAACCCGCGGGGGTCATGAAAATTGCAACCCGAACCCTACTTTTTCGGGGCGGATCGCCTTCGGGTTCGACCGAATTTCCATCCCTAACTCCCTCCCTAACTATGTAGACAAATTTCTTTTTTTGGCGTCTCATTAATAAGTCATACTTTCTTAAAATGACAAGAAATCTTTACTATTCCTTACACTCATTCTCTCTCCTACATTACTTTTATACTCACAACACCAATCGAACTATAATATTTCCTACCCCCACTTTTTCTCTCTTACTTTAATTACTTTTCACATTCATAACAAATACTCCCTCCGTCCAAAACAGCTTACACCATTTTGAACATGCACGAGAATTAAGGAAGGAGTATATGTATTCTAAAGTATTGTGAGCGGGAAAGAAGTTGTGAGTATGATAAGTAGAGTGAGATTTACAAGTGGAGCTCAAATTTAAGTGTGTGAGTACGACAAGTGGGGTAGAGAGAATAGAGAAATAATAAGATTTGAACATTTTGGGAAATGGGACTTGCAAATAAGACACTGTTGGGTATGCTAATTTATAAACCACTCCTATCACCTAGATTTGATTGATCCCATAACCTAATTTTATCTTTTGTGGACTTTAGGATATATTGTAAAGAAGTGTTAAACTTCATTTTTAGAATAGTCCATTTTAATAGTATAGGCTTTAGATTGTTAGGACTTAAAATTTTCTAAGTCTGGAAATTTAGTGGTCAAGTCCTTGACCGTGAATCTCTCGACCGTGAGTGGATCACTTGACCGTGGAAGACCTCTTGACCATGGAAGATCACATGACCGTGAAAATCTCGACCGCAAGGACTCGACCGCAAGGAAAGAAGGTGCTCAAGAATCCAAGTGTTCCAACTTAACCTTGGTCAAACTATGGTTAGTTTAGAACGTTGCACAATTTGGACCCCAAGCAATTCAAATTTGAATTCATCTAAGTGGGATCACCTCACATCTGCAAAAAGGGACAACTCAGATTGAGCTCCAATCAGAATTCAACAGCTCATCGTCCTTCAACTTAGAGCCCAAGTAATCCCAACAGCTATTTTCTCATTCAAGGCTACAAATAGCCCTTAAGTTCTTCATCGAACATAGCTGAGATTCAAAAAAAAGGGAAAGAAATTGCTGTTGAAATACTTGGTGATTGAAGATTATAACTCAAGATTTCCAGAATCCTTTGAATCTTTTAAGAACTCACCTTAAAACCTTTAAAGCTCTCCAGCAACATTCAAGTCATGTCAAGCCTTGTAACACTTAAGATTCATTAGGCTCTAAAATCATATAGATTCCAAAGAGTTCTTGATTCTTACACACACTCACCCCAATTGATCAATCACATAGATTGAATCAAAAGGGATACACTGGTCTAAGTCTAGGATTTATTCTTCATAGAAAGTAGGTGTTGATTCAAAGCTTCATCTCTGTAATCTGTACACTCAAGAATCAATATATACCTCCATTCAAAATCCAAGACTGACCATCTTGGTAAAGGACGTAGATCTTTTAACAGATCGAACCTTTCCAAATACTTGTGTCATTTTACTTTCTGCAAATTTACTTTCAAGTATTGTTCATCTTGCTCTCTATTGTTCATATTAATCTTGTTTGTCGTTTAGTGTTTGATCTTTCAGATTTAAGAACTGTTGTGAATTGTGTTTGTTTGTGCTCCACATTGCCTAAGTTAAAATCTGACTAACTTATCTTTGCCAAAACATTTAAGACAACAACTTTCAATCTCAACCATCTGACCGCAAATCTCTGACCGTAAATCACTTGACCGCATCTCTCTCGACCGGAATAACTTGACCGTGAGAAAGAAGAGATTTTTATCAAAACAACCATACCTTATTTCTATCAAAAACTTCCGCTGTGCATATTACACCTTGACCGTGTGGTTTTTACTTGACCGCAAATTCAAGATTGTAAGCACTTGGTTGAATTTTGAAAAAGGGTTGAAATTTTAAATAGGCTATTCACCCCCCCCCCTCTAGCCTCTTTTCATACCCTTGTTGTGTCTTTGGGACCAACAGACACCTAAAAAGAGAATTAGTGCAATGTGTTTTGGGACGGAGGGAGTACCCACTAGGGCTGTAAACGAGCCGAGCCGAGCCGAGCTTTGGAGTTTTGGGCTCGAGCTTGTTAACGAATTATCGAGCTCGAGCTCGAGCCCATTTTCCTTGTTCGAGCTCGAATCGAATCGAGTTTCGAGCTGCTCGCGAGCCGCTCGCGAGCTTTTCACGAGCTGTTCGAACTCGAGTCTTTACGAGCCGAGCTCGAGCTTAAACATTTTTCTGAAAATTATAAAATCAAACAAGCTCGAGTTCGAGCCTTATGCTCGCGAGCTTTTCACGAGCTGTTCGAACTCAAGCCTTTACTAGCCGAGCTCGAGCTTAAACATTTTTCTGAAAATTATGAAATCAAACGAGCTCGAGTTCGAGCCTTACCGAGCTCTGATAAGTATTCTCTGCATTTTGAACAAAAACACTTTTTTTTTTCTATTTTTTTTTCTATTTTTTTTAATCTCAAAATGTGTCTAATTTACAAATGTAACCTCCTGTTTATTTTTATTTTTTATTTTTTTTCTTTTTTTGAAAAGCTCTTGTTCATTTAACTTCTCATATTACAAACGATTAATTGAATCGTATATATATCATCAGGTTGTAATATACTCCTTCTGTCCCAAATTTTATATTTACTTATCAAATTTACTTAAACTTTAACTAATATTTTACACTAAATTATTAATTCTCATAAAAATTTAAAAATGGTTGTTAAATCATTAATAAATTATGTAAATTAATAATTTACATAAAATATTAATCAAAATTCAAATAGTTTGACTCTACATAACCAAAATTTAAATAGTTTTACTATTATAGTTAACTATTATAGTTACTATGGTAAAAAAAAAAAAAAAAAAAAGAACAAATAGTTACTAAGGTAGTTAATAATTATAGTTAACTATTATATTTCACTATAAATAGCTAACTATTATATTTAACTATTAATATTTAACTATTTGTTTTAACAATTATATTTAAAAGTTGAGGCTGACCGTATTCTAACGGTGAATTCATAACAATTTTTGAAATGCATAGGGATAGGTAGGTTTTCATATTGTGGTCAACGTTTTATGGAGTTGACCATGAAAGTCAAAGTCAGACAAACTTTCTGGTTAGTATATAGCATTTAAATGACGCTATTATACTTAGTCAACTGTATTTAGTAAAACGTACGCTACGCTAGGTGTATAATATAGTATATGTTACATGTATGTATATATACATATAATACATACATACATCATACATACACACACATATACGGCTTTCGTCCCGCCCGACTTAAGAGGAACTAGAATGAATGGAGGAGGTTATGAGAACAAAAGTAATATTATATTTCCATTTTTTGGCCTACTACGTCGAGTATGACACTAAAAATGTTAAAATGTCCTAAATCGGGCATGATAGAGGGAGTATATAATAATGTATATAAATATGTGCTATATGTATGTATGTATGTATGTATATATATATGTATATGTATATGTATATGTATATATATATGTATATATATATATATAACATCCAATATTCCATATAGACACACACATATCATACATACATATATTTATGTATATAAATATCTGTTACATGTATGTATACGTATATAATATCGACTATACCATACACACACACACACACACACACACACATATATATATATATATATATATATACTCCCTCCGTCCCACTAGAAGTGAGACTTCTTTCCTTTTTGGGCCGTCCCACTTAAAGTGAGACTACCCAAAATGGAAATGTTTTAATATACTTATATTCATCATTCCCCACTATTTAACCCCACTCATTCTCTCTCTTCATTTTTCACCACTCATTTTATTCAACCAACACCACTATTTACCCCACTCATTCTCTCTTTTCATTTTCTACCACATATATATCACTTTATCTTAAATATCGTGCCCACTCCTCTAGTCTCACTCTCAATGGGACGGAGGGAGTATATATTTATATATATTTAATAAATATTTTTCTACATGCAAACGCATTTATATGTGAAATATATATGTGTGTGTATGTGTAAATGAAAAAACATTTTGTTCATTCTATATTTGAGTAATTAAATATACTTGCATATTTAACTACAATAATAGATGTTAATTTTATTTTTTATTTCAATGAGAAAAAAAATATATAAGACAAATATGAGTACATTTGAAAATAATAAATTAGTTTTGAAAAAAAACCGACTATTGTGTATATATCTCTACGTTTTCATAATGAATGTGTATAGAATAAATTAATTTTAGTTGTTGTACAATCTATATTATATTATTGTATTGTATGTGTATAGTCGTTATATGATCATTATATGAATGTATAAAAATTAAATTAATTTTAGTTGTTGTACAATTATTGTTGTTTGATTCATTTTGAAGATAAAAATATTTTAGTTATAATTTATTCCTTGTATAATGTTGTATATACATATAATGTATATGTATTCATTACAAAAGTAATAATGATGATTATTTAGTCGAGCTCGAGCTTAACGAGCCGAGCTCGAGCCAAACGCAAACAAAATAACCCGTGTTAACGAGCTTATCGAGCAGAGCCCGAGCTCGAGTTATGCGTGATTTAAACGAGCCGAACACAAACCGAGCTCTAACGAGTCGAGCTCGAACAAATTTCGTCGAACAAACGAGCCGAACACGAGCCGGCTCGATAAAAATTCGAGCTCGAATAGCACTTCGAGCCCATTCGAACCGAGCTCGAACGAGCTCGGTTCGTTTAACAGCCCTTGTACCCACTATACCCATCCCTTAATTTTCGTGCATAACTCATTTTGTGCACATAGTTACGAAACATAGTGATAGTTACGAAACAGAGGGAGTATATTTTAATTTAAAGCAAACTATTCTACCATATCTATACATGTGAATTGCTCTTGGAATTCGAGCTCGAACAAACTGAAGACCAAAGATGTAACAACTTTAATATTGTGCTATGTCTACTGATAAAACAAAACCCCACTCAAATATTAAAACAAAATTCCACTCAAATAGTATTGTGCTATGTCTACTGTATGTATATCTTAAAATGAATTAATTATACTAACGGTGGAAGAAAGCATTTTGATTATAAAAGGAAGGAAACCAAGAAGCTTTTATATTCCATCACCTCTACTTTCATTTCGCTCTGCCTCAGGTACCTTTTTATTTCATTTTCTTAATTCCAACAATAACTTTGCTCCGTTGCAGCAGCAGGAGATCATCGGTATCACAATCTGTGTACCACAAGTGATATGACGGCTACGCATCATTTATGATATTATAATTATCCCAATCTTAATAAGATATATCCACTGGATCACTTGTGATATTATAATTATGTAACTTGAAGTGAATTTTAAATATCATCAAATGCGTAGACATAGATCAATTGGTTTGGTCCAGGGTTGTTTTATCCCTTTCGAGTTTCGAATCTTGGAATGCAGCTCTACTTTTACCGCCATTAAAAAATTTTTTATTCGGCTCGAATCCAGACTAAACATATAAAAAATAAATTAAATAAATTTCATGCTTCCCTTCGTCTCTGTTTATGTCAAAAAAAAATTATGCAGGGGTAAATTTGTCCAACTGTACAAATATAACGCTCATTAACCACTGCAATGAGACCATATGGCCGGCAGTTAGATCCAACAGTAATTTCACCGGCGGCGGCTACGAGTTAAAACCCGGCGAATCAGCCGTCTTCGACGCCCCATGGGATTGGGAAGGACAAATATGGGGCAGGACCGGTTGCAATTTCAACAGCCCCAGCAACGGCACTTGCCAAACCGGAGCCTGCGGTACAACCCTAACCCCGGCCAACTCTCCGGCCTCAGTTGCCGGATTTATCCTCCTCGACGAAGTCGATACTTACATGTACGATGTTAAAATAAGCGATGGTTTCAATTTACCACTCACAGTCAACCCTGTTAATGGGAAAGGAACATGCGAGGTCGCCGGCTGTGAGAATGATTTAAGAAGCTATTGTCCGCCGGAGCTCATGCTTAGGTCGTCGGACGGGAAGAATATTGCCTGCCGGAGCGCGTGTAATGTGTTCCACTCCGATGAATATTGCTGTACAGGAACGTATGCTTCTTCAGATGCGTGTTTACCGACGAATTACACCCGCATATTCAAATCTGCTTGTCCTGATGCCCATATTACGTTGGGTGATCATTACCGTACCTGTACGACTTTGGCTTACACCCTCAGTTTTTGTTCAGAAAGGTACGTCGTCATTGATTTTAGTCGGTACCTGTTTTATCTCAGTCCCAAATTAATGTTTTTACTTTGACTTTGCACAGAGATAAAAAATTAAACGTTGTGAGTATGAAAAGTAAAATAAGAGAGAGAAAGTGGGTAGGAGCTTTTGTTGTGAGAATGACAAATGGGTCTCACTTTCCATTTTAAGTAATAAAGTAAAGTAAGAACCTTAAACTGGAACAAACCAAAAAAGAAAGTAAGAACCTTAAAGCGGGACAGAGGGAGTACTAATAGATGTGTAAAACCATTTTTTGCATAAAAATATTTTGTTTTACATTAAAGAATGAAAACATGTTTTACAGTAAAACGATTGTAAAACAAATTTTTCTCGAGATTTTCACCATTGATTTTTGTTACTATGAATTTTCAAAAAACAAATAAAAATGGAATGCTATCGATGTAAAAGAGATTTTATAACTTTTAGGAGAAACTAGTTTCCCCAAAATTTTCTCATAGTTAAAATGTTGACTAGGTGCACTAATACACACACATGTGCAAAATGACATAACGATGTTACTTTAAAGAAAAAAGGTAACCCATGTTACTTTAAAGAAAAAAGGGCAACTCAAATTGAGTATCTAGCTTTAGGATGAGGATGAACCTGCACACATAAACGCTGTTAACTCAGCTGGATTTGATTCCAGTTTAGAGTCTCCAGCGCGTGAGTAAGAATCACTGAGGAATGATCTTAGTTAATTAAGAATAAGGCCTCTGAAAATGTTTGTCAAAGGCTTACTGAGAACAGATGTTACCTCAAGTGTTAGGTAACACCTCAGGTAACACACGCTGACGGACAGAATACACACACCCGAAAATATAAGAGTTTTGCAGCGGAAAAATAAATAGCACAAGAGATATATTTTTCTCAAGTTATATAAATATAACTTGAGATGCCTAAATGGCGAAAACTTTATAATCAATACTAATTACAAAGTCAAAAGGTTCCCTATAGCTAGTACAATATACGATCTATGGAACCAAAAGTAGAATAAAGTACGATGATCCTATCCTAGCCAAAACACACTCAAACCCGAAGTATTTGAGTGTGGAAAAGAGTGTATGGGAGGAAGGATACAAAGGAGCCAAGAAGTACTTTGTTCTTGTGCTATGGATGTGTGTAAAATTTGGCTTGTCTTCAATCTTCATCCAAGCATCTATTTATAGCCAACCAAGACTTGGAGGCTACACAAATAACAGCCTTGGGCTGTTTGTGATCGTGTGAGGGGAGAGTGGAGTGAGTTGGCCATGATCTCCTATCTTCAAGGAAGACTTGGTCTTCTTTTCCATATTTTTCTCAACCGCTTTCTTGAAGCCCAAGTCCTTGCTTCTCCTTCTTGTACCTCATGCTTCCAAAGCCTTGTACATCTTCAATTAATCAGCAACAACAACTTTGAAATGGTCTCCCACGTTTTTCTCCATATTTAACACATGTTAAATATGTTTGAGACTCCTTCATTTACTCGCCAATTATGAATAAGTCTCCATTAATTTTTCTTCCACATTTTAAGCTCCATAAATCAACTTTATTATACCTGAAAATATGGACCAACATCTAGACAATAATATTAGGACATTAGTATAAAATTATATTAGAAAGAAATGTCAAATTACAAAGTATTTTCGTCACAGCACTTAGACTGTCAGTGGCAACATCTGAGGTAACACCTCAGTTCTGCACTAACAATCTCCCCCTTAATTTGAGATTTCTTTCCAATCACCTAAGTGTTGGTACCTGCAAAAACAAGTTAACCATATGCAGTATAACAGAGCATTTCACCAAAGATTAACTCCCCCTTAATCATGGAGTTAACCGAAACAACAAAGATTTACTTAATATACTAATTGTAAAGTAGAACCATGTTTAAAACAATTAGTAGTTTAAAACAAAAAGTAAATCAAAGTTTTAAAATCCACAAAACCACAAGTCATAAACCAAAGCATAACCACCAAAGTATTAAAGTTCTAAATTAAGAACTAAAATACAAATTGTTTTAAAAACCAAACCAACCAAAAACAGAAATTGTTTTGAAACCATTTTAAAGTATCAAGAAAAACCATTGCCCAAGACTTGTGGCAACATCAACCTTCAAACAAGGTTATTCTTCTTCTTATCCATCATCCACTAGTACCAGCATCTCCAGTAACATCTTCAACAGCACGAGTTGTACCAGCATCACCAACAGCATCAGTAGCAGCACTGGTATCTGCACTAGTACCAGCACACCATCTCCCCCTGGTTGGGAAGAAATCAAATTAATGAAGCCGATGGTGTCTTCTTGGAGGGTTAAGCAGCCGATTTGGAGGAAGAATGGGCTTTTCTTTTAGGTTTCTTGGAGGCGGTAACAGGTGGTTGAGAGGCAGTCACACGGTTGGGGTAGGTTGGACTGAAGTAGCAACCATGGAAGGATCATCAATGGACATGGCCATAGATGGAGAGATATTAGAAACCATGGGAGATATGTCCATAGGTGAAGTAACACCCGAGATAACACCCGGTGACTCCTCTTGAGGTGCGGATTGGTTAGGGTTTTGGGAAGGTGAAGCCATTGTTGAATTTTGAGAGGTAGAAAAGGAGAATTTTTTTAGAAGGGTTTTTTTCATTTTGGGGAAGGTTGCTGAGATAGAGAAAAAGCGATGAAGAGGAGGGAGTATATAGGTGCGTTTGAGAGAGAAAGAGAGAGTAAATAGGGATATGATTTTAGGAGGTTAAGGAATGTGAATTAGGAGAGGAAATTAATTTAAACTTAACTCTTATCATCTAAATTAACTAAGACCCCTATTTTTACTCACATTTAAACTATCCTAATTAAACTCCCCCTATTTACGAGCACACAAAACCAACTCCCTACACATCCGTTTTTTTTTTGTTTTGTTTTTTTTTTTTTTAAATAAATAAAACGAAAAAAGAAAAGAAAAAAATTAAGACGGTAAAATTAATGATGTAACGATCTCTCAAAAATTTGAAGATAGATTCCTAAATTTTAGGGAAATTGTTACAACTATATTTTACCAAAGTAAAAGATTTGTTTTAGACTTTTTCAAAATTGTAAACTCTTTTTCTTTAAATAAAAAGACTTTCAAACTTTGAAAATTTAAAAAACAATTCTGAAAATAAAATAAAAAAACGAATGTAGCACACACTAATGTGTTGATGGCAATGATGGTAACACTTAAGATAACATTCGTGATAAACATCCCTTATTGAATTTATATTAAGGCAATTAAGGCGAGATAGACCTCATTTTTGAACACATGAGGCGAAAATATGCTTTTATAATAAGCATTTGAGGTATAACAAGCTTGCCAAATTTGAACACTTTAGGCAAAGAAAATCTAATAATTTAGATATAAAAAGCTTGTTCTTCATCTTCAAACACTTTAATATAAACATATTTTACACTTCTTTATCTACAAGGGAGCATCGTAGTAGCGAGCTCCGTGCCCCGAGTCCTTATAAAGTGTAAACATGTTTTAGTGATTTGTACCGTTCAAGTAGGAAACACTGTAGTAGCGAACTCCATGTTCCTAATACTTAGTATAAAATCACTAGATAATATCCCCCTTTGACAAGAGTGCATCGTCGCAGCGAACGCCGTGCCCCGAGCTACTAAGGAAATACTATAAGTGTTTTTAGCCTTTTTGCTTTTGAAAAAGATTAGTGACTTTGTCACTTTTGAGTTTAAAAAGGAATGTTATCAATAATATTTCCTTGCATGTTATCCTACCATAACAAAAAGGTCAGTATGTGCCACCGTTGACAGACTGAAAAGACAATCCATCAACAGATTAAGACAGGAAATAAAAACATTTTTTTTAATAAAAAATATAATATTATACAACAACAAAGATGATCAAAGGGGTTTAAACAAGACACAGAACAAGAGACTTCTTCAAGTTAGAAAATTTCTTATGGTTAAAAACTTGAATTAAATATTCATCTTTCAAAAAAATATTTTTAGACTCAAGCTTAGAAAGAAAACATGAATGGTTTACCATGTCTCGATAATCAACCGGTTCCTTACCTCTAGTTTGTATCCCTTCGTCTAATCTCCCTATCACTTGGGATATAGGATGGTTCTTTTGAATCCTCAACGGGGGAACTCTTCTGACGGGATCATCTACTCTATTGGAGTCCTCATTATTTTCATTTTCAGCAACTGGACTGACTTCTGATGTTATCTCTGGTGTTGCCTCAGGTGCGGTAACACTGGGGCCAACATCTGGTCCAGCACTTATGACAACATCTGGTCCAACATAAATTTCAAATTCACTTTGAGGTTGTTCCATCTGTATCATGAGAGGATAATCACCTGGTTTATCTGTAACACTTAACAGATCGTCAAAAACAATGTTCGCAGATTCTTGAATAGTTCCCAAACTTAAATTATACACTCGATATGCATGATTTTCTTGAGAATATCCAAGAAAAATGCCTTTATCACTCTTAGAGTAAAACTTAGCTAAGTAATCCCAGTCTTTTAATATGAAACATACACACCCAAACACATGGAAGTAATGTACATGTGGTTTCTTCCCATTCAAAATCTCATAGGGTGTCATTGTTAAACCAGGTCTTAGAAAGACTCTATTTGAAATGTGACAAGCCGTGCTCAAAGCTTCAGCCCAAAATCTTTTTGAAATCCGTTTTGAAAATAACATGACACGGGCCATATCAAGCAATGTCCTATTTTTCTTTTCGGCCACCCCATTCCGTTGATGTGATTTTGATACCGAAAAATCATGGTTTATCCCCTTTTTCTTACAAAAAGTATAAAAGGAAACATTTGCAAATTCTTTTCCATGATTAGATCTTATACGAAAAATAGGTGAGCAAAACATGTTTTTGATTTTGGAGTGCAAGAGTTTAAATTTATCTAAAGTTTCAGATTTTTTTCTTAGGAAATATACCCATGAAAACCTAGAGAAATCATCAACTATAACAAAAATATATCTCTTACCTCCCAGGCTTTCTACCTCGATTGGACCCATCAAGTCCATGTGCAAAAGCTGAAAACAATGTGTTGTCCCGAAGTGTTGCTCTTGGTGTTGGGCAGCACACTGGGTAACACGAGTCTCCTCATTTTTAAGGCAGTCTCCACAAACCATTTTGTTATTAAGATTCAGTTTAGGGACTCCTTTGACAGCCTCATACTTGAAAATGTTCTTCAAGTTTCGATAATTGGCATGTCCAAACTTTTGATGCCACAATGTAGTGACATCTATTTTTGCCAAATGGCACACCTGTTTGTCTTCAACAAGATAACAATTGTCACTTGATCTAATTCCTGTCATCACACAATTGTTAGTATAATCAAAGACTTCACAAGTATTTTTGTTGAATTTTACCTTTAAATTGTCATCACAAAGTTGGCTAATACTAATTAAATTAGCAACAAGACCATCTACATGTAAGACATTTTTTAAGGCAGGAAAACCAGTCACATTTAGTGTCCCTTTTCCTATTATATTGCTTTTACTTCCACCACCATAAGTTACACTACCTCCTTGAAAAGATTCATAGTCTTTCAAAAACAATTTTGTTCCTGTCATGTGATGTGAACATCCACTATCAAAGTACCATGATCCTTCAATATTTCTTTTTAAGGAAGTGTAAACAACATCGCATCTCAATTTAGACTTAGGTTTCCATGTCTTCTTTTTTGTGTTTTTGACCTTCTGACAGAATGTGTTATCTGGAGTGCTGGGTAACACTTCAGGTAACACAGAATAACTGGACTGTTTCTTTGAAAGAGTATTACACTTATTTTTAAAATGTCCAGAGGTGTGACAGTATTGACACACTTTTCTTTTGTCAGAAGAGTTATTAGAGAAAGAATTTTGATCAAAAGCACGTTCTTTCACAAAACATATTTCATGTTCATCACAACTCAAAGAAGAAATAATTTTATCTAATGATTCTCGGATACCAATACCTGCTTTGAGAGGCTTACTCAAATTGAGAATCTCATCCAATTTGGATGATCCGGTGTTGATTTTCTTTAAGGTGATTTCGGCTAAAGTCAATTTGGCCTTGACTTTCTCTAGCTCGGCATCCCTCTTGGATGCTTGAACTTCCAAGCGAGTCAAGTAGGCCTTGAGTCCATCATTCATCTTGGTTAAAGTTTTAACCATTTTGTTCTCTTTCTTCCATTCCTTGAGCAACTCCTCATAAAGGTTCTTTAACCCAACAATGAGTTCATCTTTGCTCAGCTCATCCTCTTGTGAACTTCCTGCATCAAGGTTAGTGGAAACCACGAAACAAACATCATTATATGAACTGAAATTGTTATACCTGACTGGTGTGGTCTCAGATGTTATCTCAGTGTGTATAACATCTGTGGTAACATGTTCAGTCTCCGAGTCACTTATTGTGACAAACATGTTTGTTTGATCAGGTTCTCCCTCCTGGAGATCGAAAGCCATGACAAAGGACCGAACCACTTAGTAACGTCAAGTGACCGGGCTCTGGTGCCAATTGAAAATGTTTGTCAAAGGCTTACTGAGAACAGATGTTACCTCAAGTGTTAGGTAACACCCCAGGTAACACACGCTGACGGACAGAATACACACACCCGAAAATATAAGAGTTTTGCAGCGGAAAAATAAATAGCACAAGAGATATATTTTTCTCAAGTTATATAAATATAACTTGAGATGCCTAAATGGCGAAAACTTTATAATCAATACTAATTACAAAGTCAAAAGGTTCCCTATAGCTAGTACAATATACGATCTATGGAACCAAAAGTAGAATAAAGTACGATGATCCTATCCTAGCCAAAACACACTCAAACCCGAAGTATTTGAGTGTGGAAAAGAGTGTATGGGAGGAAGGATACAAAGGAGCCAAGAAGTACTTTGTTCTTGTGCTATGGATGTGTGTAAAATTTGGCTTGTCTTCAATCTTCATCCAAGCATCTATTTATAGCCAACCAAGACTTGGAGGCTACACAAATAACAGCCTTGGGCTGTTTGTGATCGTGTGAGGGGAGAGTGGAGTGAGTTGGCCATGATCTCCTATCTTCAAGGAAGACTTGGTCTTCTTTTCCATATTTTTCTCAACCGCTTTCTTGAAGCCCAAGTCCTTGCTTCTCCTTCTTGTACCTCATGCTTCCAAAGCCTTGTACATCTTCAATTAATCAGCAACAACAACTTTGAAATGGTCTCCCACGTTTTTCTCCATATTTAACACATGTTAAATATGTTTGAGACTCCTTCATTTACTCGCTAATTATGAATAAATCTCCATTAATTTTTCTTCCACATTTTAAGCTCCATAAATCAACTTTATTATACCTGAAAATATGGACCAACATCTAGACAATAATATTAGGACATTAGTATAAAATTATATTAGAAAGAAATGTCAAATTACAAAGTATTTTCGTCACAGCACTTAGACTGTCAGTGGCAACATCTGAGGTAACACCTCAGTTCTGCACTAACAGCCTCGAATGCCTTTGAAATTAGGGTTTGAGTATAAGAGTTGATGTACCTTGAATGGAGGAGAGAGAGAGGAATATTTATAGTCAATCTCCAAGGTAAGAGAGATCCTTAATCTGAGGTGAAGGACGATCTTGTCAGGCCATATGTCCATCTGGCATAGGCCAGCTGCCTGGATTGGACATAGTGGAACTTGAGGATGTTGTGACTAGACATAAAGAGTAAGGCAAGAAGCACGCAAACAGAAAATCCTATCAAGTAATGTGATCTTACAGGTCAGGTCCAAAATTCAGATAGTACGATTGGGGAGTCCGCACGTCGAGAGCCGGGGACATAACTTAGGCCGGAAGGTGAGTTCGGGTGAACTTACTTCGGGGTTGTTTGGGAGATCACCCGACTAGGTTTAGAGCAAAGTCCTTGGGCCCGTTTTGCAGGTTTCAGGCTCATCTGTGACCCTTTACCCGACTATGTAATGTAGATGTAGCCGGCGCATCTAGAAAACGGGTGAATTTGGCGGTGGGAAGTGGCCAGTGAGGGCTAAGAACCTAGTGACTGGATGAACCTCCCCTTTGAGGATGAAATTCTTGTTGACGGCACCCCGACTAATGAGATGATGGTTGGAAGGGCTATAGTCCTTAGCAGTGATGAGGTTCGGTATCTTAATGCAGAAAATTTGGCTTACGCTTTGCTTGTTACTGCTAAAAAATTACGAGATTATTTTTCTGCACACCGTATTACAGTACTCACTGATGCTCGAAATAAACAAAAGTGCTACAAAAACTGTTTTTAAGGAAAGCAGAAGCCACCACTTAGCCATCATGAACAATACTTTGGGATAGATAGAGTAAAAAATTTCAGTCTGTTTTTATTTATTGAGTTTTTTTGTTTCTTTTTCCTTCATCTCTCACACACATATTAAATTTGAGTGCCACCTCTTAAAAAGTTTTCTTTTTCCTTTAAAAATTGGCTACCAGAGCGGGAGATGCTTTGAGCGTTTGCTATCAGTATTTTTTACTATCAGTTTTTCACTCTGATCTGCTATTAAAGCGGGCTGGAAGCTTTGGTGTGGAGCACTTGAATGAGCGGGAGCGCGTGAATTGAAGCTACACTGAGCAATGTCCAGAATTTCGACAAACATGTTATCAAGAAAATGTTACAAACGGAAAATTCTTTGATTAATCAATCGTCTTTATCATAGTGCATCCCTTCTTTACAGTATAATTACGATGATTAAGTCATATAACACGACCATTTTTCTAGCTACCATAAACAATGAACAGAGTTTTACATAATTTTATAGTACTTGCTAGCTAAATTTTAGTGTCTTTCTCAAGAACTAAGCTAGTTGAGATACTATCATAAATACAGTATAGTATTGTTCTGTACATGAAGATGATGGTTTATTTAGACTTGGACTTACTGCTGCTCGGAGTTTTTTCTGTTGACTTTTTTTGTGTCAGCGATCTGCTTTTTTTGGCTCCCGGGAGAAGGTTCAAATGGTAACACAGCAACAGGAGCTGCAGGGACGGTGTCCCATCTCTCCTTTAGAAAGCTTATGAAGTGCTTAACCATCTCCTTTCGAAACTCAATCTCCCTCGTGAATTGATCAAAGATGAAACAAGAGAGGATGTACTTGAAAGGGACGACAAGGAGAACAGTGGAACTCAACAACAGTACCAAAGCAACCTCCGTCGTTACCTGAAAGAGAAGAAAAAAATTGATATTTTTTTTTAAAAAATAATCTTTAGTCCCGATCAAGTTATTGATCGGACTTGTAACACACACAAAGAGACACGCCTTCGCATACAAAATCCTTTTAACAGCTGAAACCGGTATAGTAAAGAATCATAAATTGTACTCCCTCCGTCCAAAAATGAATGTCAAAATTTTCTCTTGATCAAGAGAAAATTCTGAAAAAAATTGGACATATATCTTGGGACAGAGGGAGTATGTATCATGAAAGGAAAGCATGTTCCAGAAAAGTATCCGCCCCCTCTCAAGGTTTCGGTCTATGAAGGTTCATTCCCTTGAAAGTAAAAGTATTCGATTTCATAGGATGAAAGAATGCTGGTTCTTGAAGAACTGAAAAGTTACTTTACTGAAAAATTGGTGGTCTGCTATGCATTTTCTTCTGGTACATTCTTCTAGTTATTTAATACTCCGTCCCAGAGTAAGTGTCCACCTTTTTTGCATGTTAGCACGAAGGAACTTTGAGCAATAACTTTAGGTTGATTTAATTATCTTAATGAAATTTTAAATATTGTTATTGAAAGTATATATAATGGTGTCTAAGAAACAAGTCTTATATTTTCATTTTGATAATTAAATCAACCTAAAATTATATCTCAAAGTTCCTTCATGCTAACATGCAAAAAAGGTGGACACTTACTCTGGGACGGAGGTAGTACTTTGGTAGGATTAGTTTAGAAACGTCTCCAATAAGATACTCATCATCAAAGCGGTCTGTTGATGATGCACTTCTGCCTAAAATGTGTCTTTACTGGTGTGATTTTGCTTTTGGTTCATGTAGTTACCTCGATTATAGGAATAAAGGTTTTTCTTTTTCTTTTTTTAACCATTCAAATTTATGAAAGGAAATAGTCCGCAAGCATGTTTCATAGTCCTCTAAGACGAGATCATTTTTGTGCCACCTCTTGCTTGAGTGATCAGAGCCCCTTCTGCTCTGACTAACCAAAATTAGTTAATTTTTGTCATTTTCGCTTCCCGACTCCTTCGTCTTTGTCTTTTGGCATGATTTCGACAACCAGGCAAAGTGCCAACAACATGGGTTATGATTCTTTCTCTTTGCCTTCTCACATTCCTTTTAGTATCAAGATAGTGACTGACTTTGTTAAATTTTCCCTCTTCTTCTTTTTCATATATGTGTATGTATTTATGTATTAGTCTTCCTTAATAATGTTCATTTGTTTGCCTTTCGGCTTTCGCTTGCCCGCCTCTCGCCTCGCCTTTTGTCCAAAAAAGGTGCCTCTCGCCCGCTTCATGCCTTTCACTTTTAATAACTATGAGTCGATTCTAACCTAGATTATGGAGTTGTATAAGCAGTTTAGCGTGAAAGGCACATTCATTTTTAGGACGAACAAAGTTGTGTTCTCGTCCCATAAATAATTGTTGCACTTTTACCTTGTGTACCCTTTCGAAAGAAATAACTTTACTTGTTTGTACCTTTATGAAGTCGCAATTCAATTTTCCCTTTTTAGACATGCAACTCTTTTCTGGGATAGACGAAAAGGGAAACACTGTTTATTTTTCAGACCAAAAACATGATGTAAAGTTCTTTCAAAAGTTGACATACCTGAGGTTGACCTGCAAGAAGAATAGTACGAAGCTTGAGAAGTGAAACGTTCAGATTCTGCAAGAACTTCTCCACGTCACGCATAGCCTCTTTTACGGCTATGATCTTTTCAATAGTATTTGATGGTGGTTGATCACGAATTGTCACCTGCCCAAAAAATCTTCCAAGGCGGCCCTGTTCCTTCAACGCTTTCAACAACAGCATGGATGCAGCCAGCACCATCAACATTGTAGGAAATACATATGACAGCAAATTTCTGACCAAATCAAGTATAAGCGTTGATTAGTAAACCAACTACCCCTCCGTCTCAAAATGAATGACCATTTCCAATTTAAGGGACACTTCGAAAAATTGACTTTTAATCGTAAAAGTTCATAAATATCATTGCTATCCACTTTCAAAATGTTAGTTTTGTAAGTATGAAATGAAATTTGAAAAAAACAAATGGTAAAAAATCATTTAAGGACACATTTTGGATCAAAAAGGTCATTCATTTTGGGACAAAGGTAGTAATGTTTTATATCTCTTTGTTCCGGGAAGATAGTCTCACTCTTTTACTTGTTAATTTGATTGAACTTAGACCAATAATATAGGTCAATTTATAAATGAAAAATCTAAATATTTTTATTGAAAATATATTTATAATGGTGTATCAATAACATGTTTTAAAGTTTAATTGGGATAATTGTTTTTGCTAAATCTTTGGTTAAAGTTCAATCAAGTTAACCACTAAAAAAGTGGTACTATCATTCTGCAACGGAAGGGGTAGTTTGTAAAGAAGAATGGACATGAGTGAATGTAATTTAAGCACCACAGCTAAAAGCATTTCTGACTATGAGCAATCAAGTCTTTTAAAAAACTATAACGTTTGTTTTGTCTTTCATTTAACTCTTTCCATCTTCCTCGTCTTCTATGGCTCTCGGCAGAATAAGAAAGATTAGTAAACTGGTCATGTATATATAAACATTCTAAGAAACTTCTTTACCAGTAAATTATTGATATTCCGTTTTTGTAACTTGGTGTTGCTCCATATTTTGAAAAACATTGATCAGGGTTGAAGGGGAAGTTTGGGTCTCCAGAACATTTATGGATACATTACTAAAGTTTTGGTAAAAATGCCACTTCTAATCCATATTAGGAAATTATTTACACAGAGAATCAAAATTAATGTCAAGGAAAACTCCCGATTCATTTATGACTCACAAATGCAGACGAATCCCAAGGTTAAGAAAAATGTGTTTTTTAGAGGCGCGGTTCAATTACAGACAAGGTTTAAACAACAATAAGTGTCAATGTTAATGTTATAAACTGCCAATGTGTATGTTATGCTAGTGCTTTTACATGATTTTTTTACTTAGTTTATTTAAAGATTTTCAATGTCAACACTAACACTGGCACATTCACCGGCACTTTTTAACATTTTTTAACACTTACACTGGCGGTCTTAAGCATTCCAACTCTTTAACACTCATCTTGGTACTCTTTAACACCCACACTGAACTCGTTTACACTCACAGTGGCACTGTTTTACACTCACATGGTTAACAAGTATAAAAAGTGCGGGTTCGATTGTTTAGAGATGTCAGTTTGAATGTTTATAATTAGCACTATTCGACGCTCAAACTGACAATTTATAGTATTAACACTATTTATAAGGTACACGCCTTTTCTTTGCAAAACCCGTTTTTCCTAAGAGTAGGAAAAACTGGTCTTTTTTCATAAGACTAACTCGTTAGCAAGAATCTAGACTAACTAAATCAATCTGCCCTGAGAAGTAGGTTCTGGATTGTTGTAACAATTAACAAATTTAGCTCCACCACATAAAGTCTGTGCAGTAAGCTCAGTTCAAATGGACACATATTTAGAGGTATGAAAAGGAGGAACATAATAAGTAATCAACTTGAGGCAGCAATCAAAATGACTTGTACCTGAAAATGACAGCGTATACAAAGGCAAGAAAGGCTGCAGTCAAGTGTGGTTCCTCCCAGCGCTTAAGTTTTGCAAAACTCTGGGCAGTGATAGTCAGTGGAAACAAAAGCTCCTGAGGGTAGAAAAGGAAATTTTCATGATGGCACATCGTAACAGAAATTATACTTTGCCTTAACAAATCATGAACATCTGAAACTTATCTTTGTACACAAACATGAACTTAATTTAAAATTTAATTAGTTCCACATGAAATTAAGGAAAAATGAGATCAGGCCTGACCTTGAAAAGATCAATATTACTGGGTATCCCCTCAATCACAGCGGCATCTATTGTTGCTTGCGTTTTTTCTACCTCACGGTATTTATCTCTGCATGTAGCTGCTGCCTTTTGTATCAAATTCTGATCAGCAACAACCAGATTCTTACTCAAGATTACTGCCGGTCGTACTGAAGAGCTCTTCCAGAAAACCATAGAAGCACTAGAAGCCCATGATGGAGATTTCATCCACTTCCGTAGATAAACACTTCCATCAATGTCAAACAAATTGCTTTCAGATACCTCATCAGAAGACTTCACTCGTTGACTTGGTTGACTCAACTTTACAGTCAAGGGCCCACCCCAACAATTTAGAGCTAGTGCTTGGCAAACAACTTCCCCATAAGGTGCATTTTGCAAGTAGGAGAATTGAACAAGCTTAGTTGGCTCATCCAGGAGCTTCTTTGTGAACTGAAGAGCTTGAAGTCGTGCAATACCATTAATAGCGTAAGTTGTGGCTCTTTCTATCCCCTTCTGAGCACCATACACATTGTATATTGATTGGTCACCATCCTTTGGTCCAAACTCTTGTATAAATTTGTACAAGGATATCACTTCCTTTATAAATGCATGCCAAACATCCCTCCTCATTTCACCTCCCAAGTCAACAAATTCGAGTACCCATGTCGTAGACCTGATAAGATGCTTGTGTTAGAGATATAAGAACTAACCCTGATGTCGAACATTCCATGAAGGATAAGAAGTCAAAAGAGTAATATCGAATCAATGCATAAGGACACCAAGTAGCAGCCCAAGAGTTTAGTTCATTGCATTTTCAATTTTTTGTTTCATCCCCTTTGCACATTCAGATTCATAGTAGTTATATGTTCATTTATTGCTTCCAGCACTAGATGCCTATATAAATGAGTTCAAAGTTGTAGAGTGGATCATTCATCCATTATCAGATTATCAATAAACTTGGTTATCCATTTCTCTCTCAAAGTCTCTAATTTCCAGATTCTTTGGTTTTAATTATCGGGTTTTGTTCGTGCAACAATTCCTTTGTTCTTCGAGTATCGCTCGTGAAGCGACTCTTGTTACGCTTCCGCATCAGAGCAGGATTTACCTGTTCCAGGGTTATTATCAATGGCCGGTGCTATTCCAGCAGGAGGAAATGAAGACGGATCATCAGTAGCACCAAGTACTCAACTTCAGAACGAACGCTTAGATAGTATTGACCAGGAGTTAGCGCAAACTCGTGTTCAAGTGACTCAAGTACAAGCAGCTTTGGAGATGGTGATTAATCATCTTGACCGTATGAATGTCGCTGGACAAGATCAACAGCTTGAACGGGGTGGGAGATTGGCTCCTAACCGCGCAACTGCAAACATAGAGCAACAGCGAGAACGTGTCAATGAAAACCTTCATAGAAATCCTGTCTACGAAGATTCTTCATCTGATAATGATGCTCCAGATCTTAATTTTGGCCGTGGAATTCAGATTCAAGGGGGGTTTCAGCGTAGATTTCAAATTAAATGTGGATGTTCCATCCTTTAATGGTAACTTGGGTATTGAAGATTTCTTTGACTGGATTGCTGAAATTGAGAGGTTTTTCGAATACATGGAGATTCCTGAAGACCGCCAAGTCAATTTAGTGGCTTACCGGTTGAAGAGAGGTGCGTCATCTTGGTGGGAACAATTGCACAACATAAGGCGACGACAAAGGAAGCAACCTGTGAGGAGTTGGCCTAAAATGAAACGTCTTCTAATGGCTCGTTTCTTACCGTTAGACTATGAGCAACATTTGTTTTCTCAGTTCCAGCATTGTACTCAAGGTGCGCGAACTGTTCATGAGTATCGTTGTGAGTTTCTTCGATTGTGCTCTCGTAACAATGTTTTAGAGACGGAAGGACAACTTGTCTCTAGGTTTCTTGATGGGTTGAATTGAAGTGTGCGGGATGAGATTGGTATTCAACCAATTCTTATGCTTTCTGAAGCATACAATCTAGCGATGAAGGCTGAAGTCAGTTTGCAGACCAGGAAGGGTGCTCGAGGTGACACATCCAAAAGAAACTTTGGCCCAAGTCGGTTTAATACAAAGGAGGTTCAAAAAGAGGAGCAAGAGGTCCGAAGTGTTAACCGCGAGGACAAGAGACCGGCAGTGGATGGTCGAGGAACACCCAAGGTAGCAAATGCTAAACAACCTCCGCATTCAGCTCCTAATCCTTATCAAAAGTTCATGGGAGACAAGTGTTACAGATGTGGAAAGCCTGGACATCACTCAAATAATTGTCCTGACAGGCGGCCGGTGAATTTAGTGGAGCATACAAACAAGGGAGATGATATAGAAGACGTGGCTTATGGAGGGGAATCTGATGATGGATATGAGGAAGAGAATATGTCATCTACATTTGTGGTGCGTCGATTGTTGCTTTCACCTAAGAAAGAGGAGGATACTCAGCGCCACAAGCTCTTTCGTACCAGGTGCCGTATTTTCAATAAACGTTTTAATGTTGTTATAGATAGCGGTAGTTCTGAAAATATCATATCTAAACAGCTAGTAGAGCAATTGAATTTACCGGTTGAGAAACATCCCGAACCAAATAAAATTGGTTAGATTAAGGATGTGGAGACAGTTAGGGTGGCTAACAGATGTCGAGTACCCTTAACGATTGGCCCATATTCTGATACTGTAGTTTGTGATGTGGTAGAGATGGATGCATGTCATATCTTGTTAGCCTGCCCTTGGCAATTTGATGTTGATGTTGTGCATATATGTAAGGATAACATCTACAGGTTCATGTGGGAAGGAAAAAGGATTACCTTGACTCCGTATGTTGAAGGGTCTAAGGTGGAAGAATCAAACGCCAGCAAGGAAGTATTTTTGGTGACTAACAATGGTGTGGAATTTTTGGCAGGTGCAAAGCAATCAACTGAGATGATAGCCTTGGTTGTGAAGGGTGTTCTCTCTGTGGAAGTAAAAACTGATTATCCTCCTAGAGTTCGTGAGTTGTTGGAGGAATTTCAAGATGTAATGCCAGACGAACTACCATCGGGTTTACCTCCCATGAGAGAAATCCAGCATGCCATCGACTTTGTTCCTGGAGCGAGTCTTCCTAACTTACCTAACTATCGGATGAATCCCAAGGAGAGTGCAACATTGCAGCAGACTGTGGGTGATCTATTAAAGAAGGGGTCTATTCAAGTAAGTGTGAGTCCATGTATTGTACCAGCTATATTAATGACCAAAAATGATGGCTCGTGGCGGATGTGCATTGATAGTAGAGCTATCAACAAAATTACGGTACGATATAGCTTTCCTATACCTAGATTGGAGGATATGCTTGATTGTCTGTCAGGAGCATGTGTTTACTCGAAGATTGATCTAAGGAGTGGGTACCATTAGATCCGTATTCGACCAGGTGATGAATGGAAGACAGCCTTCAAAACCAAAGAAGGGTTGTATGAGTGGTTGGTGATGCCCTTTGGGTTATCCAATGCACCAAGCACCTTTATGAGGCTGATGAATTAAGTTTTGAAGCCTTTTGTTGGCAAATTTGTGGTGGTCTATTTTGATGATATTTTGATTTATAGTGCCAATGAAGGGGAGCATATTGTGCATCTACGCCAAGTGCTTCAAGTTTTGCGGGCCAATAAGCTATATGTCAATTTAAAGAAATGTGACTTCCTGACAACTAGTCTTGTTTTCTTGGGATTCATTGTGGGAAAAGATGCCATTCATGTTGATGAATCAAAGGTGAAAGCTATTCAAGAATGGCCAACTCCAAAGACAGTGACCGATGTTCTTAGTTTTCATGGTTTAGCAACCTTTTACAGAACGTTCATTCGAAATTTAGTTCAATTGTGGTTCCGTTAACAGATTGCATGAAGAAAGGGAATTTTTATTAGGGGTCTGAACAACAACAAAGCTCCAAGGAGATCAAGGAAAAGCTGACAACTGCACCATGTTTAGCACTGCCCAGTTTTGAAAAGTTATTTGTGGTGGAGTGTGATGCTTGTGGAGTCGGCATAAGAGCAGTGTTGTCTCAAGAAGGAAGACCAGTGGCTTTCTTTAGAGAAAAGCTAAGTGATGCACGTCAGAAATGGTCTACTTATGAGCAGGAGCTTTAAGGCATTGGGAGCATTATTTGATTCCAAATCAGTTTGCGTTGTATACTGATCATCAGGCCTTAAAGTATCTTAACAGTCAGAAGCAGATTAGCAAGATGCATGCTCGATGGGGGGCATATCTACAACAATTTCACTTTATTTTGAAGCACAAATCTGGGCAGCAAAATAAAGTGGCAGATGCATTGAGTAGGAGAGCAACTTTGCTAGTTACGATGCAAAGCGAGATTGTGGGATTTGAAGTTATCAAAGATTTGTATGAAGGTGATGATGATTTCAAGGAGACATGGGTTGTGTGTAAGACTAAGGCCACACAAAATGAATTTCACGTCTACGACGGTTATCTCTTTAAAGGTAATTGTCTGTTCATCCCTCGTATTTCTTTGCGTGAGAAGTTAATTCATGAATTGCATGAAGGAGGTCTTAACGGGCATTTGGGCATTGATAAGACTATCTCTAGTCTCGAGTCTCGTTACTTTTGGCCTCAATTGAAGAGAGATGTGCGCGGGTTTGTGCGCAAATGTTATACTTGTCAGGTAGCCAAGGGGCAATCTCAAAATACAGGTTTATATACCCCTTTACCTGTACCTAATGGGATTTGGGAGGACTTGTCGATGGATTTTGTTCTTGGTCTTCCGAAGACTCAATGAGGGGTGGATTCAGTGTTCGTTGTGGTGGACAGATTCTCTAAAATGGTGCACTGTATTCCATATCGAAAAACTTCAGATGCTTCTCACATTGCTCGATTGTTTTTCCGTGAGATTGTTCGTTTGCATGGGGTGCCTGTATCTATCACTTCCGATAGAGATACAAAATTCTCAACTCATTTTTGGATAACTTTGTGAAAGATGTTCGACACTTCTTTGAAGTTCAGTAGCACCGCGCATCCTCAAACAGACGGTCAGACAGAAGTTGTCAATCGAACATTGGGTAATTTGATTCGTCGCATTTGTGGAGAACATCCAAGGCAGTGGGATCAAGCTCTTCCTCAAGCTGAATTTGCATTTAATAGTGCACTTCACAGCTCGACTGGAAAGTCTCCTTTCTCTATTGTTTATGTACAAACTCCCCGTCATGCCGTTGATTTGGTGAAGTTACCTAATGCTCCGGGTTTTAGTGCAGCTGCAAGTAAAATGGCAAAGGATTCGCAAGCCATTCAGGCAGAAGTTAAGGAAAATTTGGAGGCGACTAATGCTAAGTTCAAGGCTGCTGCTGATAAGCATCGACGTGTGGTTGTGTTTGAAGAGGGAGACGATGTGATGGTGTTCTTGCGTAAGGAGAGATTTCCTGTTGGGAAGTACCACAAGTTGCAACCAAAGAAATTCGGACCTTGCAAAGTTCTTAAACGTATCAATGATAATGCATATGTGGTGGATCTTCCTGCTAGAATGGATATTTCCAAAACTTTCAATGTGGCAGATCTTTCCTTGTTTCATCCTTCTTCCGAGGTGCCTTTGTATCCTGACATTCCGGACAACTCGAGGGCGAGTTCTTCTCAAGAGGGAGAGACTGATGTAGAACATTCCATGAAGGATAAGAAGTCAAAAGAGTAATATCGAATCATTGCATAAGGACACCAAGTAGCGCAGCCCAAGAGTTTAGTTCATTGCATTTTCAATTTTTTGTTTCATCCCCTTTGCACATTCAGATTCATAGTAGTTATATGTTCATTTATTGCTTCCAGCACTAGATGCCTATATTATGGAGTTCAAAGTTGTAGAGTGGATCATTCATCCATTATCAGATTATCAATAAACTTGGTTATCCATTTCTCTCTCAAAGTCTCTAATTTACAGATTCTTTGGTTTTAATTATCGGGTTTTGTTCGTGCAACAATTCCTTTGTTCTTCGAGTATCGCTCGTGAAGCGATTCTTGTTACGCTTCCGCATCAAACCCACTTTTCAGACTTGAAAACAAAATCAAGAGAGCCGAACTATCTAGCTATCTTTCTATAAACACCAGTTGGTTCAACCTTCAGAAGACCAGCCTTACCTTGAAGGTCATCTGTAACGACCCAAGCCTGAAAATTTGGTCGACTACATAAGCACCACGCACTGAAACACTTGGCACAAGCAACTTGGGTGAACTGCCCCACCACATGCCCACACGAGTCCTTGGAAGATGTGGGTGCTCATTAGGAGTGGGTCGACACTTATCTATCACAATCAAAGTCCACAATTTCCCAAGGTGGGATGAGGGATAGTACATCAACACAACATGTAAGTTTTATGATTCAATTAATTTCCCTACTAAAATCTACGATAATTATTTCTTCACCTTTGAGAGATTGTAAATTCATGGAAAGAAGACAAAACTGTTGAATGACATACTCTCTCCGGCCACAAATATAAGCAAAAAAGACAAAAAAAAAAAAAAAACACACACACATACTAAGAAGGTAGTTAAAGTTATTTAATTGTCTTGATTTTACAAACAAAACATGTTAAAATTACTAATATATCCTCATATTAAATGTGTAATAATTGTGCACTTGTATTTGACAATGAGTAACTGATTAGGGGCATTTTTTGGTAGAAGAGGATTAATGCAGTTATATTTAATGAGTTTTGCATTGTAACCGAATGAAATTTGCTTATATTTGAGGCCAAAAAAAGTTATCTTTTTTTGCTTATGTTTGTGGCCAGAGGGAGTATGTTCATAAGAGTATAGTAATCAAAGTTAAGTAACTATGACATACATTAGTTGCATGTAAATGTTTGCAGCATTATAAATAAAAGAAAGAGAATTCATAACTGGAGATGGGTCTGAAGAAGCACACTCACTCCGATCCAGAGGTAACAGAGACAGCAGAATCAAAAAGATCAAATCCCAGAGGGCCCACCCTTGCTTTCTTTACGTGGGAACCAGGTCTTGTAAGATCCATTCTAATAGTCTCTCTTGTACCCCTTAATCCAACTGCCTACAACATAGTAAAGTAAACCACAATAACGAACTGTTAAATGTTGAACTAGACCATTTTATAAATTCAATTCATTTTATTTCACAAGATAAACATAAACATAACATATTCCAAATTATTATGTGATGCCATTCTTGCAACGAAATGCCACCATCTAGTGGATAATTACATTCCCCACCTACCACTCAATAAATGTTACCTTGTTACCATTGACACGCAATTTACGTAGTTCAAGGAAAATTTTATTAGATCTCTTTTCTCATTCCATCTATCAACCTTTCTATTACTGCGTCTGTATGCTAAGGGTAGAGGCACAATGAAAAGTTCGAAAGCAATTAAACTCCTATGGGAATCATGCGACTCACATTTTCTACTGAAACTGCTTTGGCAAGCCTCACATATAAAAGCACAGATATCAACCAGCTCTGGACAGGAAAAACACTTCCAGTTTCCAGTTACATTATTGATTTCGAGTTTAACCATCAATGACCTCTAAACTATTTTCATCACATTTGCAGGTGTTTAAACGAGACAGCTTTCCAAGTTCTATTAAGGCTCCATTTGTTTTGCGCCAAACAACTTCTGGAAAATGTTTTCCCCATTTTCCGGTGTTTGTTAAGCACCAGAAAATGGGGAAAATATTTTCCGGAAAATGGTTTTCCCACTTTTCTAAGTAAAATGACTTACGGATTTCTACTCCGTACGTCATTTTCAGGAAAATGTTAACTTCCTCACTCACACACCCAACTCCCCATACAACCCCACGCTACACACTCCACCTCCAACACCAATTCCTCCATCCATCCCATCCCCACCCCCACCCTCCAACCTTACCTTCCCTCACCCCCTCCACCACCCAAAAATTCGCTCATATTTTTTCTCATATGAAAATATTTTCCAGAAAACATTTTCCTTAGATTTACCAAACAACCGAAAACATGTTTATGTCATTTTCCAGAAAACATTTTCCGGAAGTTGTTTTTCGCGAAACAAACGGAGCCTAACTTTTACCATTTCATATATAAATACATTATATATAGGCAAAACTACTACTTTGATCACTTAGCTATACGTGTTTTTCAAATGTCCTCAGTATTTTATTTAATTTTGTTTGGAAAGTTCTCATTTATGTAAAGAATTTTTGCAATGTCCTCACTCTGTTAGTTGAACCGTAAATTATTTAATAGATTATAGTCACGCGATTAGCACTAGTTAAAAATTTAACGTATCCGTCAACAAAATCAACCAACACCATCTCGCCGGCCCACTAATTCCGTGAACCCAACCTAGGTCCTCTATTTCAATTCTTGGTTCATGACAGCTCATCGGAATGTGAATTTCAGGTTGAGATTGCTTGGGGTGAAAATTTTGTAAGTACAGGGCATTTGAAGTTGGTATATATTTTGGGTTTAAAGACCACCATTGAAGCTCTCTTGAATGCTCTAGGATTCCAGCAATTCTGTTAGAGCAATAACAAGACTTGATAAGAAAAGCGAGCGATCACAAGAACACCAATTTACGTGGTTCACCAACTTGGCTACGTCCACAGGGAGGGGAGAGAATATTATTATCAATCTGGAGAAACGATTACAAGATCACACTATTACTGCTGCACGAATTATTGATCACAATAATTCCTAACTGTGCAACTGTAGAATTACAGACCTTGCTCTGAGCACTCTAATAATTTGTCTATGACAATCTGAGGTGTGATTTTAATCTAAACTACTGGCCTCTATTTATACTAGTAAAGTTTATCTCAAAATCTCTTAGGAACTTGGAAACCTAGTTCAAAACTGACTTGGAAACCTAGTCCAAAACTGAGTTGGAAACCTTCCTTCTGCGCTCTGTCCCGGAATTACGAAATCTCTCTGTTGTTTAATCCTTTAACTCGGCGTCCCAAATTCAAAGGCATTAACCCAACAATCTCCACCTTGACTTTGAATCTCCATGACAACAAACATTTTCTCCCCCCTCGCCTCTTCTGCTATCTAATAGCTGCGAACAATCTGCAAGTCCAAGCAATGTTGGAACTTGCTTCCCGTCACGAGTTTTGTGAACATGCCTGCAGGGTTGTTCGCCGTCCCTACCTTCACCTTTACCCGTTTCTCATCCCTTAGGAAATGATATCTGACATCAATGTGCTTGGTCCTCTCATGATGAACCCCAAGATTGCTGATCAATCCCTTCAACCATAATCCTTCCTTAGCGGACTCTGTCAATGCCACGTATTCTGCCTCTGTTGTAGACAACGTCACTGTCATCTGCAATCTAGTCTTCCAACTGACAACTGACCCACCAAGCGTGAACACGTATCCGGTCTTCGATCTTCTTGTATCAACATCACCCAAATCTGAGAAACCCTTGACTGCACATTCTGTCCCATCTCCACAGACGAGTCTGACGTCGCTAATGCGCACTGTAGTATACATCAAACTACCAACTGCACTAGGAAAGGATACTGGAGCCATATACTCTTTCTCCTCAACCGATTTGGGCCCAAACGCGACTGTATGTGCATTCACTGCACTCGGAGTATCTATAGTCTTAGCTGTCGACCCACCAAACCTTTCTGAAACTTTCTTGATGTATCTTTTCTGGGATAAGAACAGTTTCCGTTTGGCTCTGTCTCTATAGATCTCCATACCCAGAATTTTCTTCGCGTTACCCAAACCCTTCATCTCTGCGACCAATAAGCCTTTCGACTTCTGAATCTCTGACTTCTTGACTGCTGCTATCAAATAGCTGTCAAATCCTTTGTACCACTGCCTAGGCGATTGCTTCAATCTACAAACTTGATCTTCCTTACCAGGAACTTGGAATCCTTCCGACTTTGTCATGTATATCTCTCCTTCTATTGCTAGCAACACTCTGATCGAAGTGTGTCTGACCACTGTTGAGAAGATCCCATTGTAGTCCACCCCCTCTCTGTGTGAAACCCCTTGCAACATCTCGAGCTTTATACTTGACCTCTTCTGCCGGGGACATCCTTTCCCTTTTCTTGAAGATCCACTTGCAAGTCACAATCTTCCTGCCTTCTGGCCTTGTAGTCAACTTCCAAGTCTGATTCCTGTGAAGAGACTCCATCTCATCACCCATAGCCGCATACCACTGAGATGACTCTGAACATGTATCTGCTTTATTGAAAATAGAAGGTTCCGTAAGAACGGGCTCTACTTCCTCAGCAACCTGCAGTGCATAAGACACCAAGTCTTCAAATCCATTCCTGAAATTAGCTCTTCTAGACCCTCCTTGTGCTAACCCATGTTCTTTAGGAACTGAACTTGAACTTTCTGGTGCTTCAGTCTTTGTCTTTGTTGGTGGATCCTGATTAACATCTGACTGTGGGATAACTAACTCTTCAGTATCTTGTTGCTCCACCTGTTTTTCAACATCTGACTGTGGTACAACTAACTCTTCAGTATCTTGTTGCTCCACCTGTTTATCAACACCGCCAACACTTGAAACAATCATGGATTTACCAGTCCATACCTCATAGGGAACTTTGAGGCCAATACCGGTATGAAGTCCATGATTAATCAAGTAACATGTTGCACTAAGCGCTTCTGCCCAGAAACGTTTAGACAACTCTGCATTGGAGAGCATGCACAACGCTCCCACAAGCCATGTCTGATTCATTCGTTCTGCTACACCATTCTGCTGTGGCGTGCCTCTGCTGGTGAGATGTCTAGAAACCTCCACCTCTTTGCAAAACGAGTCGAACTCAGTACTGCAGAACTCCAAACCATTATCTGTCCGGAGCTTCTTAATCTCCTTCTCTGTCTGGTTCTCCACTACTGTCTTCCAGTCCTTGAAATTCCTTAGGACCCCATTCTTGTGCTCCATAATAACCACCCAAGGCCTCCTCAAGTAATCATCAACCATAGACAAGACATATCTGTGCCCCCTTAGAAATTCTTGACGTGAAGGTCCCCAACTCTCTGAGTGGATGTAATCCAGAACGCCTTTAAGATCCTTGATCTTATGGCCATAAAGAAGATCTCTGTTAGTCAACTCATGCATCTCTCGAGTGCTCATGTGACCGAGCCTGATGTGCCACATCTTAGACATATCTCCCTCGTTCACCTCTTCTGATGCAGCCATAGTCGACTCTGCAAGCGTCTTTCCTTGGAGGAAATACAAGGAGCCCCGCTTAAGGCCTTTCAGCATCACTTCTGAACCGTTACAGACACTAACTGCTCCACCTTTACCTTTGAAACTGAACCCTTTGCTGTCTAACTGACTAAGAGAAATCAGATTCTTCGTCATAAGCGGAACGTGTCGAACCTCGTTCAAAGTGACAACCCTACCATCATGAGTCCTGACCTTGATCGAACCAATACCGACAACCCTGCAGATTGTACTGTTGGCCATGCTTATATCACCGCCAACTATCTGCCTATAACCGGTAAACCATTCTCTCCTAGGACTGATATGGTAAGACGCTCCTGAATCAAGAATCCACGCATTAGATGCGCATGCTGATTCTGATGTTACTAGAGCATAATCCTCATCTGAACTGCAATCTCTGGCCGTCATGGCCTCTGCTGTGACTGGTGCCTTGCCTTGCTTCCTTCTGGGACAGTCGAACTTCCAATGCCCCTTCTCTTTGCAGAAATTACAGATATCCCCAGGTTTTGGACCCTTCTTGTGTGAAGAATTACCTTGATTATTCTTCCTCCCACTAGAACCCCTGCTGTTGCTACTACTAGCAACGAAACCTGATGACTGGGTACCTGCCTCATTCCCACCCGCCTTTCGGCGCAATTCCCTCGTCTTGAGAGAGGTTTTCACTTCCTCTAGAGAGATCCCATCTTTACGGTTTATGCACGAATCGACATAATGTTCATAAGACATAGGTAAAGATACTAAAAGCTGCAAGGCTGCATCCTCGTCATCAACAACTACTCCTATATTACGCAGTTCAAGTAATGCAGAAGTAAATCTGTCAAGATGATCATTTATGGGCGTACCTTCAGTCATACGACAATCATATAGCTTCTTCTTCAGGTATAACTTGTTGGTCAATGAACGTGTCATGTACATATCTTCCAACTTTAACCAAAGATCGCTTCCGGAGTCTGTTCCTGCAACATTGGTTAGGATCTCATCATCCAACTGTCTGATGATCTTGGCGTGAGCCTTCTGATCTAACTTCTTCAATGCCGCCACCTCCTTCGCTGCTGCTATCTTGTCCTTCTCTGACTGTTCTGTTGTACCTTCTGTGGTGACTACCTTACCCTTGGGATCCTTACGATCCCTGATTGCAATCTCCAACGGTTCCCATAAATCTTTGTCTACCAACAAAGCCTTCATCTTGATCTGCCAGAGAGAAAAACTATTCTTCCCATTGAACTTGTCGATCGAATCTGCTCCTTGACCCATCTTCTTGTTCTCTGCAGCGGAATCCCTGAATTTCTAACCACGAACCAAAACTCTGGTGCCACTAAGAGAAATCGCAACAAGAAACTCCAAACGCATACAATCGAAGACAAAACACCAGCAGCTTCTGTCCGGATACAATTTCGGATGCTACAGACATCAAAATCCAATCTCCACCGTTCAGATCGAAGATCTATGAGTCCCGAAGCTACTCACCGAAAATCAGCACGATCCAACGGTGAACGAATGTGCTACGCCTTTTTCTTCACTGCTGCGCTGGATAAAAACGGACCAGAAACTGCTACCTTGTTTTTCTTCGATCTTGGATCTCTTTCGTCGATGCTAATTCTCCTTTTCAACCAGGCTCTGATACCACTTGTTAGAGCAATAACAAGACTTGATAAGAAAAGCGAGCGATCACAAGAACACCAATTTACGTGGTTCACCAGCTTGGCTACGTCCACAGGGAGGGGAGAGAATATTATTATCAATCTGGAGAAACGATTACAAGATCACACTATTACTGCTGCACGAATTATTGATCACAATAATTCCTAACTGTGCAACTGTAGAATTACAGACCTTGCTCTGAGCACTCTAATAATTTGTCTATGACAATCTGAGGTGTGATTTTAATCTAAACTACTGGCCTCTATTTATACTAGTAAAGTTTATCTCAAAATCTCTTAGGAACTTGGAAACCTAGTCCAAAACTGACTTGGAAACCTAGTCCAAAACTGACTTGGAAACCTTCCTTCTGCGCTCTGTCCCGGAATTACGAAATCTCTCTGTTGTTTAATCCTTTAACTCGGCGTCCCAAATTCAAAGGCATTAACCCAACAAATTCAACAATGGCATTGGAGTTGGATTCGTTAAAAAAGTGACGGCTCAACTAACGGAGTGAGGACATTGCAAAAATTTGTACATAAATGAGGACATTCCAAAAGAAAAAACACAAGTGAGCACATTTGAAACGCACGTATAGATTAGCGACCAAAGTAGTAGTTTTGCCTATTTATATAAATTGAAAGAGAGAGAGAGAGGATGGTACGCGACCCCAGAAATGATAAAGATAAACAGCAGTGCAAATTAACAATATATGTGTGGCATTCGCAAGTGTATAACCGATTACTCCCTCCATCCCAAAAAAGAGTTGCGCTTACTATATTTTCCTGTCCCAAAAAAGGAGTCACATTTCTATTAAGAAAAAATTTAATGCAATTTCATGAGTTACAAGCAAGTAAAGTTACATTCTTAAAAGTTTGACTCATCAAAGGCGACTCTTCTTTTTTGGGATGGAGGTTGATACCATACAGTTAGAACGTATGACACCTCAATATTGTTCAAGAACACATACCTCGAAGTAAAGTGCCTTATCAGTCAAAGTGAGATTTCCAGGCCATGCCATGTTATTCTCCCATCTTAAAACTGGTCGTTTCCTGCTAGAACCAAGGCATAATATTCTTTCCCCAGAATTCTGAGGACCTTCCCCAAGCTGGTATGACTTACGTCCTTCATGCACTCTGCCCCAAATAAATAGAAGAACAGTTTCTGAAGAAATAAATATTTGAAAATACTGAAATAACATGCAGAAAGCATTCCATCAGAGATGTAGAACTTACGAACAAAAAATGAGATCTGAAATTTTAAAAATTGAGTAAGTCAGCTTTGCTGCCATGTTATCAATAAATTTGGTCAAATATTTATCAAAGGATATAATTTTAGAGAATAGTTCAGAGGCAAAGAAGTTAAAAATAGTGATAGTAACCATGGATAGTAAAGTGTATTGTAATTTACAATTATATAACAAACTTCTTAATGGGCTTGAAAATTAACTTCTAAAAAAGAAAATATGGAAAAATCCAGGGTGGGACGATTTTCGTAGATTGAGATTCAAAACAGCTGGAGAGCAAATGATAAATAATCATCTTTCATTATTCTAAAATGTTGAACTTGATATAGTAGCGCATTATAAAAAATGTATTTTTGAAATAATTATTCTCCTCATTTTTATGATGCGTAGTTCGCACGCATAATTTACATTTTGTGATTGGATGACTACGTCGATATGCTTTTGAAATTAATTGTGCCGATTTTTGAGTCATTCTCAATTAAAAGAATAGGTGAAGGCACTTTGAGCATGTTTTTGGAGATTTTGATGGTAGATTTATCCTTGAAGAGCAACCTATTCCATGACCTACTCATGGTTCATTCCATGGCTATAAACATCACCCTTGCCAGATTTTTCTTTAACTTCTATTACTGGTGACTGAGGTTTTCAAGGATAATGCACCTCCTTTAGTAACTCCTTGGAGATTAATGAATGTTTTTAACTATAGCTGGTATAAATACGAGTAAGGGAAAGCCTTTTAGTAGACAATACTATGTACTTTGTAATCATCTTTTGGAAGAGAAAAACGTGTAGGAGCCTTTGAGAGCAACTCTATATGTATTTCTACCCATCTTCTTGTAATTTCTGCATTCAGTTTTCATTCTAGTTGTTATTTGCTTCTTGGTTATAATTCTCTGTTTCTGGTTTATGATTAAATTAGTTGAAAATGGGAAAATCGGTTGTGAGAATTGTTGGATTTTTAACTGAAAACCTCATTTTCAAACCAAGATTGAATGGAAAATTGTTTTTAACATTCAATACAAGTAAAGATTTCCAACGGCTGGCTAACTTGGAGATTTAACATATTGCTAAAATTGTGAAAGTGATTCACAATTGTCACTCCTTGCAATTATTGGTAGCAAATGAATTCTTGTTGATTCATTCTTATGGTTTGCACAATCCGAGTTTTCTTCTACAAAAATCATTGAGACCTGAGTAGCGTTCTAAATTCGGTAGGAGGATCATCATTATGAGTTCTTTAGATCCAAGCATCCGGTGGCGAAGCCAAGAAGTTACGGAAAGGGGGTCAAGGTTGCTTTCGGGATATATATAATATAATTAAGGTATCCCAATTTAGCCTACAAAGGGGTCAAAATAATACTTCAGTGCAAACTTTCCTCAAAATTAAGGGGGTCAAATATATAGATCTCTCATTTTCAGAATTAAAAAACCACTCTTTAAAACTTGAGGTGCTAAATTGACACACTCCAAATTTGAAAGGGATCAAATGACCCCCATCACATAAGTAGAAGCCACTACGAGAACCTAACTTAATCGTAAATCCCTATAGGCTATCACATAAAGGTTAAGTATTGGTCGCAGCAAGGATGGTTGATGTGCAAGTTCTCCAATCAACAAAATCAATATCAAAAGAGATTCGATTTTCCACATAATCATATTGCTATGAATTTTCTAGGGATTGTTGCACCAGAAAAATGGTGAAGCTCTCTAACTGTAGTATAGTTACCCTTAAATCGTATTGATTATGGTCTTTTTGATGGAAATATAGCAAATAAGATTCTCTAAGAACATGAATAGATCACGTTAATAATAATAAGGATTGCAGAATTACAATATTGATGATAACACTAATAATAATAATAATAACAACAACAACAACAACAACAATAACTAATAAGTTCACTATTATTGATTTCAAAATAAACATGTTTTAGATATTGCACGTAAGATTAAAATGATGCTTTGAAACTCACTTAAGAAGTTCATTAATATATGTCGACCACGTGGTATATGAGATGCCCTCTCCAGAACCAGCAAGGGCTTTGTAAAGGTTATGAACGGTCACCCAATCAGCAAGACCAGGAATAGCAGGAGCAATACGAACAAAAGCCTTTTCTTCAACGAGCCTCTTCTTCAAGGTAAAATAACACCACACATTTTACTTCAAACAGTGATATAAATAAAAATAGGAAAAAGAACTAGAAAAAAAAAAAAAAAACAGCAACAGCGCAAATAGAAATACAATTAGTAGTCTATCCAAACACCACTCATGAAATACACACTACTGAAAAGAGGAAGATCATACGAACATAAAAAAAAAGGTTCTCCTATTGTTACATCAGCAACTACATAGAAGTTGAGTTGTTAAAAGGAATCCAATAATCAACATCACGCTCAAAAGATCCAAAAGCTTAAGCTAATGGATATGGGCCCAATAATGGATATCAAGCCTTAATACAAATCATTAAGTGCACATAAATGTGGAGAGCTGTGATCTTATATGGTGTTAGGATTTGTGGGAGTTCAACTCTTCATTGCTAGTTTTTCTTAGTCCTGATCTATGATGCTCAGACTCTTCATTTCACCGCGCCGCACCCATGTCGACATCAGTGTCGGATTCTCGTAGGCGAGTCTAACACATGGCTATTTTACACTACATTTGGTGTAAAATCTTTTATTTTCTCCCGAATCCGACACTCGAATACATACCCGTATCGGATACTCTTAGGCGAGTCCAAGTAACATAGCTCCTAATATGTTAGTGCAGTTTCTCTCTCTCTCTCTATCTCTCTCTCTATCTATCTATCTATCTATCTATCTATCTATCTATCTATCTATCTATCTATCTATCTATCTCCTTCCTCACCTATTACACCTTGTGTCGCCTCTACAAATAAAATGGGTAGTGCTATAACATGATACAATTCATATAATCGTTTAGTGTCTCTCAACTAAATGAAATAAGTAATATCAATTTGATCAACAATTATAATTTCAGAACATTAATTTGCAGCATCTTGCATGACTAAGCAATACTCCCTCCAACCCATACTAAATGTCGTATTTGACTTAACGTTATTAAGGAATGTTCTTTACTTGTTTGCACATTGCTTGTACAATGTTAAAATTGCACCAATGCACTTTCTTTTATAAAAATGTGACATTTATTTTGAGACTAACTAAAAAAGAAAGTGCGACATTTATTATGGGACGGAGGGAGTAATATGGTGAGACTCTCCTCGTTCATTTCTCACCAGAAAGAAAAGTTCTAGCACTCTTTCTCTGATTATACTATAGGTGTCAACGACGGACATAGACTTCCACAAGTTGTCGATAGTATTGTACCAGAAAGATTACTTAAGAAACTGGTAACTCCTTCAAATTTCCTTCTGTTGGTTCAAAGTAGACTCTAAATGCACCTGCTAGCAAGTGTCGGGAAGACAAAAATTGTGTCTGCTCATACTAAAAATAGACAATGGAAAGACAGATATCAAATAATATGGCCTGGGTTATATCATGCATGGGACCGGGCAAGGATTCCTACAGCAGATTTGAAGTAAATGGGAGAAAGGCCAAGTTAACTTGTTCAAGGAAACACACAACTTGCTATAACACATAATTACATGATGGCAAGATAAAAATATTTGCTTCAAGGGCCACCTATAGATAAGTAAAATATGAAAAATGAACCTGAAATGAAGCTTTCTCTAAGATTTCACCCATAGAATCCTTTTCGTTGCCGTAAGGATGTTCCCAAGCGAGCATGGTTACAAAAATTAGCCGCTGGAATGCAGGGTCCTTGAAACAGAAGTACGAAACAATAAGAACAGTGCTAGATTGACATATGCAGCAAAAAAAAAAAAAAAAAAAAAAAAAAATATTTAATAGTTATGCGTAGTTCTAATCCTCATGGGCCATGTTCAAAAAAGAGGCTACTATTTGATGCTTACATGGTTAGCATATAAAATGCAGTACAATTTACACAGTATTTTGATTTTCTATTGCATATGGACACACTCAGAGAGATTTTAACAAGCTCATCAAGCACAAAAAGAAGTGTAGCAAACAAATCTAGTTCTCACAATAAGCAATTCCCCATATTTCCATCCCAAATAGTTTTTTTTTTCTCAAAGTATTTCTTCAATGATGAACTGGATGGCCACACATTCACACTAGTTGTTCAAATTCTTCACCGAAAAAGAGGTATTCTGCGCTCGTGCAAGACTAGGGTTACTAGGCTCTCTCGCATACAAAAAAAAAAAAAAAAAAAACATTTTATTGCCGTTCTTGATTCACTCAACCTCCGTCTCTTACAGGATCCCAACTCTTTAATTCAGAATAGAAAAATACAATATAAAACATTACCCAGCTCCACAAACCTTGAGGCAAGGATGAATTTCGGAACTATCTCTGGACAAGAATCTGAAGCAACAATATTCCACCAAATTACGAGCATCTTTATATACAGATTCTGGAACAAGGGCTTTAAATATATTCTGCATTTTCTTCCCAGTCAATCCATTCATCCTGCATATCTTAATCTCAAGTAGTTACAAGCCTAATTTCTGAGCGAGATTAATTTAAATGTTTAAAAAGATCAATACTGAAGCAAAATATGAAATTTGACTACAGCAATCCTAGGAAGTTCTCTCACAACTAGTTTCAAATAGCAGTCCCCGAGTAGTAGTAGAGCAAGGCAAAGTAATAAGTGAAGGTCATATTTTTTTCATTTGCACCACAGTTTGAAAAGCCAATCTATTTGTGTTGTGGAATAAGCCCTCCCAACACCCAACACCCAAGCAAATCGCAAGAAATCACCGCACCACAAACAAGCACAAGAAATAGATAACCAAAGCAAAAGACAGAAGAACACAAGAAATTGTTTACCCAGTTCGTCAATATGTTTGACTACGTCTGGGGGCACTACCAAACCAGGATCTTGCACTATAATATGTAAATATGGAGTTACAATGAGTTTAGGGGCGGAACCCTGCTTATATAGGCATCCTAGAATAAAAGCTAACCCTAGACGGATAAGGAAACCCGAAATCTGCTCAAAAAATCGGCTTGGCCCAGATCTGCCCCGACACGCGGGCGAGCGTCCGCCCTATGCGGGCGAGCGCCCGGTCCAAAACTCCGAAAAACCAATTCTTACTGCCCAAGCGGGCGAGCGCCCGCCTTGACCCCGGGCGAGCGCCCAGTCCATCAGTCCCTCCGACGTGAATTTCCTCCTTGCTCCGATCGCTAGTTCCCGGTTGGTCCTCTATTCCAACAATTTGGTACTTTAATATCCAAATCAACCCACTTTACCCCATAGCACTTTCCAAATCGTCCCACTTAACCCCTAGTCAAGTGCATGTCAGGGGGTAAAGTGGGATGCTTTGGAATTGAAGTACCAAACAGACTGACTTTTCAAACTGGGGTGCAAAGTGGGATTGGGTAGATATTTTAAGGGGTAAACGCTATTTGGCCAAAATTTAGACACAGTATCTTGCCTTGTCTTAGACACCTACACAAATCACCTTTAACACCTCCCTCCACCCCACCCCCCTCTTTCCCCACACACCACAATGGAATAAAGACAAGAAAATTAAGGAGAAATGAAAGACAAAGGACATCACGAGTACCAAATCAAATGCAAGTGTCACTACTAGTGAAGGGTTATGGAACTACAAATATATACAAGTTCAAAAAAAATAAAAATGGATCCAGTAAATTTAGTTCCTAAGTAGAAGATAGCCGAGCATTTCAACCATGAACGTTGTTGTAGCCATCAATTCAGAAATTGGCCAAGAAATTTAACACTGATCAGTATCTATACCTGCTGAACTGCTCAATAGAAATGATAGCAGCCAAAGAAAGATCCCCATTAGGTGTTCTTTTGTCGACAGTCTGTTCTGCCATGAAGAACTCCTCCATGTCTCGAGTGTCAAATGTAATATTAAGATTAGGATTACGATCGTTGACATTTTTGACCAATGGGGAAGTAACTTCAGTTAGAAAGTTCTGTGTCTTCGATACCCAACTGGTTAAGGTTTCCTGCATTGCACCTGACAAGAGCAACATCATTTTACTGCCTCAGAATGGAGACATCAAAAGGTCAAAAAATATGTGCAATTTACTTAAGATGCGCAAAAAGTTCTGCACCTTCCCCCCCCCCCTCTAGAAACTAATTCAAAGTACACAAGTTCTTTGGTAGACCCTGATTATTTCACAACCCTTCCTAAATGAACTTGATTTGGAGTTAACGCGGTTCAATAAATCATGGGTCATGCCTACAAGTGTATTGAGTCAACAGAGTCACTTTGGGACAGCGTTTGCCACAACTTTTGGCCAATTGTTCATCTTTCCACTATAAGAGTCTCTCACTTACAAACTCGTCGTTACATTAATGAGCATAAGTATTCCACGGTAACCAAAGTTTATCCCAGTAAGTTACAACTCTTGATATTCTAATTCTATGACTTTCAACACTTTGACTTTACAACTATGATTCTTGAGGTGGGTGTACAAAGTGAAAAAGCTATATGGTACTCCCTGTCTCAAGAAATTCTCCCATTTCTTTTTTCTTTTATGTCAACATAGGACAAAATCTAATGACATTCTACATACATTTATTATGCAGATTCTAAAGTTTTCATCATTATAAGCATCTTATGTAACTTATCAATAAAAAATTCTATAATTTATTTGCTTAGGCGAGGGCGTGTTTTACAGTTTTATATAACTTGTATTATCTTTTGGGTAGAACGTACGGAAATTGTTTCTTATCCTGGTTATTTTGATGCCGGTTTGTGATACCGTGCTTGCATATAGACTGTGGACTCACAATTGTGTGTATATCTTACGGTTCTATCTTCCGTATATGTGATGGGTCTTGTTGAGGGTTATTTGGTTGGTATTGGCATAGTATATTTCAGGGAAATTTACGTTTACACTCACCAAGTATCCTCTAAATCCCACTTTGCATCCCAGTTTGAAAAGCGGGTCTGTTTGGTACTTTATTTATTGAAACTGTCCCATTTACCCCCTGACATGCACTTGATCAAGGGGTGAAGTGTGATGATTTGGAAAAGTGTCAGAGGTAATGTGGGACGATTTGGAAATTAAAGTACCAAACATATCCACTTTCAAACTGGGTGCAAAGGAATTTGATTTTGGGGGGACAATTGTAATCCGGCCAATATTTCAGCTTTCGTATAGCCGATGTTATGTAATTAGTATACATCATGATGTTGCATGCATGTTGCATGCATATTGCATTTGGATTTGTGTGTTATTGTTGGTGTGTAAGTGCGCGAGACGAGGTACCACATAGGATCTCGGGTCAGGGCGCGACAGTTTAGTACTTTCTTATAAATGTTTGATCACAAGTTTTATTCCCACCTATTTAATCTTTTAAATTACTTTTCTTCCAGATGAGATACGACAATTTATGTTAGCCGACCCCAAATCATTTTGAAACTAAGGCTTTGTTGTTGTTGTTTTTTGTTGTTGTTGTTGTTTGATCAAATTTTATTTTGATGACCTAGAAAAGTCAAAATAGGACACTTCTTTGGGAAGGAGGGAATACAATTCATGGAATTAGCAAGGGAAAATGAAACCAAAACACTTGTTCTACACCAGGTTACAATCTAAAATTGAAATTCTCAGTCATAAATTACGAGTACTTTTTTTCCCTCTCCATCTCCCTACAAAATTCAAGTCAAGATTAACTGAACCCATGACTTAAAACCCATTCTGCACCTTCCTCCCCCCCCCCCCCCCCTAGAAACTAATTCAAAGTACACAAGTTCTTTGGTAGACCCTGATTATTTCACAGCCCTTCCTAAAAGAACTTGATTGGAGTTAACGTGGTTCAATAAATCATGAGGTCATGCCTACAAGTGTATTGAGTCAACAGGGTCACTTTGGGACAGCGTTTGCCACAACTTTTGGTCGATTGTTCATCTTTCCACTTTAAGAGTCTCTCACTTACAAACTCGTCGTTACATTAATGAGCATAAGTATTCCACGGTAACCAAAGTTTATCCCAGTAAGTTACAACTCTTGATATTGCAATTGTATGACTTTCAACACTTTGACTTTACAACTGTGATTCTTGAGGTGGGTGTACAAAGTGAAAAAGCTATATGGTACTCCCTGTCTCAAGAAATTCATGGAATTAGCAAGGGAAAATGAAACGAAAACACTTGTTCTGCACCAGGTTACAATCTAAAATTGAAATTCTCAGTCATAAATTACGAGTACTTTTCTTCCCTCTCCATCTCCCTACAAAATTCAAGTCAACATTAACTGAACCCACGACTTAAAACCATTCTTGCATGCAATTGACGAGAAATACAAGCCAGAAATCAAATTTAAATAAAGAGGGGCTCATCAACTTCATGGGTAAATGAAATAAATCATATTAATATACTTAAAGATGACTAAAATTTGTTAGAAATTGAACTTACTGCGATCAATATCATTAAGCTTCCATCTACTAGTATCGCCCAAAGACTGAGCCATAAGCTTGAACCCATTTTTCTGGTCCGGTGAAGGAGGGGGAGGAGAAGGAGAGTTACTAGAACAGCAAATGATCTTGGGAAAAGGTTGATTCTTTAGATATGGGATTACAGGAAAGTGCGGTGATATTGGGGATTTTGCGTGCATTTTTTCAAAATTCAACTTCTGATGGAGTAAAATGGGTACTGATTATCTAATTTTCTAATTGTGCAGAAGTCTCGGAGAGAGAGGGATTGCAATTGGTGAAGACACAACGGGACTTCCAGAAAGGGGTTAGGCCATTTTGTTCGGATTTGGACAATTCGTTGACGGGTGTTTGTTGGTTTGGTTTAAGAGCCGGTCTCCTGTGCACCGGTCGGTTGTACCGTGAAACAGGAGACGGCCGACCTTCCCCCCTTTCTTTTTTTTTTTTTTTTTTTTGCCACTCCCATCATTTTTTTCCTTCCAACAAAAGTAACACTTATTATAACGAGATGTAACACTTTTTTTATTTTCAAATGTAACACTTTTTTTTCAAAATGTACCACAATTTTGCTGCAATAGATTAAAGATAACATAAAGATTGACAACTAAACCAATGTCACACTTTTTATAAAAGAATGTAACACTCTTTTTTTCAAATGTAACATTTTTTTTTTCAAAATTAACATAAGATTGACAAACTAAACTAGTGTTACATTTTATAAAAAAATGAATGTAACATTTTTTTTCTTAATTGTAACAGTTTATATTCTTAAATGTAACATTACATCTGAAATGTAACATTTTTTTATTGAGAAAGTAACAATTGAAATGCAAACCCAATTTTTTTTTGTAAAATTGCTGTTACATTTGACTGTAAAAAGTGTTACTTTTTGAATATGAAACTGTTACTTTTATCAAAATAGAGTGTTACATCTCAGCTGACAAAGCAACTCAAACTTTTTGTGTGTAAAAAAATTAAAAAAAAAAAAAAAAAAAAAATCAAACCATATCATGACAATGTAGTTTTATTCGTCTCGTCGAGACGAACACAACGGTATTTTTAAAAAAAAATTCTGAGTTATAAATCTCAAGATATAGCATTTTAAAGTTATGAGAGGGGTTTTTTTTTTTTTTAGCGACACGTGTCGCGAGCTGAAAGGCAGGGCCGGTCCTGTAAAATATGTGGCCCTAGGCTAATTTTTTAATTGGGGCCTTTTCAATAAAAAGTAAAATAAAATAATAGAGTAATCAATATCAAACTATTTTATAAGAATAATTAATTTTAAATAGTAATATGATTAGTGACCCCTTCTTCTTCCTCATTATTGACGTCTACATCTTCCTCATGATCAAAATTATCAAATGGGTCACAACCAATCACATTTACATGTTCTTCGCTCTGCACATTTTCAACTGAAATAGATACCCCTTCAGACGGCTTACTAGATGTAAAATACTTATCAAGAGAACCGCTTAGTGATTGAGTTAGTTGTTCTTGTTTTCTCTTCTTCTTTAACTTGTCATATCCGGACATATGTTTTCGTGATGACATATTTTAAACCCTAAAAAAAAAAACAATCAATTGAATAAGCAAAAAAAAAAAAAGTAACAATAATTAATAAAAACGGATCTTGCAATTTCGCATATAGATTCAATCCTAAACCAACATAGCATAGTATATATCTACGAAAACTAAACCCTAAAGTTCAATTTTTATTTTTCATAAAACCAAAAATTAATTCTAGAATTTTGCAATTAGGGTTTTAAAATAATTTTGAACTATAACAATTCACAACATCAAATAATTCTTAGAACTTTCCATTAAATCAGAAATTAAAATATAAAACTTATATCAAGATTAGAGGGATAAAATTTTAAAAGTTTGATTTGATTTTCATGATTAATAAAAAAAAAAATTGAACTTTTGTGTACCGTAAGTTCAGTCTGTTCAGAAATCGAGAATTGCGAGGTAGTGGCGTGGTGGTGGTGCACTGGTGCTTGAATGCAGCGGCGAAATTTCGTCTGTCTCTTCTGGGCGGTTCTGTCGTCGACTCGTTCGTCGGCTCTGTTTTTTTTTTTTTTTTTTTTTTTAACTTTCGTTCCTTCTGGCTTCTGCGTTCTCTTCTTTTTTTTTTTTTTTTTTTTTTTTGGTTTTGCCGTGTGTTATATACGGGCTGTAGGATTTAGTTGTGTTTGTGTTATGTGGGCTTTAAGTGTGTGTGTGTGTTTTTTTTTTTGAAAGCTGGGCCTAAGTATGAGGGATACCAAATTTGGTGGCCTAAAAAAATTGCATTTTTTGGTGGCCCAAGGCCCAAGCCTCACCCCTCTTACATCAGGGCCGGCCCTGCTGAAAGGGGCAGAGGCTGACGCGTCAGCTGGATAATAACCGCTGGGTAAAAGACGCCGGGTATTAACCGTTGGGTAAAACCGAAAACCCATGGAAGAACCCGTCGCACAGTGTGCGACTGTTGTACGGGAGAATTTGTCTTGGTTTAATAGTTGATTTTGTTTTAGTAGAGTAATTGGAAAATGGGAAATCTCAAGTAATTAGAAAAAATGTATTATTAAAATGTAGAGAGATATTTTTGTAAATATGTAGAGTTTGTTTTTAAATGCATGATGATAAATTTGTACATTATTTACTAATATTCTATGTCGATGTGAAAGTTAATTAAAATCAGACAGTCACATTTGTTTGAATTTCTTGACTTAAATCATTTTCGTTGCAAGAAAATTATCCCATTTAGTCAATTTGCGTTATAAAGGTCACTAACATTAGCTTAATCTAATTTTTAGACATTAAATACCCATGCACAAATGCACGTGGCTTTTCATAATGGCAATCCTTCGGGATCAAAATACCTCACTCTTGCCCCCATCGGATACAGGGCATCTGATATACGGCCTCATAGAAGTTGATATGACATCTAATTCAAGTCGTTGGATTTTTCAATAATAAAGTTAATAAGGATTTGTTTTTTTACCCCAAACCCACATACAAAGACCATCTATTTTTTAAAGATGAGATGTGGATCATTAATGCAGCTCGACTGCTGTGAATGACTACATAAGCTAAAAATCCACCCACCAACATAACTACCACCAAAACCAATACAACCACCAGGTCCACCACCACCTACAAAATCAACCCAAACTTCACTACTAAGAGCATTCACAATGTGAGTTTTTTTTTTTTTTTTTAGGAGCTCTTTATTTTTATGAAAAAGCTTTTTAGAGATTTTTGCCACTGTGGAACTAATTGAAAAAGCTCTTTATTAGAGAGCAACTCATTCTAAAAATAGCTCTTGTTATGAGTATTTCCATTAATCTTCACAAATTCCCTATAATGTGATTGTATAAAAAAATTGAGCTTTTTATTTATATTGACTTTATAAAGATGTGGCATGTAGTGGCAAAAAAAAAAAAAAAACTGCAAAAAGATTTACCATTGTGAATGCTCTAATGAAAAACTAACCATCTGTAAGGCGCGCAACTCAAAGCTTTAGTTTCCTTAAATTCGTACATCTCAACCAAACTTTTATCTCATTTCTCTTGACTTTCCTTATAATCCTATCTCAAGACATCAAGCTTTCCTCTTAATTCCATGTATGGATCCCACTCACACAGGTCTAGACCCGACATCGTCATCCTTTTGGCACCAGCAATAGCGATGGAGAGATTATACGAATTCTTGGGGGTCCTGGAGAGTGCGTCCCAATATGAAATTAAGGCGGCGACGAGCAAATGGAGCTTGAGTACCACTGTGATGTGTCAGCGGCCAGAGCATAAGAAGGATCATACCAAGAAATATAATTGGACATCAAAGGAGTAAGAGACGTTATCCACGATTGTGGCAAGGGAGTTTTTAAAGGTTGGAGAGGGGTCCGATTTGATGAAAGACCCGAGGAGAAAACTAGGAAGAAGGATAGTGGTGGTCTTAAATCATGGGATTGAAAAAGCAAAGCATGAGGAGTGTCCAGCCGTATAATGTGCCAGATGGATAGTAGTATGTCATTGTCAGAGAGGGAGTAAGAGCCGGATTTGGTCAATAGTAGAGTTGGAGGTAAAGAAAAAAGAAGAAGATGGAGATGTGATGGATATTTTTAAAGTAATATTCTAATTTAACCTTTAAATAGTTTTGCGACATGGATGATACATGACTAATGACTAAGAGCCCGTTTGGTAGGAACGCTGAACACATTATTAGGTTGAATAGGATAATTAAGCCGCATTAAGTAGGTGTTTGTTTGGATATATGGAATTCGTATAATTAAGCCGCTTTATTAGGATTAGCCGCTAAGACCCTTCCTAATTATCCTGATAAATAGGTGTTATTATTAATCCTCTCCAAAACAGCCGCGGGTATTAACATATTTATCCCAATTCTACCCTAGTTTTGCAGACGTAAATCATTCCTTATTCTTTCACGTATAATTCTTCCTTCTTCTTCCTCTGCTCAGGCGGCTACTGATAAGGTGAGTTCTTCATTTTTTTAATCCGATTTCTTCATCTAGTTTTTTTTTTTCTGTAATCCAGTTTTCCTGTACAATATTCAGTGATATAGTACCATTTTTTGCCCCCTCCCCACACACTTTCTCTCTCTTTCACATCCATCTGTTTCAAACAATAAAAAAAAAATCTTTATTTTAAATCTAATCATGGGTATTGAATAGTGCTGAGAAATTCAACTTTTTTTAAAATAAATAATGGCGTAGCTTCTATGTGATTTCCTAGGAGGGTTTGTTGGGCATTAAGTTAATTGTTGTTGATGGTTTAGATATTTGTTTACAACTTAATTATATCCTTGGTTCATGTTCTCTTGCTCTACTTTGATTTACCCACTATTAAGAAATTGTGTAATTATAATACTACCTCCGTCCCAAGATAAAAGTCCAAAATGTTTTAAATTAAGAGCAAATTTAAAAATTGTTTACCCATCCATTTTGAGACACAGCAGTATATTAAAAAGTTTAAATTATTGTAATCATTTCTTTTATACAAGTATATAGATTGACATAAAAGAAAGCTAACAAATGATATGCCCAATTCTTGTAGAGTTTTATGTTATAATTTTTTATTATTGTTTTTGCAGAATTATTTGTTTACGTCACTCTATTTATTTGTTTGGGGTGAAAAATCTCACAGCACTATATCTACATCCTGAAAATAACGACCTGAAGTTACATCTTACATCTTGACTCTACATGTTGACATCCTGAAGTTACATCTTACATCTTGATTCTACATGTTGAAGTTACATCTTACATTTTGACTCTACATGTTGACATCCTGAAGTTACATCTTCTATCTTGACTCAACATGTTGACTTTACATGTTGACTTTACATCCTGAGTTGACGACTAGACGACCTGACATCTTGAGTGGCAATTTTATTGTTCCTACTTTATAGGGCTGTTATTAATGAACTTCTTAAGGATTACCTGAGCAGGTTCAACAGGGAAGCAGTAGACATCCCCAACTTGGACACTGCTACAGCAATTGAAGCCTTCAGGATGGGACTTAAGAAGGACTCGCCATATTATGATGACTTAGTCATGACACCATGCAAGAGGCTGGATGAAATCAGAACCAGAGCATCTAGATTCATCAGGTTGGAGGAAGATAGGCTCATGCAGGATTATTAATCAATAGGTTGGAAAGGGGGCATGCTGGATGTCAACTCTAGATCAGAATTTCAAGAAGTTGGAATGCAGTGTATCTCAAGCTGTACTTTATGTAAGTTGTAGCTTGTCAACTTAATTCAGAAAATCAGGTATGCATTTATATTGCTTTATTTCAATTATGTTGTTTCAATTTGATTTATCTTCATCAAACATCGACTGACTTAAGCATCGGAGGGGTGTTACCCAAGCTAACCCCCAACCCTAACATGTTTCTGCTTTGCAAGGAAACTCAAAGTCTCTATTCAGGTCAAGATGTTTACATGTTGATCCAAGTTTTCCAGATGTTACATGTTGATCAGAGATGTTACATGCTGATCCAAGTATTCAAAGATGTTCACATGAGTCAGAATTCAAGTCCAACAGGCAAAATCAAAGTACAATTCCATCCAAGGTATAAGGTTTTACACCTTTCAAAGGTTTAAAGGTTTTACACATTTCTTATGTGTTTAAGGTTTCTACACTTTCGCCTGTGCGCACGATATTCATGTTTTAGTTAAGTTGTAGGTGGGACAATGTGTCTTGTACATATTGATTACCTTCTTGCACTTAATTAAAATTATGAACTCAAGTTGAAATCACAGGTTGTAGCATTTACATGTTACCAAAAGTACACGGGGTATAAAGATAAACATCTTTTCAATGATTCCCAACTTGTAACATTAACATGTTACCAACCATTCATTACATCGCTACTATTCAATTGTTCCAAATTTATTTTAAGTTGTAACATCAGCATGTTACCCTTAGAATCCTAACCGTACGACCAGTCTATTATCAAAATACCAAAAAGGATCAAACACACTGATCCTAAAACGGGAAACATTCATAAGTTTTAACCATGCTATCACAAGACATGGCAAGAACAACATTACAACCTAACATGTCCAAACAGACATGTTGCAAACAAATAAAAAATTGTCTTTAAGACAATCACCAAAATATCCTATTTTTCGTCTTTCTCTTTGTTTTTTGCAGGATCAATTGCATCTTGGAGCTTACATCACCTATATCAACTGCCTCATAAATGGTAGTGGACATCAACTGTTATGAAAATTTCTTGAATTTCTATGTTCACTCAATTCAAAAAATTTGGGAGCAATTGTTTGGGGTGAAAAATCTCACAGCACTATATCTACATCCTGGAAATAACGACCTGAAGTTACATCTTACATCTTGACTCTACATGTTGACATCCTGAAGTTACATCTTACATCTTGGCTCTACATGTTGAAGTTACATCTTACATCTTGATTCTACATGTTGACATCCTGAAGTTACATCTTCCATCTTGACTCAACATGTTGACTTTACATCCTGACGTGACATCCTGAGTTGACGACCAGACGACCTGACATCTTGAGTGGCAGTTTTATTGTTCCTACTTTATAGGGCTGTTATTAATTCACACATGGGATAAATGGAGCACTCAAAGACTAAGTCAAAACGCACATGGGACTTATCAACATACAATCAAAAGAGCGTGACCTAAGAAGAGACTCAGTCAACAAAGAAGACCTATTTTCCAAGCAACGACGGTGGATGACCTACAACAAACTGTCCGAGATTAGTGGCCTTGTGGATTAGTTTGCGATTTGCTTCCTTAGTATAAATAAGCGACACATCCATTGTAACACACAATTTACACTCACGTCTCATACTCTCTTTCTCTCAGTATTTTCCATTCATTCATTGTACCTCCACAAAAGCTTAATAAAATTCCATCATTTGAGGTTTTATGCCCGTGAACAAGTTGTTCAAGGGTTTTCCTCGTTAAATACTTTGTTCATACATCTTGAATTCTGAAATCTATATTCCATTTGTACCCTACTTCTTTTTTATCTTTTTTATTTGTCCAATTGTCGAAAATTGGCCAAAACATTATTCAATGCAGTTTTATATATTTTCATGCCACAATTTTTTAAGTTGCGATTGTATTCTTTAAGTTATCATTGAAACTCAAGTCTTATGTTTAGTTTATGATTCCAGAAAATGTTAATTTAATGTGAAGGTGTTTTGGCAAAAAACAATAAAATCCAATAATAGAGAGAAAGAGAAAGCGTGAATTGGATTTGGATTAAGCTAAGGAGGGTACCATGGAATATAATAAAAAGGGTTATGAATATAGTATGAAAAACAATAATAGAAAAGCTAGATTGATGAATTTGGATCTAAATTGATGAGGATTAAATGGAATATAAACTATGGAATTGCAGAATTCAAGATTGCACGAAGATGTAACGAGGAAAGCCCTTGAGACAACAATCTCGCCGGCATAAAACCTCGGGAGGTGATTAAGAGCACCTTCCTTCCCAAAACGATAGTATTGATTGCCTTTACTTAGAGAGCTATGGAGGTTTACAGAGAGTGAGTGCTTGTGTGTTTATGTACCTCCAAGACTCTATTTATACAAGAAATAAGATAACAAGAGTCCTAAACAAATTGAGATAACAAACTATCCTAAAAACCCGGAGTCTATCTCTTTGACTTGGTCTTCTTGTTGAGAGTAGGCCTTGTAGCACGTTTTTACTTAGCTGTAGATAGATAAACTTAGTTAGGATAATTATAATTAATTTATTGATAATTCTGCCAGAGGTGAAGATGTCTGCATGTTGATCAAGATGTCGCCATCTTGAAGATATACCAATAACCAACTCTCCTATAATCTCGGGTTCTATCTTCAAGGAGAGGAGACGTGGTCAATGATGCCATTGAGGGTTGTTGAGTAACTTATCCACACGTGCTATATGATATTTAACACCTGCAAATATCATTTAATTAAATAGGATATAATTAATAACTTTAAATATACCTGTTGCTCAAGATGTCACAATCTTGAAGGCGAACGAAGATGGAAACAACTTGAATTTTTGCCCATATAGTTATCCATAATTCTGCCAGAGGTGAAGATATCTGCATCTTGATCAAGATGTCGTCCTCTTGAAAATCCAGCCACAACAATTGCCCCCAAAACTTACCATTTACGGAATACGAAAAGGGTAAGTTTTTCAAAACTCAAAACTATAGATGGTTATTGACTGGATAACTGCTTGATAGAAGTGCTTCCATCCTCTAATGACCGTTTTCTCTTCTTCAAGAAGTTTCAGAAAATCTTCGGAAACGTTGGGTATCGTCAATCATCAAGACATCCACAAGTATCTTTCTCCTTAAGATGACCTGCACCTCAATCTTTGAAAATATATATTGTTCTATTTTATTTAGGATGTTAATCTCTTGTGTAAGATGTAGAAATCTTTATATCACTTAGTTGACATGTTAATGCCAAAAACCTTTGAACTTAGATGACATGTCAATGCCATAACCAATTGAATTTTCTTATGGTCAATATTTGATTAAGTGGAAATGGGGGGTGCGTACATATAAACATACGTGCCCATTCCTCACCTTAACCAACATTGAAATCATGCACTCCAGGCGAAGGTGTATCAACCTTAATTGAAACAAAAGAAAGTAATTTTTTTAAACCTTTGAAAGGCTTAAGTGCCTTAAACTGAAGATGAGATGGCCAGTCTCAAACGTTTGTCTTCGTAGAGTCTCGAAGTCTTATTCAAAATGTTAAAATCTTGCAAAACGATGACATGTTAGAAGTACGTGACATCTTGACTGATGTCACTTTTATTAATGAAAGTAAACTTACATAAATAACTTTATTGAAATGAACGGAAATAAAGTAAAGTTTATTTAAATATTAAGGTAAATTCACACCTGACTTATTACCTTAAAATGTCGACAACTTGAAACGATACTGACATATGAAGTATGTCTTAAGATGGGTAGCATTCTAAAATCTGGGAATCTTTATGCCGACACTCTTCCAGAAGCCTTTGTTGCTGCACCTTATCTTCTTCAAGTCTGATAAATCTTGATGCCCTGTTGCGTACATCTTCCATTCTCTTACAAGGGTTCATTACCAATTCTTCATAGAACGGGGAATCTTTATCTAGACCCATTCTAAATGCTTCTGTTGCCGTAGTCATATCAAGGTTGGGAATTTCCAAGACTTCTCTTTTGAACCTGTTGACGTATTCTTTCAAAGCTTCATTAGGTTGTTGTATGATGCGGTAAAGATCGCTAGTGAGCTTCTCAAATTGTCTGCTGCAAGAAAATTGATTGTTGAACATGTTGACAAGCTGAGCAAATGATCCGATAGACCCTGGTGGTTGACGGATCAACCATTTCAACGCAGGTCCCACCAATGTTGAACCAAACCCTTTGCACAAACATGCTTCTCTGAACTGAAAAGGTATGCGGACAACCTCCATCTTTTCCTGATAATGGGCGATGTGCTCCTCAGGATCGCTGCTTCCGTCATACAACTTCATGGTCGGAATATTGAAGCCTTTTGGCATGTCAACTTGTGCAATAGCCGGTACGAAACGTGATTCATTGTAACAAGTTAGGGAGACCTGATGGATAGGTGGAGTGACACCAGGTACATTCATGACCAATTCCCTTAGTTCTTGAAGCTGACTTGCTATGTAATTACCTGCAAAATGATTAATAGTACGAGCATTATTATCAAAAACATTTGCAAAATTAAAGTTACCGAACGGATTGGTATTATCAGCTGAAGATGTAACAATCGTGCTTCTAGTGAAGATGGGTCTTCCTTGAGATGTTCCAGAGATATTGGGCGTGGGAGACGGAACATAGGTGTTTCCTTTCGTGGGTAACTCAAATGTACCAGAAGCAAAAGGTGTCGACATCTTTGACATCTTCATATGAGCTGCCGAAGCCATCGGAATGAATTCATTGAAGACCTGTGAACTGCCCCCAAGATCGAAATTGAGAACATTGGGGCGAATCGGGGAGACAACATCCATCCTCTCAGATAAGATCTGCTGCTCCTTCTGCATCTTCACCAAAGCATCGGCTATCAAAGATGTACTTTTGCTCTGTTGATCCAATTGATGTTTCATCTGGATAAGCGTGCTCTTGACCTCTGAATCTGGATTAGGAGACACTTGTTTCTTACTTGCCCCCATAGGTAGAGGTGGTGTCAATCCGCTAGAACCACTTGTAGATGTCCTAGGACTGATGCCCCCAGATGAAGTGTTAATACCACTGGTAGCACCGGTCGACTTGCCAATGCCGGAAACCATAGGTTGAGTAGACATGGTTGTTTGAAGATAACCCAAATAATTAAAAAACCAAGGGCCCCTCGGTGGGCACCAAATTGTTTTGGTAAAAAACAATAAAATCCAATAATAGAGAGAAAGAGAAAGCGTGAATTGGATTTGGATTAAGCTAAAGAGGGTACCATGGAATATAATAAAAAGGGTTATGAATATAGTATGAAAAACAATAATAGAAAAGCTAGATTGATGAATTTGGATCTAAATTGATGAGGATTAAATGGAATATAAACTATGGAATTGAAAAATTCAAGATTGCACGAAGATGTAACGAGGAAAGCCCTTGAGACAACAATCTCGCCGGCATAAAACCTCGGGAGGTGATTAAGAGCACCTTCCTTCCCAAAACGATAGTATTGATTGCCTTTACTTAGAGAGCTATGGAGGTTTACAAAGAGTGAGTGCTTGTGTGTTTATGTACCTCCAAGACTCTATTTATACAAGAAATAAGCTAACAAGAGTCCTAAACAAATTGAGATAACAAACTATCCTAAAAAACCGGAGTCTATCTATTTGACTTGGTCTTCTTGTTGAGAGTAGGCCTTGTAGCATGTTTTTACTTAGCTGTAGATAGATAAACTTAGTTAGGATAATTATAATTAATTTATTGATAATTCTGCCAGAGGTGAAGATGTCTGCATGTTGATCAAGATGTCGCCATCTTGAAGATATACCAATAACCAACTCTCCTATAATCTCGGGTTCTATCTTCAAGGAGAGGAGACGTGGTCAATGATGACATTGAGGGTTGTTGAGTAACTTATCCACACGTGCTATATGATATTTAACACCTGCAAATATCATTTAATTAAATAGGATATAATTAATAACTTTAAATATACCTGTTGCTCAAGATGTCACAATCTTGAAGGCGAACGAAGATGGAGACAACTTGAATTTTTGCCCATATAGTTATCCATAATTCCGCCAGAGGTGAAGATATCTGCATCTTGATCAAGATGTCGTCCTCTTGAAAATCCAGCCACAACAGAAGGTGAGTAAGAACCGTCATGTCATCGTAAAGCAGTATTAATGGTTATGTTAGATAAAGGGTATTGTTGAAAGATAAAAATAATGCTACATTAAACTATTTCTTACCAAACGCATAATTAGGCTAAGATGGGATTAAAGAATTTTAATCCAGATCATACCAAACACAAAATTGTTGTTCACTAAGGATTATTAATACCAACAAATTATAATGAGGAGATTAATACTACCCTTCTTGATAAGACTGCTAATTCTTATCCGGCTACCAAACGAGCCCTAAGGCTCTATTTGTTTAGAGGAAAACGTTTTTCGAAAAATATTTTCCCCAATTTCTGGTGTTTGGTAAGCATCGGAAAATAAGTAAAATGTTTTCCTGAAAATGTTTTTCCCACTTTTCTAAGTAAAATGACTTACGAATTTCTCATTTGTATATCATTTTTCGAAAAATATTAACACACTCACACACACACACAACTCCTTATACATCCCCACGCTACCAATTCCACATTCATCTCCACTTCCACCCACCACCACCAGTCAAAAGAAAAAAAAATACTCATATTAAAACTATTTTTTTACAACTCCCTCACCCCGCGATTTTTTTTTCAAATAATTCTCTTTTAAATCATTATCTACCTAAATGACATTTGGGAAACTTTATATACCAAAATGACCATTTTTTGTGAAATCGGCATTGGCATTGCCGACTTTGGGGTGAAGTCGGCACTACCAATGCCGACTTTAGGTTAAGCAAAAATCCGGATTAGGGTTTACCGGTGTTGGGTTTCCAAGCAACATGCGCAGCGGAATATAGCAATAAATTTTAAGAAACCCAAAGCCATGGATCCGTTCATATGATTAAATCAAATACAACAAGATGAATAGAGGAATAACTAACCCTTGATGGCTATTAATTTTTCTCTTGATCTTTGGTGGAGAAACTTGAAGACTTGATCACGATCACAAAGCTTGAACACGAACTTTGAAGATGATGATTTTCACCCTCTAGCGGTATCCACACTTCGAACGAATATCAAAGGAGCTTCTTTGATCTTGGTTGCTAGACCAATAATATGAAACACACTTTCACAATATAATAAAGAACTATATGGAATTTATTTGTGAGTTATTTTGTTCCTCAATCAATGATATCTTAGAACAAAATAAAATCTCTCTCAAACTCTTTGAGACTCACAAAAAGCACTTGTAAATATGGTCTGGCCGAATTGGGGTTTTTATACACAATTAAGACCTATTCCAAATAGGAATCTTGTGCCAAAAACCTTCCTAAATCGAATTAGGAATTTTCTTGTCGGCAGCACCAGGCGCCCGCCTGTAAAGGACCAGAAGGTCCTTGTCTTTCTGGAATTAATTCAGGCGCCCGCCTGGTCTGAACCAAGCGCCTGCTCGGTAGACCAAACAGCCCAGAATGTTTCCAGAAATTCCTCCAAGGTCCTTTGACTCTAAATTCCAATATAGTCCTCTTATTAAAGATTCGTTCTATTGTGTGTGACCCTCTAGGATTATACTAAGTTGGCAATGGGCTCAAACATGATCCCATAAGATATGATTAGGTTCTAGCAAACCGTCATACCTACCCAAATAGTATAACTAGATACAAGTTCCCATTCCTTTAGAATATGTCACAATCCCTTTGTCCACGATGTCATTGAACACAAGTCATGGTCAAACAGTCAACTTGTCTTGTTCAATACTTTCTCGATTCCGAATATGTTGATAATTCAAATGCTATTGATCCAATCAATCCATTTGAGTCCGGCCGAACATTTCATCAACATCATTCCTTCGAGGGGCCCAAGCTTGACATCTCTCCGTGGAGGGACAAATCCATTTAGCTTATTATTCTTCCCAACGGGAATCCGATTATGCCAATCATACCCTTTATAACTACCGTGTTAAGGTAGCATTTGAATATGTCAAACACAATGTTCATCAAGTGGAAGACTATAATAACTTTATGTCTAAAGATTCAAATGACATAACTAATATGAGATATATGTATGACTTAGACCATGACATAAATCTCATACAGCGGGTCATGTCCAATACCTTGTTCCAAACAAGTACCCATAAATCTAACATGATCATCCCATGATCATTTAGCCTTTATACTAGTGCTTAACAAGTACTAGGGACGGGGATTATTATAAGTAATCATGAACAACAATAATAATCAAAACATCTCTTTATTGATATGAAATAAATGATAACAATTACAACGTTTATTAAACGTGCCTAGGGCACCACTACCAACAACCGGGTCAAAGTGGGTTAAAGTGGGTCAAAGTGGGAATATTTTGGGAGTTTGGAATTTGGCAGAAATCGGCAATGGGAATGCCGTTTTCTGGTGAAGTCGGCACTCCCAATTCCGACTTCACCTCCAGACAATTCTTCATAAATCGGCACCCTCCTTCCCCCTCAAACCCTACCTCCCATTCCCCCATCAACCTTCAACCTTCGTTCCATCACTGTCTTCTCTGCATCTCAGTGTCCCTTTGGTCAGAAAATTAATTTGTGTTGGGAATCTTGTCACAATTTCCACATTATAAGGTTAGTGCTATCATATTTAGTGATTTTCTTTTATATAATTTGTATTTTAATTATCTTTTTCGATGAAATTAGAATATGTTAATTTGTTGAGTTTATAATATACATGTTAATTTGCTTATGTGATTTTGAATTAATTTAACAAAAAGCTATTTATTAAAAGTTGATGAAAATTCACATTATCGACTGAATTTCGTTAGAAAGTTAACAAAAATGGCCATTTTCTGTTAGAATATTAACTGATAATACATGTTAATTTGCTTATGTGATTTTATATTAATTTAACAATAATCTATTTATTAAAAGTTAATGAACTTCACATTATCATCCGAATTTCGTTGGAAAGTTAACAAAAATGCCTACTTTCCGTTAGAAACTTAACTAAACTGTCCGAAATTTAACAGGTTTTGCGTTTTTCTGTTAAATATTTAACAAACAGCCCCTCTTTTTATCAAAAATCCCATTTTCTGTCAAAAAGTTAACTAAACTGTCAGAAAAGAGCCCTTTTTCAGTTAAATATTTAACGGACCAGCCTCTTTTTTAAACGAATTTTAGTTTAATAGTTCTGTTAAATATTTAACAAACAGCCCCTCTTTTTATCAAAAATCCCATTTTCTGTCAAAAAGTTAACTAAACTGTCAGAAAAGAGCCCTTTTTCAGTTAAATATTTAACGGACCAGCCTCTTTTTAATACGAATTTTAGTTTAATAGTTTTGTTGTTTGTTTCAGATGGACCAATATCATGATAACCAAGCATTTGTTGATCTCGGGCCGTTAGACGACTCCGTATTAAAATGGCAAGATAAACACCGGTCACGTTATATTTGGGCTCAACAAGAAGTTGAGAATATTAGATTTAGGCGCGGTCCGGAACCTCCTAAAAACTTGGATGTTAGGATTCAGAGTAAACTTTTAGATGTTGGGTTTTACGGTGTTTATAAACTAGGTTTTTTCAAATATGATTGGCATTTGTTAGAGGCTTTGGTTGAGAGATGGCGTCCAGAGACGCACACATTTCATTTGCCAGTTGGGGAGATGACCATCACCCTTCAGGATGTTGGAATTTTATGTGGCCTTCCTATAGACGGGGATCCTGTGATTAGTTCCCAAACCCATATGCAAAAATTGGAATGGGTTCAATTATGCCACGAATTACTAGGGATTGAACCACATGATGGCGTATTGAAGGGTGGTAGATTGTCTATTAAATGGATTATAGACGAACTGACTCAGTGGGATGAGCTTCCTGCAAATGCCCCGCCCGAATTGGTTAACCAGTATACTCGGGCATATATTTTGATATGCATAGGGTCACATTTAATGCCGGATACGAGTAATGTCTTAGTGAAACTCATGTACCTCCCACTGCTTAGGGACGTTGACACGATCGGGAACTACAGTTGGGGTAGTGCAATGTTAGCCTTTTTATATCGGGACTTGTGTGTAGCGACAAAGCCCGATGCGAAAAGTTGTGCTGGATTCTTAACAATTGTACAGGTGTGTCAATTATATTTTCTTATATTATTGTAGTGAAGAAAATATGTTTTGTACGTGACACAAATTTTTTTCTTTATGTTATTTTTTTTTAGCTTTGGGCTTGGGAACGGTTGTTGTGTTTACGACCCGTAAGGACACGTGGAGATGTCATTCTTCATGATGCATTATCCCCATATGGTTGCTGGTATTCTAAAATAAATTAAATTTAAGTCCACATAATATTCTATGTACTTAATTTTTATTATTACACATTAATTTGTATGTCAAATTGCTCCATATGTAGGTGGCAATGTCCTTTATCATATACGCATCTTACCGTCCACAACTTGCGTGGATACCGGGATCAGCTGGCGTATTTGAATGATGATCAGGTTGAGTGGCAGCCGTACTTAAATGTCCAGGGTCCACCATATTGCTTCCAGGGACAGGCTATATGGAGAGCGAAGGTGCCCCTCATTTGCTTTGATAGGGTTGAGTGGCACCTTCCCGATCGAGTAATGAGGCAGTTCGGGATGTTACAGAATATCCCTGACCCACATGACACGAGTGATTACCTGCATGGACTAGATCGACGAGGTCGGTCAGAGGTTAATTGGCCTGAATTCCACATAGTTCCCATCGGAATGTGGAATCAACGGGCTAATTTGGTGGTGGCTGGGCAATATGGTACCGAGGATGTAGATTACACACATTACTATATGTTGTGGTACCATAGGATTACACGGTTATTGATCCAGAATCCGAATGCTATAGAGGATGAGGGGTACAGGGCGCATGCTAGTCGTTATGAGGGTTTGGTAAGCTAAATAGTACATATTTACTTTAGTTCATTTTTATTTGTTCACAATTTATCTTATCGTTATAATTTATTCCTTTTTTGTTATTTTCAACAGATTCAAAACCTTCAGCGTGCATACATATCCAACGAGAATGCCATATCTGAGGTAGAGGGATACGGCATACGCTCACAAAACCTATATGTTACCCGTGGTGTCATCAGACAATCCTTATCATCTATTAGACAGCAGAAACGACTGGATGCCCTCCAACCTCCTCCACCACCAGTAGATCGTGTTCAAGGGGTGCCACCGAGACGAAATCGGGTTCGTAGACGTGCTCAACACGTGCAGGATGATCCAGAGGTACATGTTGAGGAGGCAGTGAATGAGGGGGACAATGACGAGGAAGGGAATGATGAGGGCGGAGATAACGAGGATCCAAACACATTTACAGGACATGACGCTTTCTCCCAGGCAGGAAACTATGGATTCTCTCATACACAGATGGATTATACTCCAACTCCCCCGCCAAATTTTGGTTTTACATCATATGGTTCGGAGAGTGGGAGTGGAAGTCGAAGAAGAAGCGTTGACTATGCTCCAAGTCGACCTCTAGGGACGGATTTCACATCGTATGCTTCTGGGAGTGGGAGTGGAAGGCGAAGCTTTCAAATGGATTATACTCCAACTCTACCTCCGATGTCGCTTCCGGAGGCTACACCTTTTGGTCATATAGACCCAACTCAGGAACCATCGCCATCTCGTCAAACTAACACATCACGAATAGGTCGTGTAATTTCTTGCCTTATGCCTAGGAGAGGTGGAAGGCCACATAATCCTCCTAACAATTACACCCCATCTGCATATCCCTGATGGATTTCCTATTTGACCGGGATGTGGTCAATAACTATTTGGATTGATGTAGTATTTATATGTATATAAATAAAATGGATATTTTGGAATAAATTTAGACCCCAAATATTGACATGGAATTTCATCACAAAAAATCAAACAAAGAAGGATTTACATAAACATCTCAAATAAATTTATCAGAACTGTCAAAAACGGCACTACCAATACCGTTTTTATCAGAACTGTCAAAAACGGCACTACCAATATAGTTTTTATCAGAACTGTCAAAAACGGCACTACCAATACCCTTTTTATCAGAATACTTACCCTTTAAAAGCCTTGGTGACCTCAAAAACAAATTCATCCATTTCTCATCCATCTCTCTCAAAACTAATCTCTCTCAAAAATTTCTAACTGTCATAATGGATCCATCGCTCCCCCGCTGGTATCGTGGCAAACAACCTCTTTATGATAATCCCGTTCAACACTCCGATGCTCAATCTAATCTCTCTCAAATCGAACGAGAGTTAGAATCTCCACTGCCTCGTATCATACCTGGTCCCGCTGGTATTGCAGCAGAGGCCGTGCGGCGGCATCACTCCGGAAAAGCTCATGTCTCTCAGGATCCACCCCAGTCGACCCAAGAGGCCATAAGGAGAAAGCTTGAAGAGCCGGAGGAGGATGAAGATTTCCAGCGCAAACCATGGCTTTCTGCAATGGATTATCTCACTGCAGAGGGTACATATTTCCCGTTGAGAACGATCAAGGAGAAATGCAAACAACATGACAGGGTGGAACAGGTATAATATTTTACATTAATTATAGTTAAGGTTGATATTTAAAAATAATTGGTCGTTATGTTTTTGTTTTATTAGGTTGTTGTTGTCGTGAAGGAGTGCAAACCAACTGGTTATGGCTCTGTTTCGGTGACTTTGAAGGATCCGACTGACACAATTGAAGCTTTCATTGCTGACAAAGTGGTTAAGGAAAGTCAGTATGGAAGTGACATAGGTGTTGGTGCTGTTCTAATACTTAATCAGGTATGAAATATTTTACTTAACATTACACTCCCTAAGGATATATTCCTTAACATTTTGTTCTAAATGTTTTGTTTTGTTGATCTATTAGGTTGTTGTCTTTGCCGTCACACGCTCCAAAAAACTACTTAACATTACACTTTCTAATGTTTCTAAGGTCTTCCCTAAAGATTGTTAAGTTAATGTGTTGGACATGTAATATATGGATTTGTGTCGGATTTACTACCTACCGGGATTTATGTAATATTTTCCTATGTGACCGGGCTGTGGTCACTGAATTTATTTGATTTTTGTTATATTTCCTATGTGACCGGGATGTGGTCACTGAATTTATTTATTTATGTAATATTTTCCTATGTGACCGGGATGTGGTCACTGAATTTATTTATTTATGTAATATTTTCTTATGTGACCGGGATGTGGTCACTGAATTTATTTATTTATGTAATATTTTCCTATGTGACCGGGATGTGGTCACTGAATTTATTTGATTTTTGTTATATTTTTCATGAATAGTTAAATATATCACAAGTTCAAATATAATAACATCCACAAATACTTAAATATATTACAAGTTCAAAGTTCAAATAAAACAAACATTCACGAATAGTTAAACAAACATATTACAAGTACTAGAAAATAACATTTAATCTTCCTCCCTAAGAGTTGGACATCTTCTTTTAGTGTGACCTTCTACCTTGCATATCCCGCAACGAAACTTCCTTTTCTCCACCTGCCAATCCATCCTATTTCTAATCCGCCTTGATTTAGGTCTTCCTTGCTTCTTATCACGACGGTGCATCGGGTTAGGATAAAAACTTGGGACAAGATGATCTACATTCCAATAAGCCTCGTCATGGATCGGATTAAAAGTGCCCCTCCATGTATTGTAGTACGCCTCAAGACTGTAAAAGAAATCAACATAATTCAAACCGTCAATATGTTGGGCTTTGAAGCAGGCAAGAGCATGCGAACAAGGGTAATGATATTGCACCCATTTGCCACAAGTGCATGTTCGAGGACCCAATTCCACCACTTGAACCCTTCCGCCCCTTTCACCGCGTCTCCCCGTTGTCACTTGATAAACACCTGATGCAGTATTGTTAAATCTTCTAACATTATGATACCCAGCCTTCTTCAAGTTGAAGTCATACTTTTGTTGGACCCTTTGACTGAATAGTAGTCTCGCATTTACGTTGGGGTTACCAGGATACCCCCTAAATCCCTTATTGATCCCGAGAGTCTACTTTGAAAGTATTCCACACACCTATAGAAGGCCATCTCAACAATACCTGAAACAGGCATCCCACGCGCTCCTTTCATGACACCATTAAAAACCTCAGACAAATTGGTAGTCTTAATTCCGTACCTATATCCCCCATCATGCGCCATTGACCACTTTTTAACATCCAAAAACTCAAACCATTTAACTGCCTCGCGATTGATGATACGAATCTGAGCCAAGTAATTTTTTATCTTCCGTTCCTGGGTGGCGCTAACAGCACGCCAAAAAAGATCTTTTAAGCCAACACCCTTATGAGCATAAAGGAAATTAGCTCGTAAATGCAACATGCACCACCTGTGCACAACATCTCGTGGCCATCCGTTTTCTCCCACAGTGGCAAGGATCCCATTATGGCGATCAGATATCAAACAAACTTCACGACCCCTAATAACATGTCGGCAAACAAGATGTAAGAACCAATACCAGTTTTCATGGTCCTCTTTTTCAACAAGAGCAAAAGCAAGTGGAAGTAAACTATCATTCGCATCAACACCCATAGTAATAAGTATTACCCCTTTATATCTTCCATGCAAGAATGTGCCATCAACAGAAATGACAGGACGGCAATGAGAGAATGCTTCCAAACAAGGGCCAAATGCCCAGAACACGCGGTCAAAAGAACCTGGAGGACCAGCGTCAGGACGGTTAGAAAACTGCACAATGGTTGAAGGGTTCCACTTTTGAATAGCTGCTAACAAATGTGGCAACTTTCTATAAGATTCGTCCCAATCCCCATATGCTTGAGCGATGGATTTTTGTTTACCACACCATGCCTTCCGATATGAAACATCTTTACCGTACTTTGATTTTATATTTATCATGATAAGCTTAATCTTGTACTCTGGATCAGCCTTGACAAGATCGAAAACTTCTCGTCCTATAAACTTAGCATCTAAATTAGGATGATCGCCGCTAACATCTGAAGCCAAGCAAGAATGTGGACCCTTGTACTTAGTTACTTCCCAGTACCCACCGTTCTTCAGACTCACATTCACATAGAAATTGCAGGGGAAATCTTTCACCAAACACTCAATAGCCCACTTTTGCAGTGTGCTCTTTCTCACCTTGAACCTCAAATTCTTCATAATATGGTACTTCTTTATTTGGTACTGCACATCAATCTTCTCTGCGAAGCGAATTCCTTTGGCGATTCCATCACTCTCCGCATTCCATTCTGCAAACTTGTATTCACTATTATCATAATTCTCTGACCTTTCACCAATATCACGGTAAAATGGATAGTCTGCTCTCCCATACATTTGATTATGCGGTTCACCTTGAAAAGTAACCATGTGTGCTCCTACATCACCACCTTCCCCATCATCACCCTCATTCTCGCTATCAGTTGGACTCGAACAATCTTCATATCCAGAATCAACATCAGAACTTATTGCAAGGATATGACCTTCATAATCTGAATCATCATCATTTTCACGTTCCTCTACCTCTTCCCCTTCCCCTTCCACTTCTGCTTCCACTTCCGGTTCCACTTCCGGTTCCACTTCCCCATGTGTTTCAAAACCACCAGTATATCTCTCAAGGTAGTTAACATTATTATCAAAAACTAAAAAATCCATGATAATATACAACTGCAAGCTACCTACCCCACCTAATTGAGCAGAAACATCAAACATGACTTTCATACACATATCATTCTCGACTTCAAACGGAATGTAACTTGCAAACCCATTACCCATCATATGAGGATATCTACAAATAACTTTCAACTTAGCATCTCTTGGATCTATATCAATTTTCTTATATAGCTTCCTAATCAATTTTTCGTAACCCCAACGAGTTTTTGCCCTAAGTGGAAATTTCGGCTCCTGTTCAAGATTACTATCTGCAAACGGGTGTTCATCATCTCCTCCCCAGTAGCACATGAAAATAAGTGGAAGTCCACTCATATTTTCCCCTAAACAAATTAATTCAACAGTCAAAATATATATAAAAAAAATGCAACAAATAACATCATTAAAATTTGTTACATTAAGAAAATTTCTTGATCTTCAAAAATTTATATGAAATGTCAAAAATTTAACTGAAATATGCATGGAAATTTAACTGAAATGTCAAAAATTTAACTGAAATTGTAAGAAATGTTAACAAAATAACAGTCAAAAATTGTTAATGTAATACATTAAGAAACTATAAATCATATATGCATGGAAATTGTAAGAAATGTTAACAAAATAACAGTCAAAAATTTAACTGAAATGTCAAAAATTTAACTGAAATATCAAAAATTTAACGAGTTTTGCGTTGGATGTTAAATGTTTAAAGGACAACACATCTTTTTTTTTTTTAACTGAATTATAGTTTAATAACTCTAGTTTGCATTCACATTATACAAATAAAAACATATAACAAAGATTAAAATGTACCTTAGATGCTTGAATCAAATTCACCAAATACAACTTTTGAGCTTTCAACTTGAAAGGGAGAGAAAAAAAAAATGAAAGATGAGAATCAGATATTAAGTTTGTGTTTTGAATATGAAACGAGTGAAAACTTCTGAAGCCAGTTGCGGGTGTTTTATGGAGGCCTAAAGTCGGCATCCACAATGCCGACTTCAGAAACCCTAGTCAAAGTCAGCATTGTGAGTACCGACTTCAGTACAACACAAAAACCCACTCTGCCCCAAAATATTCCCTCCTAATCCTTCTTAACCCCTAATTATTCTTAACCTTAACCGGGTTGACCTAAAGTCGGCATTGGTAGTGCCGACTTCACCCCAAAGTCGGCAATGCCAATGCCGATTTCACAAAAACTGGTCATTTTGGTATATAAAGTTTCCCAAATGTCATTTAGGTAGATAATGATTTAAAAGAGAATTATTTGAAAAAAAAAATCCTCACCCCGCCCCAATACCCCTCCCAAACCCCTACCCCTTACCTACCCACCACCCTACCTCCCCACCCCCACCGGGTCAAATTTTATTTTTCTAAAATTAAATCTATTTTTAACAACTCCTTCGCCTGGCCCCTACCCCTTACCCCTCCCCATACCACCCACTCCTACCCTGACATTTTTTTTTCCTTATATTAAAATTATATTTTTACATCTTCTCCGCACCAATTCTGACCCCTCCCCTCCCCCCACCCCTACCCACCTAACCCCCACCCCAGCTCAATTTTTTTTCTCACATTAAAATTATTTTTAACAGCTCTCTTACCACACATCACCAACCTCAACCCTCACGTTCAACCTACACCCTTCCCCTCGGTAATTTTTTTTTCTCATATGAAAATATTTTTCAAAAAACATTTGCTTTAGATTTACCAAACAACCAATAACATGTTTATGTCATTTTACGAAAAATATTTTTATTTTCCAAGAAATTATTTTTTAGATGTCGTTTTACGCGAAATAAACATAACCTAACTCAATAGAAAAATTGGATGACGTTATGCTTGATACATGCACAAATTGATCAGTTGATGTTTCATGTAATAAACATGCGTCAACCCGCCCAAGATGTCCACTTGATGTACTTTTACTTTACTTTATTTTTTACAATTTTTACTTGAAATAATAAACAATAACAATAAAACCTTGTCTCTGTAAATTACCAGGTTTACCCTTATTCTTAACATATTTATGATCCTAAAAACTAATACTGCCTCTGGCTCATAAATGGTTTCATTTTCTAGACGTTTTTAATTGAATATTGACTGATATTTCATATTAGTTTATATATTATGGCAGGACATACAAATTGTTATTTATAGTATTTTTAATGATATATTCAGAAAATATTTAGAATATGTACAAAAAAAAGTTTTAAAATTCATTTAAATAAAATAAATTAACATGAAATTATTATTATCTTAGTTACAACACCACGTCGATGATCACATAATAATTGACATAATGAAAACAACTCATACAATTATTTTATTTTATTTTTTAACTCAGAAACTCATATTAAGAAACATATGTATTATTCATATATATATCAATACAATAAAAAGATCACTTACATTTATCAAAATATCTACTACTCCATTATTTCCTTGTATATAGATGATAGATCACACAAGTTTTATGCATCAAAGTTCCTATTAAATGTCAAAGCCTCTCAGACTTTCACTTATTATATTATTTATGGCATAAATCACCCTTCTTTCAAAAGCACCATATCTTATTTGCTCAAGAAAAGCTAATTTGATACTTACTCTGTGGATTGGGAGTAAATAATCCGAAATGTTTCTCCGACTCCTCCCCACCTTTCTGGTTCTCATCAAACATGGCAAACAAGTATGTCTCAATCGATCTTCCAGGTCTCTTCGGCGTCCCGTTCGTTCCCCTGACATGATTAATCAAATTCCGGTAGTAAGTTCTGGCATTTTCAACACTTGCCGCCGGACCACCTGCAGACGGCCACCCACTCTCCGACACAACAATTGGCACGTTGGGTCCCCCGGACCTTTCCAAAGCCGAGTAATGTGCATCTAAGATAGCATCAAAAAGATTGCGGTACTGTAGACCGTTATTACTATCAGTTACAACAACACCTGGCGCAGTAAATAGCGCGTAGGGAAGATTTCTTTGCGGGTCCGCAAAGTAAGGGTACACATTCACAAGCAATGGCAAGTTGTTACGTGCTAGAAAACCGATGACTGGGTCAATAAATGACCTGGTGTTGTCACGGAATGCACCATTTGATGGGGGAAATGATTGTCCTAGGAGGCCGGTATATGTCGCGGTTGACACGCGGATTTGGCCTTGCAGGCCAGCTGCGACAATAGCATTATAAATATTTTGCATGGCGGGGAGAACGAAGTTGACATATCGAGCATTACCATTGTTGGGGTCCACTTCATTTCCGACTGCAATGTACCTAAATCTGACACCGGGCATGTAGTTTCGAACATTGTTTTGGACCCATGTTGTTGCAGCGGAAGGGTTGGATGCGAGGGATTGGAGATCGGGGTTGGGGACGTCGAGAATGAGTTCTATGTTGGTTCCTCTCAAAGCGTTGAGGACTTCTGGATTTGGATCGTAAATTCTCATTCTTTGTATCCGGTTCGCATTGAAAAGGCTTATGACGCTCTGGGCCGATGGAAGATTGTTTCCGATTCGCCCGTAGCACACACCTATGGATTGTGCACCTGCATATTCGATTTTATGATGAGTTTTAATTACAAAAAATATACTAGTGAATGATAAATTTTGATTTTCTTTGTAGCAAGTAATGCTTACATGTTGTTACTAGTTTGAGGTTTTCAAGCTTAAAAAAGTTAGATATGTCCAACATCTTGATACACATATCGCATGGTTTTAATAAGTTAGATACTAATGCATGATAGTTGGACCTACATATAGCATGGTTTTAATAAGTTAGATGCACGATGATAATACAAGACGATAATAGTTTGACTTGTACTCCCTCTGTTCCGTGATCTTTTCATTTGCCATTTTTAATTTTCCCAAAAAGTTCAACTCATTTCTATAATTTGGGCTTAAATGTGAATAAACACAACATGGTTAGTGAATCAAGTGTTCGTATCATCAAAAAGTTTGAATAGTCAATTGTGAAGATCATTTTGAGACGGAGTGAGTACTATTTATGTCCCATAATAAAAATAAATATTGTATTTTTTCTTAACAAAGAAAAATTGGACTATTTATAATAAATAATAAATAAAAATACATAATTTTTTGAAATGTGTCTATTACCAATTTTTGCTCAAAATTATTTGTTCTAAAAAACAAAACGAGACAATGGTTTTGGGTCGAGAAGAGTACACCATTGTACATGACATCACAGTTTGGTTCAAGTTGCAATTATACTTTTGTTTGTTCAAATGATCAATAAAAAACGAATTTGGGCCAAGGCAATCACTCAAGAACATGTAACCATCAACATTTGAATAAATCAAAAGATTCAAAATTGATGTGTTCAACATTGTTAGATTGGGAAACAATCGTTGAAAAGGGTGAGAATCTGAAAATATCACGGGGATAATTTTGTACCGTATAAGAGGTGTTCAGATATGAAAAAGAACAAAAACAAACAGTGTGAATGCTTTTCATGCGTGAACAGATAAGTGATAAGAGACAAATAAGTACTGAATTGAAAAGAAAAAATAATCGTTTGTACCGTATAAAAAAGTGAGACATTTATTTTGAGACACACGAAGTAATATTAATACTCCCTCTGTCCCTAAATGAGTGTCCATTTTCACAAAATCTTTGTCCCAAAATGAGTGTCTTTTTTCAGCATAACTTTGTCCATAAATTTTTTTTTTTTGATTTTTTTTTCACCGATCTCTTTATACGTGCAAAACTAAATGTTTGGAAATGAGATTACAAGATTATATATGAATCTTTGCCACCAAAGTGTACAAAAAGTTGACATTTTCAAATGTCCCTTAAATTGAATTTTGGACACTCATTTAGGGACAGATGTAGTAATATTTTATGCATGCATGCATAAGACAACATTTATATTGATATGAATTATTATTTATATAAACATAATAAGACTACACCACAAAATTTCTCACGGTTGAACAATGAAACAAAGAATATATATATATAGAGAGAGGGAGGGAGGGAGGGAGAATGAAACCTGCCATGGAGAATATTATTTGAAGTGATGATTAATTGTAAATAAGGGGTGAGGAGATACTACAAAAATTGGACTATTTATAAACCATTTGAATGTGGAAAATTTCGGGAGATTTAAGGGTGCACCACTACTGCCACTGCCAGGTCAAGTACTCCATGGAAATATGACCCATTATTTGGCCTTACCTCATTACATTCTTTGAATTATTCAATTTTAAATATAAATTCCGAGTGGGTGAGCCATGAAAATTAATTTCAATAAATAGTTGCATGACTACTTCTTGCACCAAATTTCAAGTTTTCTCCATGGAAATTATTGGCATGGTCCAGTGGATTGTAGTAGCAGTCCAAATTATATGGGCCTACAACTACCTTAGTCCAATTGATATGAGCTTCCCAGTTGCCACTATTTTATATTGGTTGACTTAGTAACCACTGCAATAAGTATCAACAAGTACTATCCATTTACGCAATCTATAACTATATAAAATGAAGAAAGTCTTGCCATTTTTAGAATATGGTCCATATGCACCTCCAAAATAGGAAAATTGGGTAAATAAGATCAAATATGTCATTATTTTTAATTTGGCACAAATAATTAACTTTGCATCTAGATTAATTTTTATATTTTATGTAATGAAAAAAAAATGAATTATGATCAATATGTACTGAAAAATTACTAATTGATGCGGACGGAAGGCGTTGAAGTTTTCGGAGTCATTTGAGCGCGTGCGCGGAAACGGTCATAGCTTTTGACTCCGGATCAACCACAAAACGCACCGCATATCGAATCGAACGTCGGAGCGAGACGTACAAAAGCCTCTACCATTAATTTGATAAATGTAATCAACTTTTCATGTAGATTAATTTTTATATGATAATTTTTATATTTTAAGTAATGAAAAAAAAAAGAATTATGATCAATATGTAGTAAAAAATTACTAATTGATGCGGACGGAAGGCGTTGAAGTTTTCGGAGTCATTTGAGCGCGTGCGCGGAAACGGTCATAACTTTTGAACATCGGAGCGAGACGAACAAAAGTCATAGGGCGTAAGCTGTTGGGTTTTGAGGATCCTTGCGCAGCAGAAACGGCAATATGAAAAACAACAAAACCCTAAGCCCAGAGATCCATTCATGATGATTAAATTAATAGCAAGATGAATTTAGAATACTAACCGTTGTTGTGCGTTTAAAATTTTTCGGATCTTTAAAACTTCAAGTCTTCAAGCTTTAAGATTTTATCTCCTCCACGTTCTTCGAATCACGATCACAGGAAAACGAACTTGAGATGCTAAAGCAAGCACCCTCTATGTTTATCCACACACGAACGAATATCTAGAACTATTCTAGATCTGGACTGCTAGACCCATCATTAGAAAACACGCTTTTCTAATCTTCAAAGGCTATATGAATTTATTGGTGTTCTTGAGCTTTTGATTCTCAATCTAAACTCAAGAATGTGTTTCTCAAACACATGGAGGCTACCAATAATGACACAATATCAATTAGGTAAATACCTTGTAAAGAGAGGTGTATTTAAACTCAAAAGTCCTAAACCCTTTAGGAGATTTGGTCAAAATCCTGTCAAAAACCGAATCAGGAAAAACCAGGCATTCTGGAGAGGAGGTCCGCCCGGGGCACCAAGGAGGTCCGACCGGGTCACCAAGGAGGTCCGACCGGGTCCTATGCATGGTCCGACCGGACTCTCCTTCCTGGAGCCAGAATCCTGTTTTTCTTAAATCCGATTTTTACGCTCTTTACGCAATTCTAATTTTAGCCTTTTTTGTAAATTCCTTCTTTTGTGTGTGACCACATAGGATTATATTAAATTGGCAATGAGTCTAACCAACGTCAAACCCATAAGTCATGAGCTGACTCTAGCAAGCCACCCTGACTACCCAATTAATATAACTTAACGAAGTTCGTTTATCCTCATAGAACATGTCACAATCCTTTAGTCACACGATATCATATTGAACATAAGTCATGGTTCACGTCAACTTATATTGTTCAATGCTTCCTCGATCCCGAGTAGATTAATTTGAGAAAATGACATTGAACACTTCAATTCATTTGGGCATGGCCATGCACTATCATCAATCTCACTTTCGAGTGGACAAGCAGATATCTCTCTTGAGACAAGAGGGACAATATTCCATATTTACTTATCATTCTTCCCTACAAGAATCCGATTGTGCCAATCGTAGCCTTTATAACTGCCTGGTTAAGGGTAGCGTTTGAATATGTCAAACACAATGTTCATCATGTGGAAGACGATGATAATCTCAGGTCTAAGGATTCCAATGATATAACTAAATGAGATTTAATTATGACATTTGACCATGACTTAAATCTCATAGTGGGTCATGTCCAGTACTTGTTCACCAACAAGTACCCATAAGTTTAATTTGTATCACATACACATGATCATCATATGATCATCGATTAAACTTATACTAGTTATTCATAAGTACTAGGGACGGGGATTATTATAATAAACATGTAAAACATATAATAATCCATGGTTGTTATCTCCATAACAAATGACAACATGAAATAACGTAAGGCATTTCTCAAGGGCCTAGGGCATTATCTCCCACTTGCACTAGGCTTAATCAACACATATCCAATACCATTGAGCTTAGTTTATGACCATCATAACAGCATGTGGAGGATCTTATGTTAGAAGATTATCCTTGTTATCATCATAAGGTATTTTGCATATTTTGACATCTCCCATGTCAACGATTTCTCGTAGAGATGGAAACGTCTGAGTGAGTGTTTGGATCATAGATGAGTCCTTGGTACCTTAGCTTGTGCAACAACCATTATTTCACAATAAAGGTCCATAGGATTAGTGGTACTAGAAACTATTTCTAGTTTTACTAATAACATCTATATTCAAACAACACCCTTAGTTACAACTCATGTAACTAAATACTCAATTTTATTCGTAGAATAATTTGGTGTGTATTTGTTTGGAACTATTCCAACTAATAGCACTTACTTTAAACATATGTCCATACTGCGATCTTTAATTATCCTTATCGATGTGGAAGCATGCATCTATGTAACCATTTACTAGATCATCTCCTATTCCAACAACCATCAAGAATGCATCCTTAGTTCTTCTCAAGTACATAAGGATGTTCTTGACCATTATTTAGTGACTTTCACTAGGATATGATTAGTATGTTCTCATCATACTCCAAGTATACGAGTTATCCCGTCTAAGTACATAATATGACATACATGATAGATCCAATTGCCGAAGCATATGGGATCCTAATCACGTATTCATGCTCATTAGTTTTCCAATAAGACTAAGTCTTGCCAAGAACATTGTCATTAGACAACTTTGCAAGTTCTTCTCCAAGAGTCTTGCATACCGAATAATTCAGTACTTTGTCTTCATAAGTACTTTGACACAAACCAATCAACTTCCTAGATCTATATCAATAGATATTAATTCCAATGATGTAAGCGACTTCTTCCTAAGTCTTTCATTAAGAAACTCTTTCAAATGAACTATATGTCAACCACATATATAAGACTAAGAATAAGACTATACTCCCACTAATTTTCTAGCAAACACAAGTCTCATCTTTGATGAATTTCAAATGATTTGAACACTTCATCAAAATGATTGTTTCAACTCCAAGAAGCTTGCTTCAATCTATCACATGGATTTCCACAACTTACATACTTTATTAGAATTTTGTAAATTAACAAAACCTTTAGGTTGTATCCAATACATCCTTAAGTTCGTTCCTGTTAAGGAACGCTATTTTGACATCCATTTGTCAAATTTCATATTCCAAATATGAAGCTATGTCAATGAGAATTCTAATATCTTTAAAGCATGACTACGAGTGAATTTTTTTTATCATAGTCGAAATATGAGTCAACCTTTTCACATTTTGTCTTGCTTAATTAGTATGTTCCTTGCTACCCATGTTAGTTTTCTCCAAGAAAACTTAATTTCATCATTTGGTTTTTACACCTTAGGTTAGAATGATCAAGTTTCAAACTTGATTATTATACATGGATTGCCTTTTAGATTTTATGACTCCAAGCCATTAATCTAATATAGAGCGGACATTGCATTTTGATAGGTGGTAAATATATCATTCTCAATAAACTTTACCTCAATACTTTCTATTACGAGAAATTCAATATTTCTTGTTATAGATTGTATCATATCATATATGCAAGTAACTTGTGTAACTTGAACGGATTTTCACAACTCCTTGTGAAAGTTTGTTCAATTTCCATCTAAAGTTCTATGTTATTTTCTAGGTCTCGAACCATTCGAGATATATTTTACTCCCACTGGTTCTTTTAGAGATAAACAATTTATCTAGAAAAGTACCATCATAAGCAACAAACAATTTGTTTCTTATAAGTAAAATAATATCCTTAAGTTTCCTTAGGATATCCCATAAAAATATATTTATTAGATTTAAGTGTGAGTTTGTCCTAGAAACTCCTTTCCAAGAAGGTCTCACTTTCTTAAACCTTCATGAAAGACAATCCAAGTTTTCTTTCATTCCATATCACATATGATACATTTGAACCTATTTTGATGTAACTCAAACTAGTGTAATCATAGCGGTTTCTAATGTATAACCCTAAAAAATGGTGGAAGATCAATTTGACTTTATCATCTAATGAACCATATCCAATAGGGTTCTAAACCTCCATTTAGACACATCATTCCAAAATGATGTTCTTGGTGGAGTTAATTGTGAAACAATTTCACAACCTTAAAGATGATTGTTAAATTCTTGGTTCAATTATTCATTATCTCGATCAAATCGGAATCTTTGAATAGTTTTACCAAGTAGTATAAAAAACCTCTTATAGCATTGCCACTTAATGCACCATATACATCAACATGTATTAGGTCTAATAAGTTACTAGCCATTTTACTACTCATAGTAAAAGATGTCTTGGTCCAAGTAAATAAGATTTGCATATATCATATGATTCAAAATCATATGACTTTAAAACTCCGTCCCATGAAATTTTATATATGCGTTTCTCATTTATTTGATCAAAACAATAATGCCTTAAGAATTTAATTATTTTATGTTATAACCTTAGTTATTATTTTGTTCTTCAAGATTTAGGATATAAGATTTATTTATATGATTTAACAGTACGATAAAGCAAATCATAATAAATAAAGCACTTTTCTTATTCTCAATAAGAAATAAATATCCTTCACTATCTTAAAAGGAAAACAAAATAATATCTTTTACTTAATGAGTAAAGTCACTTCATAAGTGTTCTACGAACAATGTTGCAACTCTTGCATCATTACCATTCGTAGATTAACTTTACCTCTCATAAGTAGTCTTTCTATTTATTAATTGTTGCACATTTATACAAATGTGGGATCTACATCCGGTATCCAATACCCAATAGTTAAAAGTAGAAAGATTAATCTTATAACATAAATGTCTAAAGTGGTAGTCTCACTACCATTCACTTTCTTTGATCATCCAGAATTTTGATTGCAATTTTAAATGGTCAATCCAATTGCATATTACAAATTTGCATTATTTAGAGTTATGATTTTAGCCACAATTATTTCCTTTAGGTTTGACAACATTTGTATTACCTTTATCTTTTAATCCTCTTTCCTTTTAGAAATTCATGAAGTCAAAAATTAAAATTTTGACTTAGATCATCATCTTTCTGTACTTATGTTCAGAAATCTAGAGCACAAACTGTACGACCGAAACTAAGCCAAAAGGCATCCACAGTTCCGTACATCATTCAAAACCTTAGAGAACAGTCCATACGGTCGAAACTAAGCCAAAAGGCATCCACATTTCCGTATGGATTTGTAGTCTTGTTTCTAAATTCCATGTCTTATCAATTTTAACTGATTTCAGCAATCAAGAACAATTTAGGATTCTGATTTCAGTTTATCTGAATTCTGAATTGACATAACTTTTCAGGAAATACGGTTTCGAAAACCAGCCATCTGAAACTAGATTCAATCCCAGATTCAATTCTGAACATCACTTGCTCGGCCGAGTCTTAAGACCCGCTCGGCCGTGCAACACGAAAAGTAGATTTTAAATTTCCAAAATTTATCCTAGAATTGCTTTCCTTGATTCAATTAGGATTTGGTGTTCCTGGTGATCCAATCATCATGATCATCAAAACCAAGAATAAAAAATTTATTCATGAATCTAAGATTATCAACAAGTTAATCAAATTAAATTTTGATTATCCTACGGAACATATTAATCAAATTAATATTGCAATTTAGGTTACTTAGGATTATTAAGAATGTATAATTTCCGTTCTTGCTTTAGAACAATTCTTAAGCTCATGATCCAATCAAAGAAATTAATTTCATTCTCTTTTAACTTTGTCCTTTTAAAGAACAGATCGCAGTAATAATACATAATTAAAGTATAAGATAACATTCTACATAAATATGCAAATAAATATACACCTATATTTCACACCAATCATTTAAGAGATAAATTATTTGTATTTCATAAATACTCCCACTAAATTATATAACCTTCATATACAACAATTGTATAATATAATTTATGTGGGCTAAGTTCTAACTTTAATTTAATTTCAAGTCCGCTTTGGCGATACTGCTCAAAATTAAATTAATTAAGTAGATAACTTTTATCAATCACATCATATGTGACTCTTAGATCCTTTATGAGATTGTTAGACATCTTATGTCAAACATGTTTTAATCTCATCTTGTGCCTTAGGCCCAAAACTTTATCTTTTGATAGTCTAACTAAGTCAAACCATGATAGACGCATACGAACCACTCTTTCACTCATCTTGTTCATACAAGGATAAAATCAATGCACCTACGCTTTGGCGTAACCCACTCAAAACTACCCGTGTAATCCAAAGTGTCTATCATGGATTGACACATGACTTAAATTTTCAAAAAGTTCTTTCATATAGCAACGCGCATAACAAATATATAATTAATCCAATCAATTAATTAATGAATACTATGTGAATATAATTATGAATTTGAGATTTTCATAGAGTCCCACTCTAGGTATAATACATATTGAATAATGAATTCTTTCGTAGAGTCCGACTCTATTAAGAATACATTACTTCATAGAATCCAATTCCATGAACAATACGTATTCTACAATGCATATCCAAGTCTGAAAAAAAAATCAGAAATCTGCACTGCACGCGAACTGCACGAAAAATCTGCACGAATTCGTGCATTGCACGCGAATTGCACGAAATTCTGCACGAAAATTCTGGACTGCACGTGCGATGCGCGTAATCTGCACGAAAATTCTGCACGAAAACGTATATTTTCACGTGAACTATACGAACGCAATTTATCAAATCTTGATCCTTTTAAGGATTCAACTATTTATGATAATCAAATTATCATAAACATCAAACCCTAAGAACAAACAATTTGTTCTTCAAGATCAAGAATCATCAATTCAATAATCCAATTAAAGAGATTGATGATCCGATAAATGGATTAATCATGCAACTTGAAAACCTTGTTCATAATCATACTATATCATATATAATTGTTTCACCAAACAATTCACATAAATCTCTTATTCAAAATGCATATCATGCTAGATCATATATTTAAATCATATATTCAACATGATAATATTAAAATTACCATACATGAACGGGGCTCTTATACCACTGTTGGGTTTTAAGGATCCTTGCGCAGCGGAAACGGCAATATGAAAAACAACAAAACCCTAAGCCCCGAGATCCATTCATGATGATTGAATTAATAGCAAGATGAATTTAGAAAACTAACCGTTGTTGTGCGTTTAAATTTTTTCAGATTTTCAAAACTTCAAGTCTTCAAGCTTTAAGATTTGATCTCCTCCACGTTCTTCGAATCACGATCACAGGAAAATGAAAATGAGATGGTAAAGCAAGCACCATCTATGTTTATCCACACGCGAACAAATATCTAGAACCATTCTAGATCTGGACTGCTAGACACATCATTAGAAAACATGATTTTCTAATCTTTAAAGGCTATATAAATTTATTGGTGTTCTTGAGCTTTTGATTCTTAATCTAAACTCAAGAATGTGTTTCTCAAACACATGGAGGCTACCAATAATGACACAATATCAGTTAGGTTAATACCTTGTAAAGAGAGGTGTATTTAAACTCAAAAGTCCTAAACCCTTTAGGAGATTTGGTCAAAATCCTGTCAAAAACCGAATCAGGAAAAACCAGGCATTCTGAAGAGGAGGTCCGCCCGGGGCATCAAGGAGGTCCGACCGGGTCACCAAGGAGGTCCGTCCGGGTCTTATGCATGGTCCGACCGGACCCTCCTTCTTGGAGCCAGAATCCTGTTTTTCTTAAATCCGATTTTTACGCTCTTTACGCAATTTCAATTTTAGCCCTTTTGTAAATTCGTTCTTTTGTGTGTGACCCCATAGGATTATATTATGTTGGCAATGAGTCTAACCAAGGTCAAACTCATAAGTCATAAGCGGACTCTAGCAAGCCATCATGACTACCCAATTAATATAACTTAACGAAGTTCGTTTATCCTCATAGAACATATCACAATCCTTTAGTCACACGATATCATATTGAACATAAGTCATGGTTCACGTCAACTTATATTATTCAATGCTTCCTCGATCCCGAGTAGATTGATATGAGAAAATGACATTGAGCACATCAATTCATTTGAGCATGGCCATGCACTATCATCAATCTCACTCTCGAGTGGCCAAGAAGATATCTCTCCTGAGACAAGAGGGACAACATTCCATCTTGACTCATCATTCTTCCCTACAAGAATCCGATTGTGCCAATCATAGCCTTTATAACTACCTGGTTAAGGGTAGCGTTTGAATACGCCAAACACAATGTTTATCATGTGGAAGACGATGATAATCTTAGGTCTAAGGATTCCAATGATATAACTAAATGAGATTTAATTATGACATTTGACCATGACTTAAATCTCATAGTGAGTCATGTCTAGTACTTGTTCACCAACAAGTATCCATAAGTTTAATTTGTATCACATACACATGATCATTATATGATCATCGATTAAACTTATACTAGTTCTTCATAAGTACTAGGGACGGAGATTATTATAATAAACATGTAAAACATATAATAATCCATGGTTGTCATCTCCATAACAAATGAGAACATGACATAACGTAAGACCTTTATCAAAGGCCTAGGGCATAATCTCCAACAGTAGCCTCTTGAGGCGGGGTTTAAAAGCCCTAAAAAACGTTGTTTAGAATGGGTTGGGAGTCACTAGAACTTGGTGAAAATGGAGATTTTTGGAGGAGAAAATCGCCTAGGGTTGATAAACTCCTGAAATGAAATAAGAAAAGTGATTTTGAATTCACTTTCAGCGCCTGATATGCGCCTGCTCTGCACAAAATCAGGGATGACTCGTATGCGGCATCCATCCCTCGTACAATGTATCCTCAGAAAACCTTCAGAAAACCCTTTTTTCTTGGGAAATTCCAGAAAAGCCCTGCTTTTAACAGAAATGTCATAAAAGCCCTGCTTTTGACTAAGAGGTCAAATATGAACCCGGTTCAAGATAGAATATTGAGTCGTCATCAAAAGAATATTTTTAGAATTGGAACAAGTGAATTTGTTTATCAGTACAAATCTATTCTCGCCGCACATCATTGATCATGGGTGAGCAACAAAATCTGCATCAGCAAACTTTAAATCCAATGACTGTCATCAAGACGTACGTTAATGGCACAAGATTTACAATCGGGTATCCCACGACTGTTATCAAGACGTAAGTTAATAACACAGGATCCCACCATCCAGAGTCCCATAATTGACATCAAGGCGAAGGCTAATGGCATAGGATTCATATTTTCGGACGGAAAGGCAGTCTCGTCGGAAAGAGAAGCAAGGTCCGAGTAATTGGTGTCTCCACATCCAGTGATCCCACAATTGTTATCGAGGCGTACGCTAATAACATAGGATTCACACCCCTCAGAGTCCCATAATTTCCATCAAGGTGTAAGCTAATGGCATAAGATTCGCATTTTCCGACGGAAAGGCAATCTCGTTGGAAGGAGAAGCAAGGTCCGAGAAATTGGCGTCTCCAAATCCAGAATCCCATAACTTTTATCATGACGTAAGTTAATAACATAGGATTCACAACAGTTTCAACGGAAAGGCAATCACGTTGAAAGGAGAAGAAAGGTCCGAGTAATTGGTGTCTCCAAACCGAAGACGGTTCCTCATCAACAACAGGGTATATTCAGAATTGGGTCAAAGAGATTGATTCATCAGTATGGATTGCAACTGGAGATGGTTCGTCATCAACAAAAGGAGTATATTCAGAATTGGGTCAAGGACATTGATTCCTCAGTATGGGTTACTCTCTAAACTTTAAACTTTACTTACTGCAGTATTGTTTTCAAAAATGATTTTCAAAATACCTTAAGCCTCCGTTTTTGCGTGTTTTGGAGTCGAACTACGTTTGGTCTGATTTCCTTCCGAGGAATACGTAGGCAGCTTTCTAACACGACCATAACTAAAGTTCTAAATGGCGTCTTTTCTATCGACGACGTTACTTCATTCATAAGTATCGTCGCCGAGGGGCTTTGTAGACACCCCATTTTGAACGTTCTTTCATAATCACACTACTTCTGTGTCTCGCATTTGATTTGGGTCGAAACTCGTTAAGTTGGACATGTTTCGTTAAGTTTCTGATTGACTCTGTTAGTCAGGGGCCAAAACGAACATCAAAACTACTGCAGAAGGGCATAAATGTGATTCCAGTACAAAGATGCCTCGTACGAGACATTGATGTCTCGTACGAGACATCCCCCTTTGACAATCGAGTTTCAACAGTTTTCTTATTGATCTCAACCTCGTTTCTTGGCAAAGACTCCTTAATTCGGGAAAGTTGAGAAGGACGATCAGAGAGTCCAAATAAACCTTCTTGGAAATCAAGTCTTTGATTCCCATCCAAATTAAACCCTTTGACTTGATCCTAAAGTCATAAATCCCTATAAATATAGTTGTTCTTGTTGGTAGTGGTGCCCTAGGCACGTTTAATAAACGTTGTAATTGTTATCATTTATTTCATATCAATAAAGAGATGTTTTGATTATTATTGTTGTTCATGTTTACTTATAATAATCTCCGTCCCTAGTACTTGTTAAGCACTAGTATAAAGGCTAAATGATCATGGGATGATCATGTTAGATTTATGGGTACTTGTTTGGAACAAGGTACTGGACATGACCCGCTGTATGAGATTTATGTCATGGTCCATGTCAAACATATATCTCATATTAGTTATGTCATTTGAATCCTTAGACATGAAGTTATTATAGTCTTCCACTTGATGAACATTATGTTTGACATATTCAAACGCTACCTTTAACCGGGAAGTTATAAAGGGTATGATTGGCATAATCGGATTCACGTAGGGAAGAATAATAAGCTAAATGGATTTGTTCCTCCTCGGAGAGATGTCAAGCTTGGGCCACTCGTAGGAATGATGTTGATGAAATGTTCGGCCGGACTCAAATGGATTGATTGGATCAATAGCATTTGAATTATCAACATATTCGGAATCGAGAAAGTATTGAACAAAACAAGTTGACTGTTTGACCATGACTTGTGTTCAATGACATCGTGGACAAAGGGATTGTGACATATTCTAAAGGAATGCGAACTTGTATCTAGTTATACTATTTGGGTAGGTATGACGGTTTGCTAGAACCTAATCATATCTTATGGGATCATGTTTGAGCTCATTGCCAACTTAGTATAATCCTAGAGGGTCACACACAATAGAACGAATCTTTAAAAAGGACTACATTGGAATTTTGGAAATTCTGGACTTTCTGGGAAGTGGGCGACCGCACATTCTGGACTGGGCGGCCGCACACTTAGCTCAGAAATGTACCAGTTTTGTTTCAGAATGTTGTGCGACCGCACAGAGGTTTTTGGGCGGCCGCACAGTACTGTCGGGTGGCAGATTCCTAATTTGATTAGGAAACGAATTTTGGACGGATTTTGACACAAGTTTCCTATTTGGAATAGGTCATACTTGTGTATAAAAGACCAAATTCGGCCAGCACTCAACACGATTGATTTTGTGAGTCTCAAAGAGTTTGAGAGAGGGTTTATTTTGTTCCAAGACATTCTTGGTTGAGGAACAAAATAATACACAAAATAAATTCCATATAGTTCTTTTGATTGTGAAAAAGTGTTTCACAATTTGGTCTAGCAACCAAGATCAAAGAAGCTCCTTTGATATTCGTTCGAAGTGTGGATACCGCTAGAGGGTGAAAATCATCATCTTCAAAGTTCGTGTTCAAGCTTTGTGATCGTGATCAAGTCTTCAAACCTCCACCAAAGACCAAGAGAATTTGATAGCCATCAAGGGTTAGTTTTATCCTATATTCATGTTATTGTATTTGATTCAATCATATGAACGGATCTATGGGCTTTGGGTTTCAAAATTTTAAATGCTAAATTCCGCTGCGCATGTTACTTGGAAACCCAACAGTGGTATCAGAGCCCCGTTCATGTTGATTAATTCAATACTTGGATCATGTTATGTGTATATAAATTGTTTATGTGACTTGCATGATATGAATATTGGAATATGTGATGTTTATGTGTTATGTGATTTTATGTGGTTTATTGTTTTGCAACTTTAATCGCACAATTCAATCGCAATAAATAAATTATGGTGGATTCAGAATTGTTGATCATTAATTTTTGATTGGATCAAAGTTTTAATAATCGGGGAAAAGCAATTTTGAGACAAAATTTTCGAACTTAAAATTCTGCACATTCTGATGGCACCGGGCGACCGCACAAAACGCCTTGGGCGGCCGCACAGTTTTGGGTAGGGATGGCAATTTTACCGAATCCGATCCGTATCCGAGACAATCCGACCGGGGATGGGTGGGTTTGGTAATACATTTTTAAAATCCGGCGGGTTCGGATACGGGTTCGGTATCTGTCCGAGATCCGCCCGTATCCGACCCGTATACAATCCGGGGTGGCTATTTACTATTTTACCCTTATGTCAAATTATAATTACAACCCACCCTTGTTTATATATTGTGTTTGTGTGTGTGTGAGTGTGAGGCGCAGTAGGGTTTCCGCCGTCAAGAGAGAGAGAGAGAGAGAGAGAGAGAGAGAGAGGTCGACATAGAGAGAAGCCGACGCCGACGCCGACGAGCGACCGTGTCACCGACTTTATCGACGACGACGATGCGATGATCCGGCCACCACCATTTCAAAATCACAAAAGCCCCAAAAGAAATAAACATCAACGTCCATCGAATCGAACGAAGAACTCGTCGATTATTACAACAAAATCAAATTCAAATGGGTTTGGGTTCAGAAGAAGGTAAGTAAACCAATTTCTCTTTTGCTTTCCCAAAATTGATTTCCATTTTTCTGTTACTATCAATTGAAAATTATCTGTTTTTTTCTTCGTTGGATTTTGAAGTTTAAACTTCGTTATGTTGATTGACACCCGGAAATGCTAATTGATTTGAAATAATTGCATTTATTTTGTTCTGTTATGATTGATGATCCAGATTTGTTTTTTTTTTTTTTTTTTTTGAAATTCGAATTTGTTATTCCAAAAATAAAAATTGGCGGATCTTCGGCGGATACGGATTCGCCCCTATCGGATACGAACGGATACGGATACGGTCTAGGTAGCCTCGGGTCGGATACGGGTTTTGCAATATCCGGACCGTATCCGACCCGTTGCCATCCCTAGTTTTGGGCGACCGCACAGTGGTATTTGGGCAGCCGCACAAGGGGATCAGAAGGTCTGATTTTGCTCAAAATCAGAATTTGGAATTTTCGAAAAATTCAACAAAACCAGTAACAGAACCAATCCAGACTTGCTGATCTGGAATGGGTTTTGGGTAGTTGGTTTGTGTGTGGATTTAGGGGTTTGATTTTCCTATTTGTTTTAGTCTTGTGATTCTAAGATTGGTTCAAGGTTTGGATGGCTAATCTGCGTTCATCGAGATTGTGTTTCCCAAACTTGATCGCAATCAAAGTTTCAAAGATGAAACGAAGTTAGAATTATGAAGAGTTCATAATTGCTAAAATCGAGAAACAAAGTTCTTGATTCAAAGTTTGGAGATCCATGTGGAATTGTGAATGCAATTGGCCTACGTTCATCGAGACCATCTATTGCTTAGTTTCGGCCACATGGACTACTTTCTTGGTTTCTTGAATTAGTGCGGGATTGTGGTTGCCTAATGGCTTAGTTCGACCGCACTTCTTGTTGTCTTGATTTGGAGATAATGACCAAAGTTGAAATAGTCTCATCCTCATAATTATAGAGAAACTAATGACACATAAATACCATGCTTAAATTAATGGAGATTAATTTAGTGGCTAAACTTGATGTGTAACATGTTTATATTATGTGCTCATAAATGTGTTATATGCTACATGTGATGAACCTTCAAAGAAAGTTTTAAGTCTTTTATTGCCATGCCATGATTAAAACACTTGTGAGTACATGAGTGATTTTAATGTAGATTCGCCCTAGCGAGATGCATTAAATTTGTTTATGTATGAGCAAGATAGATACTGTGGGCACGCCCTAGCGGGACACATTAACTATGCGTTTAAAATGGTTAGACTTAATTGGGCGTCAAAACAGTTTTGGGCCTAGGCAAAGATGAGGTTTAACATGCTTTTTGAAATTGGATTTCTTAAAGAATCTCATAAAAGGAACTAAGAGTCATATGAGATATGATTGACAAGAGTTGTCTACCTAATTAATTTGATTTTGTGTAATCCGCCTTAGCGGACTTGAAATTAAATTAAAGTTGGATCTTAACCCATTTAAATTATATTATACATTGGATGTATATGAAGGTTATATAATTTAGTGGGAGTATTTTGTTTGAAAAATACATTATTTATCTCTTTAATGAAAATCGGTACTTATTAAATTTTGGAAATTTTGCATATTTGTAGATAATGACTAATAACACTCAATCAATGTCGTTGCGATCGATCCTTGAGAAGGATAAGCTCGAAGAGAATGGTACCAACTTTATGGATTGGATCCGTAGCATAAGAATCGTTCTTAGGCAAGAAAATAAGTTGTACATTCTCGATGGGCCTCTCCCCGCTGAACCACCGCCTAGTGCCCCTAGGGTAGAAAGAGACAATTACAAGAAACATCGTAATGATTCTAGAGATGTAAGTTGTCTCATGCTTGCTGCTATGTGTTCAAAACTCCAACAAAGTTTGGAACATTTGGAAGCCTATGAGATAGGCGTGGAGTTGAGAACCATGTTTCAAGAGCAAGCTAGGCAAGAGAGGTACAAGACCATTGTTGCATTCACTACTAGTAAAATGAATGAAGGGCAACAAGTGAGTCCTCACTTTCTTAAAATGAAAGGTTATGTAGAGCACCTTGAGAAACTTGGCTATCCAATCCCATTGGAGCTAGCCACGGATCTCATTCTTAATTCATTGCCTAAAAGTTATAATCAGTTTGTAATGAATTATAACATGCATGGAATGGATAAGAATCTCTCTGAGTTGCATGGGATGCTTAAAACTGCAGAGATGAAAATTGTGGAGAAAGGTTCTCCTGTGCTCTTGGTTCATGATGGGAAGAAGCCTGGTGCAAAGGCAAGGGTAAGGCAAAAGTTGTCAAACCCAAGATAAGCAAGGCAAAGGTTGCCAAGGCCTCTGAGGCAAAACCCGATACACAAAAGGATGCAATTTGTTTCCATTGTCAAGAAATTGGTCATTGGAAACGTAATTGCAAGGCTTTCTTGGAAGAGCAAAAGAAGAAGAAGAGCAGCAAGGCTGCGTCGACTTCAGGTATCGATATGATAGATATTCTCCTTTCTACCACTGATTCTTGGGTATTGGATACCGGATGTGGTTCTCACATTTGTCTAAATGTGCAGGGACTAAAGAATAGGAGACTGCTTAAAGAAGGTGAAGTAGATCTACGCGTGGGGAATGGAGCAAGAGTTGCTGCATTAGCCGTAGGGACTTATGAAGTCACTTTACCTTCCGGATTAATTCTTGTTTTGAACAATTGTTATTATGTTCCGGATTTAAGCAGAAATATTATTTCAATTTCTTGTTTGGATAATGAAGGTTTTAAGTTTCTTATTGAGAATAAGAAATTTTCTATTTATTTAAATGATGTGCTTTATGGTATTGCTAATTCATTTAATGGCCTTTATGTCTTGGATATCAAGAATGAAAATAATGTCTATCATATAAATAAGAAATCTAAACCTAATGATATAAATCATACTTATTTGTGGCATTGCCGTCTTGGTCATATTAATGAGAAGCGTATCTCAAAACTCCATGGGGACGGACTTTTGGGTTCATGTGACTTTGAGTCATATGACACTTGTGAGTCATGTCTTCTTGGAAAAATGACTAAGACACCTTTTACCAAGTTGGGTGAAAGGGCAAGCGACTTATTGGGGTTGATACATTCCGATGTATGCGGACCATTAAGTAGCAATGCTAGGGGAGGATTTCAATACTTCATAACCTTCACTGATGATTATAGTAGATTTGGGTATGTTTACCTAATGAAACATAAAAGTGAAGCATTTGAGATATTTAGAATATTTCAAAATGAAGTAGAAAAACAACTTGGCAAAAGTATAAAGGCACTTCGATCAGATCGAGGTGGTGAATACTTAAGTCAAGAATTTGATGATCATCTAAAGAATTGTGGAATAGTTTCACAATTGACTCCACCTGGAACACCACAATGGAATGGTGTGTCCGAGAGGAGGAATCGGACTTTGTTAGACATGGTTCGATCAATGATGAGTCAAGTTGATCTTCCAATATCCTTTTGGGTTACGCCCTAGAAACCGCTGCTTTCACACTAAATCAAGTTCCAACTAAATCGGTTCCAAAGACTCCATATGAGATGTGGAGTGGAAAGAAACCTAGTTTATCTTTCATGAGGATTTGGGGTTGCGAAGTTTATGTCAAGAGACTTATCTCTGACAAACTAGCACACAAATCTGATAAATGTATTTTCGTGGGATATCCTAAGGAAACTAAAGGATATTACTTTTACAACCGAGAGGACAACAAAGTGTTTGTTGCCCGAACTGGTGTCTTTCTAGAGAAAGAGTTTCTCTCCAAAGAAATCAGTGGGAGTAAAATAAATCTTGAAGAAATTCGAGACCCAGAAAATAACATTGAACCAATAGTGGAACAAGAACAAGAACCACAAGGAGTTGTGGAACCTGTTCAAAATACACAAGCATCTCGCAGATCTAGTAGGTTACGATCCGAGCCCGAGAGATATGGATTTCTCGTAACGGATAGTAATGAGGTAGAAATCATTGAGAATGATGAACCGTCAACCTACCAAGAGGCGATGTCTTCTCCTGATTCGGACAAGTGGCTTGGAGCCATGGAATCCGAATTGCAATCCATGCAAGACAATCAAGTTTGGAATTTGATTGATGCGCCCGAAGGTGTAAAAACCATAGGATGCAAATGGGTCTTCAAGAAGAAGACTGACATGGATGGGAAGGTGCATACTTACAAAGCTAGGCTTGTAGCGAGGGTTATAGGCAAGTTCATGGTATTGACTATGATGAGACCTTTTCACCCGTAGCAATGATCAAGTCTATAAGAATTTTGCTTGCCATTGCCCATATCATGACTATGAAATATGACAGATGGATGTCAAAACCGCTTTCCTGAATGGAAAACTCCAAGAGGATGTGTATATGACACAACCAGAAGGTTTTGAACAAGATTCTAAGGTATGCAAATTGCAAAGATCCATCTATGGATTGAAGCAAGCTTCAAGGAGTTGGAATCTCCGTTTTGATGAATCGGTCAAAGAGTTTGGTTTCATCAAGAACGAAGATGAGCCTTGTGTATACAAGAAGATTAGTGGGAGCATAGTGCTATTCCTTATTTTATACGTGGATGACATATTGCTCATTGGAAACGACATTCCTACACTTCAGTCTGTAAAGACTTGGTTAGGAAAGTGCTTCGGAATGAAAGATATGGGTGAAGCCGCATATATACTTGGCATTAAGATCTATAGAGATAGATCAAGGAGGATACTTGGTTTAAGCCAAAGTACATACATTGACAAGGTCATTAGAAGATTCCGTATGGAAAAATTCTAAGAGAGGCACCTTGCCCGTGTTACATGGAGTTTCTCTAAGCAAGACTCAATGTCCTAAGACAAAAGATGAGCGTGAGAAAATGAATGATGTTCCATATGCTTCGGCAATTGGATCCATCATGTATGCCATGATTTGTACTAGGCCGGATGTGTCTTATGCTTTGAGCATGACAAGTAGATACCAATCCGACCCTGGCGAAAATCACTGGATAGCTGTAAAAGCGATTCTTAAGTACTTGAGAAGGACTAAAGACTCGTTTTTGGTCTATGGAGGAATGGAAGATGATCTCGTTGTAAATGCTTACACGGATGCAAGCTTCCAAACTGACAAAGATGATAGCCGATCGCAATCGGGTTTTGTGTTTATGTTAAATGGTGGAGCTGTAAGCTGGAAGAGTTCCAAGCAAAGTACAACCGCTGATTCTACAACAGAAGCTGAGTATATTGCTGCATCGGATGCTGCAAAGGAAGCTGTTTGGATTAAGAAGTTCATAACTGAACTTGAAGTGGTTCCTAGTATTGCTAATCCAATAGACCTTTATTGCGATAATAATGGTGCTATTGCTCAAGCAAAGGAACCAAGAGCACATCAAAAATCTAAACACATACTTAGGCGTTTTCAAATCATTCGAGAGATCGTTGATAGGGGAGACGTAAATATATGCAGAGTACCTACTGATGACAATGTTGCGGACCCGCTAACAAAGGGACTTCCACAAGCTAAACATGATGGTCATGTTAGGTCCATGGGTATTAGATACATGGGAGATTGGGCCTAGGGCAAGTGGGAGATTGTTGGTAGTGGTGCCCTAGGCACGTTTAATAAACGTTGTAATTGTTATCATTTATTTCATATCAATAAAGAGATGTTTTGATTATTATTGTTGTTCATGTTTACTTATAATAATCTCCGTCCCTAGTACTTGTTAAGCACTAGTATAAAGGCTAAATGATCATGGGATGATCATGTTAGATTTATGGGTACTTGTTTGGAACAAGGTACTGGACATGACCCGCTGTATGAGATTTATGTCATGGTCCATGTCAAACATATATCTCATATTAGTTATGTCATTTGAATCCTTAGACATGAAGTTATTATAGTCTTCCACTTGATGAACATTATGTTTGACATATTCAAACGCTACCTTTAACCGGGAAGTTATAAAGGGTATGATTGGCATAATCGGATTCACGTAGGGAAGAATAATAAGCTAAATGGATTTGTTCCTCCTCGGAGAGATGTCAAGCTTGGGCCACTCGTAGGAATGATGTTGATGAAATGTTCGGCCGGACTCAAATGGATTGATTGGATCAATAGCATTTGAATTATCAACATATTCGGAATCGAGAAAGTATTGACAAAACAAGTTGACTGTTTGACCATGACTTGTGTTCAATGACATCGTGGACAAAGGGATTGTGACATATTCTAAAGGAATGCGAACTTGTATCTAGTTATACTATTTGGGTAGGTATGACGGTTTGCTAGAACCTAATCATATCTTATGGGATCATGTTTGAGCTCATTGCCAACTTAGTATAATCCTAGAGGGTCACACACAATAGAACGAATCTTTAAAAAGGACTACATTGGAATTTTAGAAATTCTGGACTTTCTGGGAAGTGGGCGACCGCACATTCTGGACTGGGCGGCCGCACACTTAGCTCAGAAATGTACCAGTTTTGTTTCAGAATGTTGTACGACCGCACAGAGGTTTTTGGGCGGCCGCACAGTACTGTCGGGTGGCAGATTCCTAATTTGATTAGGAAACGAATTTTGGACGGATTTTGACACAAGTTTCCTATTTGGAATAGGTCATACTTGTGTATAAAAGACCAAATTCGGCCAGCACTCAACACGATTGATTTTGTGAGTCTCAAAGAGTTTGAGAGAGGGTTTATTTTGTTCCAAGACATTCTTGGTTGAGGAACAAAATAATACACAAAATAAATTCCATATAGTTCTTTTGATTGTGAAAAAGTGTTTCACAATTTGGTCTAGCAACCAAGATCAAAGAAGCTCCTTTGATATTCGTTCGAAGTGTGGATACCGCTAGAGGGTGAAAATCATCATCTTCAAAGTTCGTGTTCAAGCTTTGTGATCGTGATCAAGTCTTCAAACCTCCACCAAAGACCAAGAGAATTTGATAGCCATCAAGGGTTAGTTTTATCCTATATTCATGTTATTGTATTTGATTCAATCATATGAACGGATCTATGGGCTTTGGGTTTCAAAATTTTAAATGCTAAATTCCGCTGTGCATGTTACTTGGAAACCCAACAGTTCTTGCTTAGAATGACTATTAACTAATAAAGGTCTCCTAAAACCCTACACACCCAAAATCTATCAAGAAGGCTCTCATAATCAGCCTCCTCCTCCTACCCACAAAATTTAGAAGATCATAACTCAAGTCAAGTCAAGTTCTTTGGATCATCAAGGCCTTTAGTCAAGGTCATCCATAGGATTCTCGAAGAACGCTTAGGTAATTCCTTTGTTTTCTTCTCTTCTCATCTCCTTCTTCGCTTTGAAGTAGTGTGATTCCATTAAAGGATCAGCCTAGAGCCTCTCTAGTTCATGGAGATGGTCTCGAAGCATATGATCCGACATCCCAAATAATTTGGTTTCTTTTGTGCATATTTTGAATGGTTTTGAGGCAACGATGATGATTTCTGAGCAAGACCAATCATAGATTGGGTGAATTGGGTCCTCCTTGACCTTCCCAATTAATAACTTAACCCCCGAATCCAGATCTCACAGTCCGTGTTCCGTTAAACATGGTGGCGACTCATAACAAACGAGCAATAATCAAGTCCTTACAATCCAAACCGAACGGTGTAGGCACCGGGGGAGGGGCGCGCGCTCACACACACACATGTATACACACACACACACACACACACACACACACACACACAATATATATATATATATATATATATATATATATATATATATATATATATATATATATATATATATATTCACACAAACACACACACACAAACACACACACACAGATATATATATATATATATATATATATATATATATATATATATATATATATATATGTATAATGCGAGCGTAAACTATGTTTTTATTATGAAATTTTGTAGTTATAGAATAGAGACTAGAGACACCGTCCTATTAAAAGTTACAAATTTGTTTTTGACACGGTATTTAAAGAACTAGTTTTACTCTCGTGCGATGCACGGGAGTTACTTATACTCAATTTTAATAAATTTAGATGAGTTGAATAAGAATGACACATTATAATTGTAAAAAAAATCTCTCAACAAAATATTGCTAGTGATAACATTAGTTTGGTCAGGAAATGTATCGTTACATATCAATATCTTTAAGTTAGCTGCATCTCTAACGTAAGATAGGGCAACATATAGTTAACCATGACAAAACACCAATTTCATCAATAATAATATTTCTAAAACTAAAAATGAATTTATTTTAATATATTTTCTTTAAAAAATCAACAAAATTTAAAATACAACTATCTAATCTATAAATGTGCAGTAATATTGGAATAAATAATCAATATCATGAAATAACAAAAATTGCATCAAAAAATCATAGAACAAAGTATTTAAACGTTCTACAACCGTAAAACAAAACAAACCCTAATTATATATATAAAAAGTACAAAAATGGATAAAAAGTTTAGAAGCATGTTTTTGAGGGAAAAGTGTGGGCGACGGATGAGTTGGGCCCATTCCCCGAGGACCATATTTCTCACGCCGTTCGGACGAGGCGGGTAAGGATCTCTAACGCAAGATAGGTCAACATATAGTTAACCATGACAAAACACCAATTTCATCAATAAAAATATTTCTAAAACTAAAAATGAATTTATTTTAATATATTTTCTTTAAAAAATCAACATAATTTAAAATACAACTATCTAATCTATAAACGTAGTAATATTGGAATAAATAATCAATATCATGAAATAACAAAAATTGCATAAAAAAATCATAGAACAAAGTATTTAAACGTTCTACAACCGTAAAACAAAACAAACCCTAATTATATATATAAAAAGTACAAAAATGGATAAAAAGTTTAGAAGCATGTTTTTGAGGGAAAAGTGTGGGCGACGGATGAGTTGGGCCCATTCCCCGAGGACCATATTTCTCACGCCGTTTGGACGAGGCGGGTAAGGATCTCTTCTTTCTACTGAGCTTTCATTTCAATTCCGTTGTTGCATGTCTCAATTATGTGCTTTTGCAGTCAAATTTTGTCGACCTTTTATCAAATTTTCACCTAGAGTTATCGCTGCTAGGGTTTGTCATGCATGGCTGACTTTTTGCCGGGATTTCATCCTCGTTGATGTCGGTAATCATTGTAGTATAGTAGTACATGATTTCGAATTTCGTTCTAGGCAATGCTGCAATTTTTTGGGTAAAATGCTTTAAATGAGGATTTTACTGCTTTTCTGACATTTGTCCCTTTTGTCTTTGTTGCTTGCAGTCATTCAGAGTTATTAATAACTGTAGGGGAAGTGTGCGGGTGGTTGCCGAGAGGTGGGCAACTCTAAATGTTGAGTTGAAAGACGAGATTGAGAATATGGGGCTCAGGCCTTTCTTTGACGGCTTGGTGGGTGAGAGGAGAAACACCCATGTGCTCCAGGTTATCAGGGAGCGTTGGTGGGATAGAACCCATACCATGCATATGCGGTGGGTTGAGATTACCATGACTCCCACTGATTTTCATGCTATTACCGGGATCTCTATCGCCGGTGAGCCGATCGAGGTGGATACTGATTTCCTTCCTAGTAGTAATGATATGAGGCGACTTCTGGGCTTCACAGTGCGTACCCTAGGCAAGGGCGTCCCTCTCAGGGCTTTGAGGGATAAGGTGGATGCTTATGTTACTGTTAATGCGGGTCAGATGGGATCTGTGAACACTCGCCTTATAGCTGTCCGCGGCTTTCTGTGGTGGGCCTTCTCTGAGACGTTTTTTTGCCAATCATGCGTCGACTGCCTTATTTACTTTGCTGGGCTGTTTGAGAGACATGCAGTATGTCACGGATGCCAGTTGGGGTTTAGCTGGCTTGGCCCACTGTTACGTGGCCATGGATGAGAGTTCGCGGGATCGGGCGAACGCTGGTTTAGGTGGCTACAGCCATGCTTGAGAGGTATAATACTCATTCTCTGTAGTATTCCTCTTTTTATTTCAGCCCCAGTTTACTTTCTGTCCCAGTAGCATATTCATTTTAGCCATTATATGTCGACATTTTTTATGTTTCTCCCATTTGTAAGCTTGGGGTTACGCCATGTTAAGACTCTTCAACTTTGACCTCTGGGACAATGCTGTCATCTTTCCGGACACATTGAGGTGGCATAGGGCTAACAGGGATACCCATGACGAGCAGGCCGAGGGGGCAGATTTGCCTATAGAGCAGATGAGGCGGTATCTTGACGAGCAGATTGTCGTTCCTGATGTTGCTACCGCTCTTTTTCCTTGGAGGAGTTTAGGGATTGAGAAGGCTTACTGGCAGTCGGACTTGAGGTTGCTGATGATTGGACTCGGTGGGGGATGCTTCTACTTGGGAGAGCGAGTCTCTCGCCAGCACGATGGTGGTAGGCTGGATCTTATTGTCCCACTGGATCCACCGGCTCATATGCTTGATTCTTATGCCATCGAGGGTGAGGAGAGAGATGACCTCATTATCAGCCAGGTTGCCTTCGACCACATGCACTTGGAGGCGGATTACCAGGATTTTCTGACTCGCCTTATGCCTCGGCTGATCATAGAGGGAGACCAAGCTCAAGGGGTTGTCCATGTCCCTTTCCGTCCGCAGCTCGGACCGGCTTCTTTTACTTACAACATGGCTGAGGGGATAGAGAGTATCGAGGACCTTCCCGCCCAGTACGATATGCCTGAGGGACTCGTACCTTCTGCTGATGCGACCATGGTACGACTCATGATTATTCTTTGCCATTTCTTGTCATTTTACCATTTCATGTCTCTGCTCATTATTTGATCGAGAATTTTAATATTTCTCCTTGTTTCTTCTCAATAGGTGCCAATTGCTGAGTATAGGGAGGTCGCAGGACGGCTTGCCCACTTTATGGCCTATGCCAAGAGGGTGAAGAGAGAGACCGTGGGACTCTTAGGCCGATTGGCTCGCCAGACAGCAGAGTCGGCTTCTTGTGGGAAGAGACCTCGGACTGACGAGTGATCACGTGGCGGTGGTGTAAGATACCCCTGGGAAAAACACAGAAAAGTTTCCCCTCGAGAATCAAACACGGCACTTTATGTTCAAGAAAACGGAGTCGCCATGTTAATTTAATTTTAAACCCAAATTTAACGGAAAAGGTTAGAGAATGTGAGTTCGGATGTCACGTTACGTCTTGGGAAGAACTTATCGCGGTTCACCCAAGACGCCTCGGAAGAACCGAGTCTCCCTAAGTTTGTTGACCAAAAAAATGTGCAAGTGTGTGTGTGTGTATTTTGAAAATGGGAGAAACCGACTTGTTTTAGAAAGTGATTTTGGAAATAAAATGTAGGCATGTTAATGCCCCTTTTTGATAATTTCAATAAAAGAGATTTGGAATAACAACATTATATGAACAATATATATATATATATATATATATATATATATATATATATATATATATATATATATATATATATACATATATATATATATATATATATATATACATATATATATATATATATATACATATATATATATATATACATATATATATATATATATATATATATATATATATATATATATATATATAATAAAGATTATGACAATAAATAATAAATGTGCAAAGCTCTCTCCATATGTGCAATGGATCACCAAGCCAAAAGTAAAAACATAAATGTAAATGACATAAATATAAATGACATAAATATAAATGACATAAATGTAAATGAAATAAATATAAATGACATAAATATAAATGACATAAATATAAATGACATAAATGTAAATGAAATAAATATAAATGACATAAATGTAACAAATACTCCTCTCCACTTAGTTCATCATTTTAATACACCATAAAAGTGTAAGGTGAAACCATTGAGATCATGAGAGTACTTGGATCCAATCATGTACATATATAAAGACTACATTTTTATGAGCAAGAAGATGAACAAAGCTAAAATTCCAACAAAAAAAAGATGAAGATGACAATAAAGTGAAGATTCAACCTTTAGGCAAGATTGGGGTAAATCATTAATTGATTGACCCAAGTTTGCCTCTTTTCTTCTTCACTTAGAGATCTTGGACTCTAACATTTTCACTTGACATGGATTGATCACAATCTTTCACAAAGAAATTTACTTAATTTTGGAGAGAGGAAAATTTTAGAGAGTAACTTTAGGGGAGAATTATTCATGGAATGAGAGAGGATGAACTCCCTACTTATAGGATGGATTGGGGGCTTGTTTGAAACTTAAAGTTACATTTTGGCCCTTCAACTATTGGCTTGTTACTTGCTTAGGGGCTAAGCAAAATGAAGATATTTTTTGACCACAAAATGGGTTGAAATTGGGTCATTTTTGTGCACAAAATGGGTTGAAATTGGATCATTTTTGTGCACAAAATGGTGTATTTTCGGGTGTTAAATCAGCTGGGAATTGGTTTTTCTAGAAGGGGGGCTGTTGGTGATGCAAGTAGGGTGAAGGGCGAATGGGAACAAGGCATGTGGGGCTGTGATGGTGAGGGGGACAAAGGGTGGGTGACGGGCCAATCAGAGCGAGGCATTTGGGGAGCTTGTCGGGCGCGTGAGACTCACCGGGGGACAGGGGGCGTGGCGCTGGCGGCTAAGCGAATCCTGGGTGGCCACGTGGCGGGGTGTCAGCTAGCGGCGTGTGCGTTTTGAGGAAGCGCATATCCCATGCGCGACCGTTCCTTCCCTTTTGGCAATTTTCGGATAATTCCCACAAAGTCCTTTTGGGCTTTGTGGGCAATAAACCCATGGTCCTAGCTTTCTGGAAATTACCAAAAGGTCCCTCCCTTTCAAAATAATTTAATTAATGCCTAAAATTCCCCTTGAACATTATAATGGCCCAATTAAATCCCAGATTACCCCTTAATTTCTACAATTTTATTATTTGAGGATAGTAATCCGGATCGGGGTACTTACAGAGCCCCTCGGCAACGTCGCTTTTGAAGAAAGCGGGGTTGTCGATAAGAGAAAGAATCCTGATATGGCGAACTATCAAGATAGGAGAGATGGTGACCAGAGTGGTCAAATGGCTGGACCCTTATTTGTAAAGGATTCCTACGTATCCCTATCCGAGGGAATCAAGCCGGTCGTAGTTCTGGGGCAAGAGACTTTAAGGCTACTCAAACCTAAGGGTGACCGTTAAGGTCGGGCAAGGAACTTGGCGTCTCAAACCTAAGGGTGACCGTTAAGGTCGTGCGAGTAACTTGGCGTCTCAAACCTAAGGGTGACCGTTAAGGTCGGGCGAGGAACTTAGTGTCTCAAACCTAAGGGTGACCGTTAAGGTCGGGCGAGGAACTTGGCGTCTCAAACCTAAGGGTGACCGTTAAGGTCGGGTGAGGAACTTGGCGTCTCAAACCTAAGGGCTTCACCGAAAAGGGGATATCTTTCATCTTCTCCTAAAACGTAGGGGAATATCTGTCATTCTCTCCTAAGGCGTAGGCTGTCATTCTCTCCTAAAACGTAGGGGAATATCTATCATTCTCTCCTAAGACGTAGGGGAATATCTGTCATCCTCTCCTAGAAATGGTTTGGACTTGGCTCTCCATTGGTCAAAGTCGGGGATTTGGTCAACGCTATCTTATGGGAAGGTTGACTAAAGGACGGGCTTGACTCTCATTTGGCCAAAATCGGGGTTTGGTCAACTTGACTCTACGGGGAGGGTTGACTAAAGGATGGGCTTGACTCTCTTTAGACTGCCAGGGATAAGGGCTTCAACCTAAAATGACCAATCTGGGTCAAGGCTCGGGTCAACTCCATCTTTGGGGAGTTTGACGGGAAAACTGGTCTTACGTCCGACTAAGGACTGCCGGGTCAAAGTTTCCAACCTAAAATGACCACTCTGGGTCAAGGCTTGGGCCAACTTCATCTTTGGGAAGTTTGACGGGAAAACTGGTCTTACGTCCGACTAAGGACTGTCGGGTCAAAGGTTCTAACCTAAAATGACCACTTTGGGTCAAGGCTTGGATTTGGTAAACTCTACACTACGGGATGGTTGACACATTTTCTCGACACCGGGGGGAGCCTAGGAGCGACCTTTAAGACACATTGCGGACGAAAAAGTCCAAGACTTTGGGAAAATCATTTCGAGAGGAGATCAAAAGCATTTTGCTTAAAACATTATTTTTGACAAATGACGCCACAAGGACAAATTTGGAAATGCTTATTTCTAAAGGCAATTTTTTTAACGAAGCACGTTAGTCAAATTTTTTATTTTAACTTAACCGTGAGGTTTGTTATGCATAAAGTCCTTTGGATTTTGTCCATTCGTTGAGAAGTAACTGATGGTAGGAAATCTGCTTGTCACTGTTGTGGGGATAGCCCCAATGTCATCTTTGTCGTTGATGTCGGGGTAGCCCCATGTCCTTGTTATCGTTGATGTGGAGGTAGCCCCAATGTCGCCTTTCGTCCTTTGATGTGACACATCCAAAAGAAACTTTGGCCCAAGTCGGTTTAATACAAAGGAGGTTCAAAAAGAGGAGCAAGAGGTCCGAAGTGTTAACTGCGAGGACAAGAGACCGGCAGTGGATGGTCGAGGAACACCCAAGGTAGCAAATGTTAAACAACCTCCGCATTCAGCTCCTAATCCTTATCAAAAGTTCATGGGAGACAAGTGTTACAGATGTGGAAAGCCTGGACATCACTCAAATAATTGTCATGACAGGCGGCCGGTGAATTTAGTGGAGCAAACAAACAAGGGAGATGATATAGAAGACGTGGCTTATGGAGGGGAATCTGATGATGGATATGAGGAAGAGAATATGTCATCTACATTTGTGGTGCGTCGATTGCTGCTTTCACCTAAGAAAGAGGAGGATACTCAGCGCCACAAGCTCTTTCGTACCAGGTGCCGTATTTTCAATAAACGTTTTAATGTTGTTATAGATAGCGGTAGTTCTGAAAATATCATATCTAAACAGCTAGTAGAGAAATTGAATTTACCGGTTGAGAAACATCCCGAACCATATAAAATTGGTTGGATTAAGGATGTGGAGACAGTTAGGGTGGCTAACAGATGTCAAGTACCCTTAACGATTGGCCCGTATTCTGATACTGTAGTTTGGGATGTGGTAGAGATGGATGCATGTCATGTCTTGTTAGGCCGCCCTTGGCAGTTTGATGTTTATGTTGTGCATTTGAGTAAGGATAACATCTACAGGTTCATGTGGGAAGGAAAAAGGATTACCTTGACTCCGTATGTTGAAGGGTCTAAGGTGGAAGAATCAAACACCAGCAAGGAAGTATTTTTGGTGACTAACAATGGTGTGGAATTTTTGGCAGATGCAAAGCAATCAACTGAGATGATAGCCTTGGTTGTGAAAGGTGTTCTCTTTGCGGGAGTAAAAAGTGATTATCCTCCTAGAGTTCGTGAGTTGTTGGAGGAATTTCAAGATGTAATGCCAGACGAATTACCATCGGGTTTACCTCCCATGAGAGAAATCCAACATGCCATCGACTTTGTTCCTAGAGCGAGTCTTCCTAACTTACCTTACTATCGGATGAATCCCAAGGAGAGTGCAACATTGCAGCAGATTGTGGATGATTGTAGATACCCCGGGAAACCACAACTTAGCTAGAGCGGTGAATTATCCTAGGATGTCTAACTTGTTTTAGATTGTTTAGAGTCGCCACCTATGTTTTTAAAGGAACATAAGAAAAACCTAGAAATAGCCTAATTTATGTACAAAACCAGAGATTCGGGAGAGAAGGGTTCGGGGGTTAGGTGACGGAGTGGGAAGTACTTAAACACCCACTCCGCCCCGCTTATGCAGGTCTTGCTACTATTGGTGTTCTAATGCTAAATGTCCTTCAATTTATTAACAGTGCTAACAATTATAATGTAAAGAAAAAGGGGAAGAAAAGAGAATTGTTTTATTTATAAATTTATGCTAAACAATTACATTAAGAAATGTATAGGAAATTAAAGTAGAGATTAAAATGTAGGGAGATAACCTTAACCAACTTTAATGTAGTAAAGTGGTCATTTGGTCATGTCCCAATTGATGGGGATTGCATACTAGTAAGACTAGAATAAAATAGAAGAAGAATAAAAGTACCTTTAGAAAAGAGGACCTTAGACTTTGAATTGAAAATGGTGTTGTTTGTAGAGAAATGGTTGTGCAACACTTTGTGTAGTGTTTGTTTGTAGGGAAAATGTGTTGAGAGAACTTGTGTATAGTTCTTGTAGAGAAGATGAAGTTGGTCATTTTCTAAGGTAGAAATGAGAGGTTTTTATAGGTAAAAAGAGGAGGGAAAACTTGGAGGGAAATTGGTCAATCCATGTGAGATGGAATTGACCAATAGAAAATAAGATAAATAAAATAATAAATGAAATAAATAAAAGAAAATCAAATAATAAAAAGAAATATTTTGTTTTTTAATGAAAAGGCTAGAATAAAGGATTGAGAGTTTTTGGAACAAAAGGGGGGATGAACTTGGATGTAAAAAGAGTTTATTTTGTAAACTAGGAAAAGGAGGGAAATAAGGTGCAATCCGTTACTGCCAAAGTGGGAAGCGCGCGAGTCCCGCTTTTGGGGCGAGACGCGCGCGCAGCCCGTTAACAGTTCCGGAAGCGCCCGCGGCAGAAAAGAACAGAATGACCCTAAAAGTTAACTCTGTTATGCAGTTTAGTCCAAAACTAACGTAATCAGTTAGGAACTTAACCGAAGTAACAGAAATCAACAAAAATAAGTTAAATAAAAATACTTTGTATCCAATCGGGGTGAGAGGTCCAAGGCGGGGTGTCTGCAATGATCTATTAAAGAAGGGGTCTATTCAAGTAAGTGTGAGCCCATGTACTGTACCAGATTTATTAACGACCAAGAAGGATGGCTCGTGGCGGATGTGCATTGATAGTAGAGCTATCAACAAAATTACGATACTATATAGCTTTCCTATACCTAGATTGGTGGATATGCTTGATTGTCTGTCAGGAGCATGTGTTTACTCGAAGATTGATCTAAGGAGTGGGTACCATTAGATCCGTATTCGACCAGGTGGTGAATGGAAGACAACCTTCAAAACCAAAGAAGGGTTGTATGAGTGGTTGGTGATTCCCTTTGGGTTATCCAATGCACCAAGCACCTTTATGAGGCTGATGAATGAAGTTTTAAAGCCTTTTATTGGCAAATTTGTGGTGGTCTATTTTGATGATATTTTGATCTATAGTGCCAATGAAGGGGAGCATATTGTGCATCTACGCCAAGTGCTTCAAGTTTTGCGGGCCAATAAGCTATATGTCAATTTGAAGAAATGTGACTTCCTGACAGCTAGTCTTGTTTTCTTGGGCTTTATTGTGGGAAAAGATGGCATTCAGGTTGATGAATCAAAGGTAAAAGCTATTCAAGAGTGGCCAACTCCAAAGACAGTGACCGATGTTCTTAGTTTTCATGGTTTAGCAACCTTTTATAGAAGGTTCATTCGAAATTTTAGTTCAATTGTGGCTCCGTTAACAGATTGCATGAAGAAAGGGAATTTTCATTGGGGGTCTAAACAACGACAAAGCTTCAAGGAGATCAAGGAAAAGCTGACAACTGCACCATGTTTAGCACTACCGAGTTTTGAAAAGTTATTTGTGGTGGTGTGTGATGCTTGTGGAGTCCGCATAGGAGCAGTGTTGTCTCAAGAAGGAAGACCTGTGGCTTTCTTTAGCGAAAGCTAAGTGATGCACGTCAGAAATGGTCTACTTATGAGCAGGATTTTTATGCATTTTTATGCAGTAGTGGGAGCTTTAAGGCATTGGGAGCATTATTTGATTCCAAATAAGTTTGCGTTGTATACTGATCATCAGGCCTTAAAGTATCTTAACAGTCAGAAGCAGATTAGCAAGATGCATGCTCGATGGGTGGCATATCTACAACAATTTCATTATTTTGAAGCACAAATCTGGGGAGCAAAATAAAGTGACAGATGCATTGAGTAGGAGAGCAACTTTGCTAGTTACGATGCAAAGCGAGATTGTGGGATTTGAAGTTATCAAAGATTTGTATGAAGGTGATGATGATTTCAAGGAGATATGGGTTGTGTGTAAGACTAAGGCCACACAAAATGATTTTCACATCTACGACGGTTATCTCTTTAAAGGTAATTGTCTGTGCATCCCTCGTATTTCTTTGCGTGAGAAGTTAATTCATGACTTGCATGAAGGAGGTCTTAGCGGGCATTTGGGCATTTATAAGACTATCTCTAGTCTCGAGTCTCGTTATTTTTTGCCTCAATTGAAGAGAGATGTGCGCGGGTTTGTGCGCAAATGTTATACTTGTCAGGTAGCTAAGGGGCAATCTCAAAATGCAGGTTTATATACCCCTTTACCTATACCTAATGGGATTTGGGAGGACTTGTCGATGGATTTTGTTCTTGGTCTTCCGAAGACTCAACGAGGGGTGGATTCAGTGTTCGTTGTGGTGGACATATTCTCTAAAATGGTGCACTTTATTCCATGTCGAAAAACTTCAGATGCTTCTCACATTGCTCGATTGTTTTTCCGTGAGATTGTTCGTTTGCATGGGGTGCCTGTATCTATCACTTCCGATAGAGATACCAAATTCTTAATTCATTTTTGGATAACTTTGTGGAAGATGTTCGACACTTCTTTGAATTCAGTAGCACCGTGCATCCTCAAAAAGACGGTCAGACATAAGTTGTCAATCGAACATTGGGTAATTTGATTCGAACATCCAAGGCAGTGGGATCAAGCTCTTCCTCAAGCTGAATTTGCATTTAATTGTGCAGTTCACAGCTCGACTGGAAAGTCTCCTTTCTCTATTTTTTATGTACAAACTCCTCGTCATGCCGTTGATTTGGTGAAGTTACCTAATCCTCCGGGTTTTAGTGCAGCTGCAAGTAAAATGGCAAAGGATTCGCAAGCCATTCGGGCTGAAGTTAAGGAAAATTTGGAGGCGACTAATGGTAAGTTCAAGGCTGCTGCTGATAAGCATCGACGTGTGGTTGTGTTTGAAGAGGGAGACGATGTGATGGTGTTCTTGCGTAAGGAGAGATTTCCTATTGGGAAGTACCACAAGTTGCAACCAAAGAAATTCGGACCTTACAAAGTTCTTAAACGTATCAATGATAATGCATATGAGATGGATCTTCCTTCTAGAATGGATATTTCCAAAACTTTCAATGTGGCAGATCTTTCCTTGTGTCATCCTTCTTCCGAGGTGCCTTTGTATCCTGACATTCCGGACAACTCGAGGGCGAGTTCTTCTCAAGAGGGAGAGACTGATGTAGAACATTCCATGAAGGATAAGAAGTCAAAAGAGTAATATCGAATCATTGCATAAGGACACCAAGTAGGGCAGCCCAAGAGTTTAGTTCATTGCATTTTCAATTTTTTGTTTCATCCCCTTTGCACATTCAGATTCAGAGTAGTTATATGTTCATTTATTGCTTCCAGCACTAGATGCCTATATAAATGAGTTCAAAGTTGTAGAGAGGATCATTCATCCATTATCAGATTATCAATAAACTTGGTTATCCATTTCTCTCTCAAAGTCTAATTTAAAGATTCTTTTGTTTTAATTATCGGGTTTTGTTCGTGCAACAATTCCTTTGTTCTTCGAGTATCGCTCGTGAAGCGATTCTTGTTACGCTTCCGCATCAAACCCACTTTTCAGACTTGAATACAAAATCAAGAGAGCCGAACTATCTAGCTATCTTTCTATAAACACCAGTTGGTTCAACCTTCAGAAGACCAGCCTTAACCTGAAGGTCATCTGTAACGACCCAAGCCTGAAAACTTGGTCGGCTACATAAGCACCACGCACTGAAACACTTAGCACAAGCAACTTGGGTAAACTGCCCCACCACATGCTCACACGAGTCCTTGGAGGATGTGGGTGCTCATTAGGAGTGGGTCGACACTTATCTATCACAATCAAAGTCCACAATTTCCCTAGGTGGGATGAGAGATAGTACATCATCACAACAAGTAAGTTTTATGATTCAATTAATTTCCCTACTAAAATCTACGATAATTATTCCTTCACCTTTGAGAGATTGTAAATTCATGGAAAGAAGACAAAACTGTTGAATGACATACTCTCTCCGGTCACAAATATAAGCAAAAAAAAAAAAAAACACATACTAAGAAGGTAGTTAAAGTTATTTAATTGTCTTGATTTTACAAACAAAACATGTTAAAATTACTAATATATCCTCATATTAAATGTGTAATAATTGCGCACTTGTATTTGACAATGAGTAACTGATTAGGGGCATTTTTTGGTAAAAGAGTATTAATGCAGTTATATTTAATGAGTTTTGCATTGTAACCGGATGAAATTTGCTTATATTTGAGGCAAAAAAAAGTTATCTTTTTTTGCTTATGTTTGTGGCTAGAGGGAGCATGTTCAGAAGACTATAGTAATCAAAGTCAAGTAACTATGACATACATTAGTTGCATGTAAATGTTTGCAGCATTATAAATAAAAGAAAGAGAATTCATAACTGGAGATGGGTCTGAAGAAGCACACTCACTCCGATCCAGAGGTAACAGAGACAGCAGAATCAAAAAGATCAAATCCCAGAGGGCCCACCCTTGCTTTCTTTACGTGGGAACCAGGTCTTGTAAGATCCATTCTAATAGTCTCTCTTGTACCCCTTAATCCAACTGCCTACAACATAGTAATGTAAACCACAATAACGAACTGTTAAATGTTGAACTAGACCATTTTATAAATTCAATTCATTTTATTTCACAAGATAAACATAAACATAACATATTCCAAATTATTATGTGATGCCATTCTTGCAACGAAATGCCACCATCTAGTGGATAATTACATTCCCCACCTACCACTCAATAAATGTTACCTTGTTACCATTGACACGCAATTTACGTAGTTCAAGGAAAATTTTATTAGATCTCTTTTCTCATTCCATCTATCAACCTTTCTATTACTGCGTCTGTATGCTAAGGGTAGAGGCACAATGAAAAGTTCGAAAGCAATTAAACTCCTATGGGAATCATGCGACTCACATTTTCTACTGAAACTGCTTTGGCAAGCCTCACATATAAAAGCACAGATATCAACCAGCTCTGGACAGGAAAAACACTTCCAGTTTCCAGTTACATTATTGATTTCGAGTTTAACCATCAATGACCTCTAAACTATTTTCATCACATTTGCAGGTGTTTAAACCAGACAGCTTTCCAAGTTCTATTAAGGCTCCGTTTGTTTTGCGCCAAACAACTTCCGGAAAATGTTTTCCCCATTTTCCGGTGTTTGTTAAGCACCGGAAAATGGTTTTCCCACTTTTCTAAGTAAAATGACTTACGGATTTCTACTCCGTACGTCATTTTCCGGAAAATGCTAACTTCCTCACTCACATACCCAACTCCCCATACAACCCCACGCTACACACTCCACCTCCAACACCAATTCCTCCATCCATCCATCCCATCCCCACCCTCCAACCTTACCTTCCCTCACCCCCTCCACCACCCAAATATCCGCTCATATTAAAATTATCTTTTAACACCTCCTCCACCCCCGTCCCCACCCACCACACCCACATCCACCCACCCACCCACCCCCCCCAAAAAAAAAAAAAAACTCTTATTAAAATTATTTTCTAACAACTCCCCCACTCCCGCTACCTCCCCCCCACCCCCCGCCCCAAAAAAAAAAAAAAAAAAAAAAACTTTTTTCACTCATATTAAAAATATTTTTTAACACCTCCTCCACCCCCGCCCCCACCCACCACACCCACACCCACATCCAACCCCCCCCCCCCCAAAAAAAATAAAATATAAAAAACTCTTATTAAAATTATTTTCTAACAACTCCCCCACTAACCACCAACCCCCCACCCCCAAAAAAAAAAAAAAAAAAACCTTTTTTCACTCGTATTAAAAATATTTTTGAACACCTCCCCCACCCCCGCCTCTCTATCCCCCCACCCACCAGTCAATTTTTTTTCTCATATTTCTTCTTTTTCTCATATTAAATAAATTTTTTCTCATATGAAAATATTTTCCAGGAAACATTTTCCCTAGATTTACCAAACAACCGAAAACATGTTTATGTCATTTTTCGGAAAACATTTTCCGGAAGTTGTTTTACGCGAAACAAACGGAGCCTAACTTTTACCATTTCATATATAAATACATTATATATAGGCAAAACTACTACTTTGATCACTTAACTATACGTGTTTTCAAATGTCCTCAGTATTTTATTTAATTTTGTTTGGAAAGTTCTCATTTATGTAAAGAATTTTTGCAATGTCCTCACTCTGTTATCTGTTAGTTGAACCGTAAATTATTTAATAGATTATAGTCACGCGATTAGCACTAGTTAAAAATTTAACGTATCCGTCAACAAAATCAACCAACACCATCTCGCCGGCCCACTAATTCCGTGAACCCAACCTAAACACCCACTATCTATTCGGGGTCCTCTATTTCAATTCTTGGTTCATGACAGCTCATCGGAATGTGAATTTCAGGTTGAGATTGTTTGGGGTGAAAATTTTGTAAGTACAGGGCATTTGTAGTTGGTATCTATTTTGGGTTTAAAGACCACCATTGAAGCTCTCTTGAATGCTCTAGGATTTCAGCAATTCAACAATGGCATTGGAGTTGGATTCATTACTCAAAATGGACCATCTATTCAGCAAAATTAACTACTTGAAGCAATTCAACAATGCAATCGGCTCTTTTTATTCGGGAGAGAAAAACAGTAAATGATGTTACTCCTGATTGGTTTGTGTTTCAGTGATATGCAGGACACTAAACATTTTTACTCATGGAAAATTTAGATTTCAAGTTCTGGTAGGTTTGTTTAGGTATGAGATGAGATTTTTTTTTTTTTTTTTTTTTTTTTAAACAATGAGATGAGTTTTTGTATTTTGGTTGGTTGGTTGGTGGGTGGGTAGAAATGGGGAAGGAGGGATTTTGGGTTATTATGAAATCGGGTTTCTGTGAAAAATATGAATGGGGTGGGCTTTTTGTTAAGTGGGTTTGAGAGAGAGAGAGAGAGAGAGAGAGAGATGGATAATTGGGTTTAAAAAGTGACGAATCTGTTAAATAGATAACATTGGTTAATCACGTGATAGCATATGACCTGATTTCGTTAAAAAAGTGACGGCTCAACTAACGGAGTGAGGACATTGCAAAAATTTTGTACATAAATGAGGACATTCCAAAATAAAAAACACAAGTGAGCACATTTGAAACGCACGTATAGTTTAGTGACCAAAGTAGTAGTTTTGCCTATTTATATAAATTGAAAGAGATAGAGAGAGGATGGTACGCGACCCCAGAAATGATAAAGATAAACAGCAGTGCAAATTAACAATATATGTGTGGCATTCGCAAGTGTATAACCGATTACTCCCTCCATCCCAAAAAAGAGTTGCGCTTACTATATTTTCCTGTCCCAAAAAGGGAGTCACATTTCTATAAGAGAAAATCTAATGCAATTTCATGAGTTACAAGCAAGTAAAGTTACATTCTTAAAAGTTTGACTCATCAAAGGCGACTCTTCTTTTTCGGGATGGAGGTTGATACCATACAGTTAGAACGTATGACACCTCAATATTGTTCAAGAACACATACCTCGAAGTAAAGTGCCTTATCAGTCAAAGTGATATTTCCAGGCCATGCCATGTTATTCTCCCATCTTAAAACTGGTCGTTTCCTGCTAGAACCAAGGCATAATATTCTTTCCCCAGAATTCTGAGGACCTTCCCCAAGCTGGTATGACTTACGTCCTTCATGCACTCTACCCCAAATAAATAGAAGATCAGTTTCTGAAGAAATAAATATTTGAAAATACTGAAATAACATGCAGGAAGCATTCCATCAGAGATGTAGAACTTACGAACAAAAAATGAGATCTGAAATTTTAAAAATTGAGTAAGTCAGCTTTGCTGCCATGTTATCAATAAATTTGGTCAAATATTTATCAAAGGATATAATTTTAGAGAATAGTTCATAGGCAAAGAAGTTAAAAATAGTGATAGTAACCATGGATAGTAAAGTGTATTGTAATTTACAATTATATAACGAACTTCTTAATGGGCTTGAAAATTAAGAGCTTTGGACCCTAGACCCCCTGAACCAGATTATAAACCCATAAAAACCCAAATTGAGATGAAAATTCCATATAAACCCAAAGATAGTTAAAGGACAAAAATACCCTCACTACCCAAGCCCACATCCCAGCCCACTACTGTCTCAAATCCGGTCAAACTCTTATATGTAACGTATAAGACCAATTCTACTCTTATAATTTGAATATAAAAGTATTTTTTTTTTCACTTTTTTCAACTTTTAATAAAAAATAAATAATAATTTTTGGTCAAATCCGGTCAAACTCTTATGAGTGACGTATAAGATCAGTTCCACTCTTATAATTAGAGTATAAGAGTCATTTTTTTCACTTTTTTTTCAACTTTTAATAAAAAAATAAATAATATTTTTGGTCAAATCCGTCAAACTCTTATAAGTGACGTATAAGACCAATTCTACTCTTATAATTAGAGTATAAGAGTCAATTTTTTCACTTTTTTCAACTTTTAATAAAAAAATAAATAATATTTTTTGGTCAAATCCGGTCAAACTCTTATGAGTGACGTATAAGACCAGTTCCCTCTTATAATTAGAGTATAAGAGTCATTTTTTTTTCACTTTTTTCAACTTTTAATAAAAAAATAAATAATATTTTTTGGTCAAATCCGGTCAAAATCTTATAACTTACGTATAAGATCAGTTCTACTCTTATAATTAGAGTATAAGAGTCAAATTTTTTTCACTTTTTTCAACTTTTAATTAAAAAATAAATAAATAATATTTTTTGGTCAAATCCGATCAAACTCTTATAAGTGACGTATAAGACCAATTCTACTCTTATAATTAGAGTATAAGAATCATTTTTTTCCACTTTTTTCAACTTTTAATAAAAAAAAAAAATAATATTTTTTGGTCAAATCCGGTCAAACTCTTATAAGTGACGTATAAGACCAATTCTACTCTTATAATTAGAGTATAAGAGTAAAAAAAAAAATTCACTTTTTTCAACTTTTAATAAAAAAAATAAATAATATTTTTTGGTCAAATCCGATCAAACTCTTATAAGTGACGTATAAGACCAATTCCACTCTTATAATTAGAGCATAAGAGTCAATTTTTTCACTTTTTTTTAACTTTTAATAAAAAAAATAAATAATATTTTTTTGGTCAAATCCGGTCAAACTCTCATAACTAGCGTATAAGACAAGTCAAACTCTTATAATTAGAGTATAAGAGTCAATTTTTTCACTTTTTTCAACTTTTAATAAAAAATTAAATAATATTTTTTGGTCAAATCCGGTCAAACTCTCATAATGACGTATAGAAGTTCTAATCTTATAATTAGATTATATAATTAAAAAAATAAATAATATTTTTTTGTCAAATCCGGTCAAACTCTTATAACTTACGTATAAGATCAGTTCTACTCTTATAATTAGAGTATAAGAGTCAATTTTTTCACTTTTTTCAACTTTTAATTAAAAAAATGAACAATATTTTGGTCAAATCCGGTCAAACTCTTATAACTCACATATAAGACCTGCTATACTCTTATAATTTAAAATATATATATATATATATTGGTCAAATCCGATCAAACTCTTATAACTGACGTATAAGTCCTGCCCTACTCTTATAATTAGATTATAAGAGTTAATTTTTTCACTTTTTCCAACTTTTAATTAAAAAAATAAATAATAAGTATTTGTACAAAAGCTCTTATACTATAGAACATTAATGAATAAACAAATCAACCTAATAGCAGTGCATTCAATTAAAATGATTTGGGCCATTATAATATAGTTTCTCCTTTTAGCATCACATTTTAGTGATTAGGGTCAAGCAGCATCTACTTTAACATATTCCGGCTGCCGCTGAGTAAACATTTGAATTAAGATAAAATCAATCAAACAAGCATTTATACTATAACTATAAATCCAAATTGTACATTCAAATTCAAGAACACATTTTCGTAAATTTAAATTAAATTTTCAATCAAATAAATAAACAAACAATCCATGCCTATGTTCAAGAAGTCTGCAAGTTTGCCGGAGTCGATTCAGATCTGGAATGAGAGGCCGGAGAAGAGCATAGGTTCTTCGGACTTCAGATCTGGACTTAGAACAGGTCGTCGGAGAAGATTATAGGTTCGTTGGAGAACCTGAACAGTCGCTGGAAGAAGGGCCCAAGGAATCGAGTTCTAGATCTCGACAGATCCGGTGGAGATGAAGGCTCAGGCGTCGTAGATCTAGACAGCCAGCACGAGATCGTCAAGATCTGACGAATCGAGTTCCATCTCCCTGAAATCGACACTAAACTTGAAGATTCTGTAATGGCGCCTTACATTTCCAGTGTGGATTCACCGGATGCTGCGGTGGAGGATGAATGTCACGGCGACGACGGTGGTAGTTCCGGTGAACCGGAGAGTTTTCACGATAGTGCTGCTATAAGAGTCCAGAAGGACCGCTGGAGAGAGCGGAGCTCGGAGTGGTGAGTGAGGGGAAGAACCGTCGCCGGAGGATCGCCGGAGAAATTGATGGGGGATCGCCGGAGATGGATGGGGAAAGAGAGAGTGGGGGGGCTGTGTGTGTAGAGATAGAGAGAGATAGAGTGAAGAGTTCAAAAAATGAGGAGAGGGAGAGGAAGAAGGGGGGTTTTATTTGAGGAAAGGGTAAAATTGGCATTTAGAAATTAGCTTTGACTGAGTCAATGAGAGGTTGGGTTTTGATGGAATTTTGATCTGGGCTTAGGGTGTAGGTGGGCTTAAGCATATGGGTTGGGTTTTTATAACTTTTTGATCTGGGAATAGGGTTCTTGTGGAATTATGCCGAAAATTAACTTCTAAATAAAGAAAATATGGAAAATCCAGGGTGGGACGATTTTCGTAGATTGAGATTCAAAACAGCTGGAGAGCAAATGATAAATAATCATCTTTCATTATTCTAAAATGTTGAACTTAATATAGTGGCGCATTATAAAAAATGTATTTTTGAAATAATTATTCTCATTTAAGATAATAGATGCTCATTTTTATGATGCGTAGTTCGTACGCATAATTTACATTTTGTGATTGGATGACTACGTTGATATGCTTTTGAAATTAATTGTGCCGATTTTTGAGTCATTCTTAATTAAAGGAATAGGTGAAGGCACTTTGAGCATGTTTTTGGAGATTTTGATGGTAGATTTATCCTTGAAGAGCAACCTATTCCATGACCTACTCATGGTTCATTCCATGGCTATAAACATCACGCTTGCCAGATTTTTCTTTAACTTCTAGTACTGGTGACTCTGAGGTTTTCAAGGATAATGCACCTCCCTTTTGTAACTCCTTGGAGATTAATGAATGTTTTTAACTGAGTAAACTGTTTTTCTGCCCCTCGTACTATGGCCCCAACATCAATTTGACACTCGTACTATTGAAACAACAAATGTATGATGCGTACTATAGTTTTATTAGCAAAATTAACCAATTTACTATTCAGTTGTTAAATTTTTTTAACGAACATTATTTTTTTAACGGACATTAATTTATTTTAACAAAGATTAATAACTTAACGGAAATTTTTTAGGGAAAAATTGAAAACTCATCTTAACAAAACTAACTTTTGTATTCTCCATCATCTTCCCAAACCCAACATCTACCCCCCACCCTTTCCCAGCCCAACACCGCCACCACCGCCCCCATCACCACCGCCACCACCGCCCCCATCACCACCGCCACAAGACGGGATCCCCTGCACAGCAGCCGCCGCCGGGACTTGGGGCGATTTTTGAGTTTTTTCACCGGATTTGCGCCGTCGGCCATATCTCCGGCACCGCTGATTATTTTGCTGATCCCAACGGTCAATATGAGCGCCTGAGTGATGCGACCATAACCCAGAAATTTGACGACGATCCAACGGTTAATGAAGCGGGAATTTGATTTTTAATATAGCGAATTTTGGAGATTTTCGCCAGTTTCGCCCCGCCGGCCATTTCTCCCTCTCCGCAAATATTTGGAAGATCCCCACGGTCATCATGTGCGCCTAGGGGATGCGACCAAAGCCCAGAAGTTTCACGACGATCCAACGGTTAACGAAGTCGGAATTCGATTTTACATATGCGATTTGGTTTTGATTTTTTTGCTGAATTTGGTTCGAATTCTGGCCATGTGGCGGTGGTGATGGGGGCGGTGGTGGCGGTGTTGGGCTGGGAAAGGGTGGGGTGGATGGTGGGTTTGGGAAGGATGATGGGAGATAACAAAAGTTAGTTATAAATTAATGCTGGTTAAAAAAATAACGTGTGTTAAAAAACGTTAACGACTGAATAGTAAATTGGTTAATTTTGCTAATTAAACTATAGTACGCATCATACATTTGTTGTTTCAATAGTACAAGTGTCAAATTGATGTTGGAGCCATAGTACGAGGGGCAGAAAAGTAGTTTACTCGTTTTTAACTATAGCTGGTATAAATACGAGTAAGGGAAAGCCTTTTAGTAGACAATACTTTGTAATCATCTTTTGGAAGAGGAAAAACGTGTAGGAGCCTTTGAGAGCAACTCTATATGTATTTCTACCCATCTTCTTGTAACTTCTGCATTCAGTTTTCATTCTAGTTGTTATTTGCTTCTTGCTTATAATTCTCTGTTTCTGGTTTATTATTAAACTAGTTTATCACCCGTGCGATGCACGGTTTACGTAAGCTCATAACAAAAGTTCATTTAAAAAACTTATAAATCCTTTACTGTAAGAAATATAAGATACGCTAATAAGACTCGCTAATAAGACTCCTCCATCTCACTCAAAATTGAAGGTTTTGTTTTACTTTTCAAATATTTTAAAGTTACTTTTTAAAATTACTTTTCTTTTATGTATCTAGTAACAAAATGTTTGTCTGCCTTAAATAGAGCTTACGGCAGTAATACAATTACACAAGTATGAAGTAATTAAGTTTGATCACTTACAAATTTTCATCTCAAATATAACGATGACGCTAACATAATGGCATATTAGTAATTTTTAGAGATGAAAGTGTAAAATTTTAGTTATTCCCCACTTAGAATTATAAAAGGATTTACAATCTTTATGAAGCAGATCTTTCTTATACTTCAAAATATCCAGCAACATTTGAGAAGGAAAAACAGGGAACTATGTGTTCCTCTTTTATTCTTAGAAAAAGAAAAAAAGAAAAAAGACAGAAGTTGTCCCATCCCAATGAGCACAAATTTCTTTTTTGAGTGTCTCATTACAATGGGCACATTAGTAAAAATGGTAAAAAAATCTCCACTCATTATCTCTCCTACTTTACTTTTATACTCACAACACTTACACTTTCTCTCTCCTACTCACTTTTCATACCATCAACCCTTGCACTTTCTTTAATTCCCGTGCTAAAAACATTTTGTACCAATTGGTTTGAGACGGAGGGAGTATATGTATGACCTGAAGAACCCAGCCCATGATCAACTTGTAGGAATCAATTAGTACCAGCGATAATTGTTTCGGATCTCATCATCAAACTTCTTTTTCAGCTCCGGATGTTCCTATTCATAAGCCGTAATTGTGCTCAGCGTTTTTTTCTGCAAAAATGAAACAATCAATCTTGTAAAAAAAAAAAAGAGGAAGAAGAAGCACTAACAGTGACAACAATAATCTGCATTCCAATCTGTTTTCTGAAAACATAATAAATGGGTTAAATATGTCATCTTGAACATGTGAACATATGCATTCCAATCTGTTCAGCTTCTTTCAGCTCACCAATTGTCAAAGACTCAGCTTCATCAAATGGTCATCATGTATACAATAAGAAACAAAACCCAACTCAGGCAAATGTTTTTTTTCCATGAGTAGAGCACAATTCACACATTTAAGGAAACTGAAACCTCTTACCTGACTTATTTGTTTTTTTGAAACCTCTTATTTGATTTATACAATATTAAAGTGGTGCATGACTTTTTTCTTTTTTCCCGCCATTCCCGAGTCAACAACAGTATAATTTTTCAATCAAAAATTGCATCAATTTAAAAGCATACAATTAAACACAGGTTGCATCCAACAAACTGGAACCAAACAGTAAATTACAAATTGCATTAGAAAATCCAACAAACGCCCGTACAAACTGAAATCATTCAACAAACCAAAAATTGAGTCCGCAAATGCAACAAATGCATCCATCTCTGCGATTCAAACTCAACCTTTGGGTGTTTGTTAATGTCAATGAATATGTAGAGCACTTACCGATCTAGAGAATGGAGACATATTTCACGATGATGTTTTGAAGGCAATCATGTCCGATTTTATTAAATACCTGCACAGACAATCAGATCTAGGGTTAAAGATGGAATTTTCCATGAGTGGAATACATAGCCGATGGGATCTTCTTCCGATATAGTTGGCTCTCCTCTAGCGATGAATAAGAGAGAAAAACCAGGGGCAGGAGTACTTAAATCACCATTTACACGAGTAAGTTCTAAAAGCTCATGCTGTTTAAAACCATGATTTCAACACTCAAAACCTTAAAGTAAAGCACTGCACGAATTAACAGAACTCTTAAAAAGATAGATAATGCAGGTACCACCAATAATTCTTGGTAAAGTAGCAAAAAGAAAGACATGCATTTCCATATTACTTGGTGAAGTACACTAAAAGCAAAAGCAGTGACAAACTCAGTATACACATCAACTTAAAAGTTACGACATGTACCTTAGATGTTGCTGTGGTACATGAAAACTCTTGATCCCTGATAACATAAACTATAGCAAGGTTCTAATCAAACCCATGAAACCAATTCCTTGCTCAAAACTAAGTCAAGTTCATAACACAATAAACTCATAAATTTCTCTATTCGAAAGTCAAATTGACTATCTTTTACAATCAATATCAGATACATATTCATTCAGGGTACCATACAAACAAAATGTAAATGAACAACTACAATCATATTAAAACAATATAAAATATTTTGGAGTGCAAGAAAGATTACCATGGATTTGGGAGGAAGGTTAGACGTAAACTTAGCACGAACAACACCAGTGTTTCCAGGAGGCCTAGTCACTTTCCCCCAAATGCAACGGTAGTGAGACCCATTCTTCTTCGCCTTAGCCAATGTATGCCATCCGCTTCCCTTGGTACCATGTCACCTCCTACTTCGTGTTCACTCCCTCAATTTGAATCAACGAAGTGTTGGGATACTGGTTCAACATCGACCTAATAAAAAGATCAAAATCAAATCAAAACCCTAAACAGTGGTGCAGTCGAATTGGTGAAATTGAACGAACTGATAGATTTACCTTTTGTAACCGAGGATTGTTTCCCTAGTTTAGAGGCGGACACGTTCACCTAGGCGGCCTTTTACCATTGTTGAGGGGAGCTCTTTTTTTTTGCGGCAGGGTTTCGGGTTCAAGGCCGGCGAAAACCCTAATTGGAGGATTTTTGGAAGATGAAATGGTGATTGGGTTTATAAGTGGGCAGGTGTAATGAGCCTTTGGGCTAAAATTGAATGATGGGTATGTTGAGGGACAGAGGATTTGAGTTTGGAGTTTGAAGATATGGTGAAGAGTACATACAACTGTTATTGCTAAAATAGAAGTAGATGAAGAGCTGTCAAGAAAATGTGTAGCTGCTTGGACAATAATTATTTTGCATTGGGAATGTCCAGATGAGGAAGAGACAACGACATCGCCTCTTGGTATGGTTGCAGCTTCCACCGAGTAATACGAAGGCTTTAGGCTGAAATGGTTTAGGCAGGAAAACTTGTAACCTGGTGCTGCCACGTGGAAGCCGCTGACATCAGCGGTTTCTGATTTAGTATTATTTTATAGATTAGTTGAAAATGGGAAAATCGGTTGTGAGAATTGTTGGATTTTTAACTGAAAACCTCATTTTCAAACCAAGATTGAATGGAAAATTGTTTTTAACATTCAATACTAGTAAAGATTTCCAACGGCTGGCTAACTTGGAGATTTAACTTATTGCTAAAATTGTGAAAGTGATTCACAATTGTCACTCCTTGCAATTATTGGTAGCAAATGAATTCTTGTTGATTCATTCTTATGGTTTGCACAATCCGAGTTTTTCTCTTCTACAAAAATTATTGAGACCTGAGTAGAGTTCTAAATTCGGTAGGAGGATCATCATTGTGAGTTCTTTAGATCCAAGCATCCGGTGGCGATGCCAAGAAGTTACGGAAAGGGGGTCAAGGTTGCTTTCGGGATATATATAATATAATTAAGGTATCCCAATTTAGCCTACAAAGGGGTCAAAATAATACTTCAATGCAAACTTTCCTCAAAATTAAGGGGGTCGAATATATATATCTCTCATTTTCAGAATTAAAAAACCACTCTTTAAAACGTGAGGTGCTCAATTGACACACTCCAAATTTGAAAGGGATCAAATGACCCCCTTCACATAAGTAGAAGCCACTACGAGAACCTAACTTAATCGTAAATCCCTATAGGCTATCACATAAAGGTTAAGTATTGGTCGCAGCAAGGATGGTTGATGTGCAAGTTCTCCAATCAACAAAATCAATATCAAAAGAGATTCGATTTTCCACATAATCATACTGCTATGAATTTTCTAGGGATTGTTGCACCAGAAAAATGGTCAAGCTCTCTAACTGTAGTATAGTTACCCTTAAATCGTATTGATTATGGTCTGTTTGATGGAAATATAGCAAATAAGATTCTCTAAGAACATGAATAGATCACGTTAATAATAATAAGGATTGCAGAATTACAATATTGATGATAACACTAATAATAATAATAATAATAACAACAACAACAACAATAACTAATAAGTTCACTATTATTGATTTCAAAATAAACATGTTTTAGATATTGCACGTAAGATTAAAATGATGCTTTGAAACTCACTTAAGAAGTTCATTAATATATGTCGACCACGTGGTATATGAGATGCCCTCTCCAGAACCAGCAAGGGCTTTGTAAAGGTTATGAACGGTCACCCAATCAGCAAGACCAGGAATAGCAGGAGCAATACGAACAAAAGCCTTTTCTTCAACGAGCCTCTTCTTCAAGGTAAAATAACACCACACATTTTACTTCAAACAGTGATATAAATAAAAATAGGAAAAGAACTAGAAAAAAAAACAACAGCAACAGCGCATATAGAAATACAACTAGTAGTCTATCCAAACACCACTCATGAAATACACACTACTGAAAAGAGGAAGATCATACGAACATAAAAAAAAAGGTTCTCCTATTGTTACATCAGCAACTACATAGAAGTTGAGTTGTTAAAAGGAATCCAATAATCAACATCACGCTCAAAAGATCCAAAAGCTTAAGCTAATGGATATGGGCCCAATAATGGATATCAAGCCTTAATACAAATCATTAAGTGTTCATAAATGTGGAGAGTTGTGATCTGATATATTGTTAGGATTTGTGGGAGTTCAACTCTTCATTGCTAGTTTTTCTTAGTCCTAATCTATGATGCTCAGACTCTTCATTTCACTGCGCCGCACCCATGTCGACATCAGTGTCGGATTCTTGTAGGCGAGTCTAACACATGGCTATTTTACACTACATTTGGTGTAAAATCTTTTATTTTCTCCCGAATCCGACACTCGAATACATACCCGTATCGGATACTCTTAGGCGAGTCCGAGTAACATAGCTCCTAATATGTTAGTGCAGTTTCTCTATCTCTCTATCTATCTATCTCCTTCCTCACCTATTATACCTTGTGTCGCCTCTACAAATAAAATGGGTAGTGCTATAACATGATACAATTCATATAATCGTTTAGTGTCTCTCAACTAAATGAAATAAGTAATATCAATTTGATCAACAATTATAATTTCAGAACATTAATTTGCAGCATCTTGTATGACTAAACAATACTTCCTCCAATTCATACTAAATGTCATATTTGACTTAACATTATTAAGGAATGTTCTTTACTTGTTTGCACATTGCTTGTACAATGTTAAAATTGCACCAACGCACTTTCTTTTATAAAAATGCGACATTTATTTTGAGACTAACTAAAAAAGAAAGTGTGACATTTATTATGGGACGGAGGGAGTAATATGGTGAGACTCTCCTTGTTCATTTCTCACCAGAAAGAAAAGTTCTAACACTCTTTTTCTGATTATACTATAGGTGTCAACGACGGACATAGACTTCCACAAGTTGTCGTTAGTATTGTACCAGAAAGATTAAGAAACTGGTAACTCCTTCAAATTTCCTTCTGTTGGTTCAAAGTAGACTCTAAATGCACCTGCTAGCAAGTGTCGGGAAGACAAAAATTGTGTCTGCTCATACTAAAAATAGACAATGGAAAGACGGATATCAAATAATATGGCCTGGGTGATATCATGCATGGGACCGGGTAGGATTCCTACAGCAGATTTGAAGTAAATGGGAGAAAGGCCAAGTTAACTTGTTCAAGGAAACACACAACTTGCTATAACACATAATTACATGATGGCAAGATAAAAAGATAAAAAGATTTGCTTCAAGGGCCACCTATAGATAAGTAAAATATGAAAAATGAACATGAAATGAAGCTTTCTCTAAGATTTCACCCATAGAATCCTTTTCGTTGCCGTAAGGATGTTCCCAAGCGAGCATGGTCACAAAAATTAGCCGCTGGAATGCAGGGTCCTTGAAACAGAAGTACGAAACAATAAGAACAGTGCTAGATTGACATATGCAGCAAAAACAAAAAAAAAGTAAAAAATATTTAATAGTTATGCGTAGTTCTAATCCTCATGGGCCATGATAAAAAAAAGAGACTACTATTTGATGCTTACATGGTTAGCATATAAAATGCAATACAATTTACACAGTATTTTGATTTTCTATTTGCATATGGACGCACTCAGAGAGATTTTAACAAGCTCATCAAGCACAAAAAGAAGTGTAGCAAACAAATCTAGTTCTCACAATAAGCAATTCCCCATATTTCCATCCCAGATATTTTTTTATTTTTTTTTCTCAAAGTATTTCTTCAATGATGAACTGGATGGCCACACCACACATTCACACTAGTTGTTCAAATTCTTCACCGAAAAAGAGGTATTCTGCGCTCGTGCAAGACTAGGGTTACTAGGCTCTCTCGCATACAAAAAAAAAATGCCGTTCTTGATTCACTCAACCACCGTCTCTTATAGGATCCCAACTCTTTAATTCAGAATAGAAAAATAGAATATAAAACATTACCCAGCTCCACAAACCTTGAGGCAAGGATGAATTTCGGAACTATCTCTGGACAAGAATCTGAAGCAACAATATTCCACCAAATTACGAGCATCATTATATACAGATTCTGGAACAAGGGCTTTAAATATATTCTGCATTTTCTTCCCAGTCAATCCGTTCATCATGCATATCTTAATCTCAAGTAGTTACAAGCCTAATTTCTGAGCGAGATTAATTTAAATGTTTAAAAAGATCAATACTGAAGCAAAATATGAAATTTGACTACAGCAATCCTAGGATGTTCTCTCACAACTAGTTTCAAATAGCAGTCCCCGAGTAGTAGTAGAGCAAGGCAAAGTAATAAGTGAAGGTCATATTTTTTTCATTTGCACCACAGTTTGAAAAGCCAATCTATTTGGTACTTTAATTTCCAAATCAACCCACTTTACCCCATGGCACTTTCCAAATCGTCCCACTTAACTAGTCAAGTGCATAGTACCAAACAGACTGACTTTTCAAACTGGGGTGCAAAGTAGGATTGGGTAGATATTTTAAGGGGTAAACGCTATTTGGCCAAAATTTAGACACAGGATCTTGCCTTGTCTTAGACACCTACACAAATCACCTTTAACACCTCCCTCCACCCCCCCCCCCCCTCTTTCCCCACACACCACAATGGAAAAAAGACAAGAAAATAAAGGAGAAATGAAAGACAAAGGACATCACAAGTACCAAATCAAATGCACGTGTCACTACTAGTGAAGGGTTATGGAACTACAAATATATACAAGTTCAAAAAAAATAAAAATGGATCCAGTCAATTTAGTTCCTAAGTAGAAGATAGCCGAGCATTTCAACCATGAACGTTGTTGTAGCCATCAATTCAGAAAATTGGCCAAGAAATTTAACACTGATCAGTATCTATACCTGCTGAACTGCCCAATAGAAATGATAGCAGCCAAAGAAAGATCCCCATTAGGTGTTCTTTTGTCAACAGTCTGTTCTGCCATGAAGAACTCCTCCATGTCTCGAGTGTCAAATGTAATATTAAGATTAGGATTACGATCGTTGACATTTTTGACCAATGGGGAAGTAACTTCAGTTAGAAAGTTCTGTGTCTTCGATACCCAACTGGTTAAGGTTTCCTGCATTGCACCTGACAAGAGCAACATCATTTTACTGCCACAGAATGGAGACATCAAAAGGTCAAAAAATATGTGCAATTTACTTAAGATGCGCAAAAAGTTCTGCACCTTCCTCCCCCCCCCCCCTAGAAACTAATTCAAAGTACACAAGTTCCTTGGTAGACCCTGATTATTTCACAACCCTTCCTAAATGAACTTGATTGGAGTTAACGCAGTTCAATAAATCATGAGGTCATGCCTACAAGTGTATTGAGTCAACAGGGTCACTTTGGGACAGCGTTTGCCACAACTTTTGGCCAATTGTTCATCTTTCCACTTTAAGAGTCTCTCACTTACAAACTCGTCGTTACATTAATGAGCATAAGTATTCCACGGTAACCAAAGTTTATCCCAGTAAGTTACAACTCTTGATATTCTAATTCTATGACTTTCAACACTTTGACTTTACAACTATGATTCTTGAGGTGGGTGTACAAAGTGAAAACGCTATATGGTACTCCCTGTCTCAAGAAATTCTCCCATTTCTTTTTTCTTTTATGTCAACATAGGACAAAATCTAATGACATTCTACATGCATTTATTATGCAGATTCTAAAGTTTTCATCATTATAAGCATCTTATGTAACTTATCAATAAAAAATTCTATAATTTATTTGCTTAGGTGAGGGCGTGTTTTACAGTTTTATATAACTTGTATTATCTTTTGGGTAGAACGTACGGAAATTGTTTCTTATCCTGGTTATTTTAGTGCCGGTTTATGATACAGTGCTTGCATATAGACTGTGGACTCACAATTGTGTGTATCTCTTACGGTTCTATCTTCCGTATATGTGATGTTTGGCTCCAAACTAAGGTCTTGTTGAGGGTTATTCGGTTGGTATTGGCCGCATAGTATATTTCAGGAAAATTTATCGTTTACACTCACAAAGTATCCTCTAAATCCCACTTTGCATCCCAGTTTGAAAAGCAAATTGTCCCATTTACCCCCTGACATGCACTTGATCAAGGGGTGAAGTGTGATGATTTGGAAAAGTGTCAGAGGTAATGTGGGACGATTTGGAAATTAAAGTACCAAACATATCCACTTTCAAACTGGGTGCAAAGGAATTTGATTTTGGGGGGACAATTGTAATCCAGCCTATATTTCAGCTTTCGTATAGCCGACGTTATGTAACCAGTATACATCATGATGTTACATGCATGTTGCATTTGGATTTGTGTGTTATTGTTGGTGTGTAAGTGCGCGAGACGAGGTACCACATAGGATCTCGGGTCAGGGTGCGACAGTTTAGTACTTTCTTATAAATGTTTGATCACAAGTTTTATTCCCACCTATTTAATCTTTTAAATTACTTTTCTACCAGATGAGATACGACAATTTATGTTAGCCGACCCCAAATCATTTTGAAACTAAGGCTTTGTTGTTTTTTGTTGTTGTTGTTGTTTGATCAAAGTTTTATTTTGATGACCTAGAAAAGTCAAAATAGGACACTTCTTTGGGAAGGAGGGAATACAATTCATGGAATTAGCAAGGGAAAATGAAACCAAAACACTTGTTCTACACCAGGTTACAATCTAAAATTGAAATTCTCAGTCATAAATTACGAGTACTTTTTTTCCCTCTCCATCTCCCTACAAAATTCAAGTCAAGATTAACTGAACCCATGACTTAAAACCCATTCTGCACCTTCCTCCCCCCCCCCTAGAAACTAATTCAAAGTACACAAGTTCTTTGGTAGACCCTGATTATTTTACAGCCCTTCCTAAAAGAACTTGATTGGAGTTAACGTGGTTCAATAAATCATGAGGTCATGCCTACAAGTGTATTGAGTCAACAGGGTCACTTTGGGACAGCGTTTGCCACAACTTTTGGTCGATTGTTCATCTTTCCACTTTAAGAGTCTCTCACTTACAAACTCGTCGTTACATTAATGAGCATAAGTATTCCACGGTAACCAATGTTTATCCCAGTAAGTTACAACTCTTGATATTGCAATTGTATGACTTTCAACATTTTGACTTTACAACTGTGATTCTTGAGGTGGGTGTACAAAGTGAAAAAGCTATATGGTACTCCCTGTCTCAAGAAATTCATGGAATTAGCAAGGGAAAATGAAACGAAAACACTTGTTCTGCACCAGGTTACAATCTAAAATTGAAATTCTCAGTCATAAATTACGAGTACTTTTCTTCCCTCTCCATCTCCCTACAAAATTCAAGTCAACATTAACTGAACCCACGACTTAAAACCCATTCTTGCATGCAATTGACGAGAAATACAAGCCAGAAATCAAATTTAAATAAAGAGGGGCTCATCAACTTCATGGGTAAATGAAATAAATCATATTAATATACTTAAAGATGACTAAAATTTGTTAGAAATTGAACTTACTGCGATCAATATCATTAAGCTTCCATCTACTAGTATCGCCCAAAGACTGAGCCATAAGCTTGAACCCATTTTTCTGGTCCGGTGAAGGAGGGGGAGGAGAAGGAGAGTTACTAGAACAGCAAATGATCTTGGGAAAAGGTTGATTCTTTAGATATGGGATTACAGGAAAGTGCGGTGATATTGGGGATTTTGCGTGCATTTTTTCAAAATTCAACTTCTGATGGAGTAAAATGGGTACTGATTATCTAATTTTCTAATTGTGCAGAAGTCTAGGAGAGAGAGGGATTGCAATTGGTGAAGACACAACGGGACTTCCAGAAAGGGGTTAGACCATTTTGTTCGGATTTGGACAATTCGTTGACGGGTGTTTGTTATTTTGGTTTAATAGTTGAGTAGTGCACGGGTAACTAATTTGCTAATTTTTTTATTTTTATATATTTTTATTTAATAAAGTAGCATAATAGTTTTTTATAATATAAATATATTGTAGGGTTGGTTTTGGGGGAAACTAGTTTCCCCCAAACATTATAAAAAGTCTTGTTTTGCATAGACCGGTTCTTTGTTAATGAACCAAATTCTGAACCGGTTACTATAACTCGGTCATTAACAAACTAGGGTATAAAACGGAAAAAACACGTAGTAGCGCACACACATACCTTTTCTCCGCCGAGTTGCCCATTCTTCCGCCATCTCTCTCTCTCTCTCCCATTCTTCCATCATCTCTCTCTCCCATTCTTCCGCCATCTCTCTCTCAAGGATTGCACATCGAATCTTCAAAAAACGATTGGAAATGTATGAAATTGTATAAGTTTGTTCATCAATTATCAAATGTTGAATGAGCTTAATAATTTAATTGAAATTGATTATAGAAGATGGAGATAGTGGATAGAAATATCGAATCAGAGGAGATTGACATTACAAACGACAATGAAGATCGATATGAAGATATGGAGATTGAATCTGCAATGCAATCAGGTAAATTGAATATGCAATGCAATACAAATCTCTACTTGATGTTTTATTACATTAACTTGGTTTATATTATTGCAACTTGGTGTTTTATCAATCTATGATACCTCAAATCTCTACTTGGTGTTTTAGTACTTTAACTCAGTATTTTAACAAAAAAACTTGATGCTATAGTAACGATACATTTTATGTTAAAACAAGCAGTTTGAACATCAACTTATATCTGACATTATTGTTACAGGACATTACCTGATGTTTTAACTGATAAACTTAAGATTTTACTTGATAAACTTTCTAGGGAGAACTCCGTTTTTGTCCATCGTACTTTGGGTCGTGTTTCACTTTTACCATCAAACTTTTTTTCTTTTCGTTTTTACCATCGTACTACAAACAATGGTGTCATTTTATACCAAATTCGATATTTTATACCCAAATTTGTTTCAATTTTACCATTGTACTACAAACAATGGTGTCATTTTACACCCAAATTTGGTATAAAATGACACCATTGTTTGTAGTACGATGGTAAAAATGAAAAAAATAAAGTTCAATGGTAAAAGTGAAACACGACCCAAAGTACAATGGAACAAAACGGAGTTTTCCCAACTTTCTATTATAGTAATAGTGCCTTAATTACTGAAAAGTATATAGTTGAATATCTTTTGGCAGGGACTGTCCCTGATGGTGAGAATGTTAATGGGTCCTTGCTGTATCGAAAAGAAAAAACATGGGAAGAGTTGTATAAGATCTACAAACAACACGCAAATGTATTAGGATTTACGACAAAGCTTTCAACTGTACGTATGTCCAGGAAATATGGGAAACCACTAGATAGATATTTTAGATGTTCCTGTGAAGGAACATTCAAACTAAGAGGTTCTGCAGTTATAAGTATAAGTCCTGTTGAGGTTGATCATACATTCATTCCGTCTCCATTGCAACTGTTGGATAACGAACCAAAAAATGATAGAAAAAAGAGGCTTTGACCAATAAGTCCCTAGGCCAAATAAAAACTACCAATAAGGACTGACATTTTGAAAACCTACCAAAAAGTCCTTAAAATTATGCCTGGACCAGACTGCCCCTTCCCACTCTCACGCTCGTGCATGGCTCGTACACACCATGCGGACAAAAGGAAGTCAGCCAGTGCAGTTCACTTATGATTAGCTTCTTCTCCCAGCTCTCCTTTTCTCTCTCCTCTTTCTCTCTCTTCTTTTTTTCCCCTCAAAATTTTAAAATGTAATATCTCAAAATCTAAAAATTGGAAAAATAATCTGAGACCACCGTTTTAATCGTGTCGTCAAAACGAATCAAACAAATACACTCAACACATAATTCAAATTTTAGAAATAAAAATCTCATTTTTCACTAGTAAAAAATTGAGAAAATCATTTTTCATATCTCAATTAATTTCACAATTTTAGAAAATAAATTTTCATTTTCCACTTGTAAAATCATTTTTCAACTGATTTCTCAGTTGTATGATTTCACAGTTGTGTGATTTCACAATTGTGTCATTTTTTCATTTTTTATTTTTAAAAACTGATAAATTCATCTCTCAATTTTTCACAATCATTATAATAACTGAGACATGCATTTCACAGTTGTTCACACATGAATTTGAATATAATAACTGAGATATTCATTTAACAGTTTTTCATAATTGAGTAAAAAACTGATAAAATCATCTCTCATTTTTCACAATTGATGATTCAATTTATCGGTTTAATTATATAATAAACGAGACATTCATTTCTCATTTATTCACATATGAATTTGAGTACAGGAACTGGTACATTCATTTCTCAGTTAACAATTTTTCTCTGTTGTTAATATAATAATAAATGAGATATTCATTTCTCAGTTATTCACACACGAGTTTAATATAAGAACTGGTAAATTTATTTCTCAGTTGTTAACACATGAGTTGAGTGTAATAACTAAGAAATTCATCGCACAGTTTTTATAAAGGATACTCATTTTTCAGAACTATGTGTTGTCAAATGCTCTTTAAACAATTGTGAAATAAATTTATCTCATTTTTTTTAATTAAAAATGAGTAATTGTTCAATTGTGAAGAATTAATACTCCTAACCCCCCTTAAAAAAAAAAAAAAAAAAAAAACAACAACAACAAATGTGAGGTTGTAGTGTTAAATATATAATAGTCTACTATTTGAACAAATAAGAAGTTTGGCATAGTGGTTAGGAGTCTTAACCAAGACTAAGAGGTCTTGGGTTCAAACCCTCCCAAGAGCAAATAATTTTTATTAATAATACTTGGGGTTGCAGTGGGTGAGTTCCGGCGGTGGTTGGTCGGAGAACTGCCGGTGGTCCGACGGCGGCGGCGGCTGGAGGTCTGAGTTCCGGCGGTGGTTGGTCGGAGAACTGCCGGTGGTCCTACGACGGCGGCGGCGGTTGGAGGTCCGGCGGCGGCGGTTGGTCGGAGGTCTGGCGGCTGCGGTTGGAGGTCCGGTGGCGGCGGGTGGATGTCCGGTGGTGGCGGCTGGTGGTGGTGGGTGACAGCTGTCGGTCAAAGATGGTCAATGGTTAAAGGTGTAATAGGATTTTACATAGGCTGGGGGTATTTTTGCCATTTAAAAAGGGTAAGAGATTTATTGGTAAAATTGATTTCAACCCAAGGACCCTAAGGTAGATTATGAAATGTTGTGGTTTTATTGGCAAATACCATCTTCCCCAAGGAACTTATTGGTAAAAATCCCTAGAAAAAAAAAGGAAATGTGTTGTGAAAAGAACATGTTGTAATGCTATGATGAGGGTGAAATTGCTCCCAAATGAAGAATTATATATAGTTGCACGCCATGTTTTAGAACACAACCATGAGATGACGAGGACACAATGGAACCATTTAAAGCGTAACGAACAAAATGTCTCAAATGCAAATGCCTTTTTAATTGAATAAATGGAAGATGATGGTATAAGGCCAATGGATGGATTTAATGTTATGGCAAAAGCAGCAGGTGGGGAAGAGCATTTGGGTCATACTAGGGTGGATCATGTCAATTTTGTGCAACGATTAAGATCGGAAAAGATTGATGGCGGTGATGCTCAGACTGTTGTGGATAGACTTTGTGATCTTGAGGGAAACTTCTATTATAAGATACGCCTTGGAGATGATTCCAGATTATGCGCGTTATTCTGGAGGGACGCGATGATGAGAGAGGACTATGACTTATTCAGCGATGTTGTTATTTTCGATACAACATACAACACCAATAAATATGGTCTTATTTGTGCTCCTATAGTTGGTGTAAACAACCATTGGAACACGGTTATGTTTGGTTGCGCCTTTTTTCATAATGAAAAGGCAGAAACATTTTCATGGCTTCTTAAGGAATTTCGAAAGTCGATGGGTGGAAAAGAACCGAAGACAATTTTTACTGATCAACACTGTGCAATGTCAAAAGCGATTGAAGGGGTATGTAGTTCTTAAAATATGCTTTAAAAATTAGAAAGTTTTGGTTATAAAACACCAAGTTTTTTTATAAAATTGGCAAGTTTGGGTTATAAAATACCAAGTTATACAGTACCAAGTTTGTTCATTATAACATGTATCTTTCTCCTAAATAGGTGTTTGAAGGGAGAACGAGACATAGGCTTTGCTTGTGGCACATTTTACAAAATGCAATAAGCCACTTTGGAAAACTCAAGAAGGATGACGAATTCAAAGATGAATTTGATCACTGTCTTAGAGGTTGTGCTAATGAGGATGAGTTTGAACGTTGTTGGCATTCAATGATTGACAAATATGAACTCGGAGAAGTCACATGGTTTCAGCGTCTATATGAGATTCGAAATAAGTGGTGCCCTGCATTAAGCAAAGACTTCTTCTCCACAGGCATTTTGTCATCTCAAAGAAATGAAAGCACTAATCATTCAATTTGTTTTAAAGCAAACAGAAATACCTCACTAACAAGGTTCTTTGACTTATTTAACGAGACTGTGAAATGATGGAGGAGTAAGGAACTGTTAGAGCAAAATAAACATAAAGAACGATGTCAAGCGAAATAATCAAACACGAACACAAGAATTTACGTGGTTCACCAACTTGGCTACATCCACGGGCGGAGGGAGAATATATTATTATCCAATGACCAATTACAAAAGACGATCTTCACTAATCTAGTTGCACGAATTATTTAGGCAAATAATTCCGTCAACCTAAATCTAGATCTTAGATCTCTACTTGTATCTCTCAAAGATGACCGGCAAAAATAATGCTAGGGGAGGGGTTAGTATTTATAGGCATAAATACTAGAAACCCAAAAGGAGAAGGAATCTCATTCCTTGTGTACAATGTAATTGGAATCCTATTTCTTATGTACAAAGTAATCCTATTCTAATTAGGAAACGGCTTTCCTAATTCTTGAACAATTCATTGTACCAATAAGAAACCAAATCCATGCACCAAAAGGATTTCTTTTCCTTGCCCAATTCAAATCCCAAAATATTACTCGACTTGTCGCGAACATATCCTTAACCAATAGTCATTGATTCAAAGGCATATTCCCAACAATCTCCACATTGACTTTGAATCTCCTCGAACCATAATTCATATCCACGAACCGATCCCAACTCCACCTTGAGTTGAATCCTCCGCTTCCGAATATATTTCTCCACCTCCGCCACCGCCTTCTGTCTTTGTCAAGACAGTACCATCTTTGTTCACTCAAGAACAACCACGTTTACTTAGTCAAGCAAACGACTTTTCTGGCTCAACTTGTGCAATGATTTCTAGATCCCTAGAACCTTCACCACAACGTTGACCACCATATCCGAAATACCAAATCCACGATCACCAAATTTGAATACCATATTACCAAGATGACGACAGTCGATCTTGTCTCAAACTTCAACGTGCTTCGAACTATTCTTGGATCACCAACGAACACGGACAAACACCCTTGAATGACTTAAACATATCACTTCTCATTCTGGCAACGTATCTCGAACCCGTGACTACTTATTTGGATTTCTTCCCCATAAGCATCTGCACAAACGGAAATTGTACATGAACTGCACGACTGCGCGATGTCTGCACGAACTGCTACAATACTCCACTAACATGTGCTCTTACTTATCTTTTTTCTTCGACCTCTCCATAACGCCCATGAGAGTCAAGAAACTAGCATTGATGTCTCAGAAAGCTTTCTAGACCATCAACATAGTGTTTCACCGAACACTTGAGACTGTACACCTCTAGAATTGAAGTACCTCCTTTGCCGACTGAACTTTGTGTATCTACTTCTAGCGCTTCGAATAGACTACACCTTAAATCCCCAGATTGTACCTTGTCTCGATTACTTTCTCAATCCCAATCCAATGATGAGCTTCGAACTAGTTCAGAGAGCTTCGAACCCACTCATTTAAAGGCGAATAGAATGTAATATTGTGCTTTACATCAAGCACCCTTTGTCACGCCGGACAACCTTGCTCTTCCCAAGCAACCGGGCGATATGCTAAGCCTAGCATTCCTTAGTGCCTCTAGACCGCCTATCTAGAGCACCGCCCCTTCCGAGCGACTAACAATTTTTCGTGCTTGGCGAGTTCATTCGGCTTTGAACCTCGCCCACCGAGATAAACTGTCCCAACTCAAACTGCGGATAGTCATCTTGTACCTCAGGATTGTCTGCCCATCTACTCCTTCTTGTAGAAATCGGCTCCACCTTTTCCTCAACTATCTCGTTTTGCTCTACCCTTAGAAGCCACTCTTCCACGCGCCATGAGTCTTCTTCCACTATTAGAGCAAAATCACCATTGTCACTATTTTTCATAGCAACCTCCACGAGAACATCACCACCAAGACCTATGATGATTTGTGAATGCGCCTTCTCCTCCAGAGAATCCATCACTCCCTCGCTTCCCTTCCCCTCCTTGTAGAAATTACAAACTTCATCAGGTCTCGGGCTTCTCTTGCTAGAAGATTTTTGAGAATTCTTCTTCTTACTAGAACCCTTGCCGCCTTCCGCAACTATCCCTGTTGAATCTCTGTCTGTACTAGATCTACTCACCACGAGGGTGCCAATTAGCCTTGTTTCTTCAACATGACTTCTGTCTTGATGTGTCCAACCTAGACACCCAGATTTCTGCACGGACGCTGCACGTGGACTGTACGATCGCTGCACGCGAACTACACGTACACTGCACACGAATTGCAGGGCCTTCATCTTGATCTACCAAAGAATATAATACTATTCCTCCCATTAATCTTGTCGATCGATGATTCAATTCCTTGACCCATCTTCTTCTTTGCAGCGGAATCCCTAGATCTCTAACCAACCAACACCAACAAAAGAAATCGCAACAAGAACACTTACAATCGAAGACAAAACCCACTACAGCTTCTGTCCGTATTAATTTCCCGACGCTACAGGCCTCCAAATACGATCTCCACCGTTCATATTTAATACCTATGAGTCCCGAAGCTACCCGCCAAAAATCAACGCGATCCAACGGTGAACGAACACGCTACGCCTTTTTCTTCACAGCTGCGCTGAATAAAAACGGACAAAAAACTGCTAACTTGTTTTTCTTCGATCTTGGACCTCTTCCGTCGATGCTAATTCTCCTTTTCAACCAAGCTCTGGTGCCACTTGTTAGAGCAAAATAAACATAAAGAACGATGTCAAGCGAAATAATCAAACACGAACACAAGAATTTACGTGGTTCACCAACTTGGCTACATCCACGGGCGGAGGGAGAATATATTATTATCCAATGACCAATTACAAAAGACGATCTTCACTAATCTAGTTGCACGAATTATTTAGGCAAATAATTCCGTCAACCTAAATCTAGATCTTAGATCTCTACTTGTATCTCTCAAAGATAACCGGCAAAAATAATGCTAGGGGAGGGGTTAGTATTTATAGGCATAAATACTAGAAACCCAAAAGGAGAAGGAATCTCATTCCTTGTGTACAATGTAATTGGAATCCTATTTCTTATGTACAAAGTAATCCTATTCTAATTAGGAAACGGCTTTCCTAATTATTGAACAATTCATTGTACCAATAAGAAACCAAATCCATGCACCAAAAGGATTTCTTTTCCTTGCCCAATTCAAATCCCAAAATATTACTCGACTTGTCGCGAACATATCCTTAACCAATAGTCATTGATTCAAAGGCATATTCCCAACAGGAACAACGGAAGGAGTTTGATTCAACTTTCTCCGTCCCACAAGCTGAATTGCATGGTGGTATTATCAAGCACGCAACTGAAGTTTACACTTTGGAGATATTCAGGTTTGTTCTACCTGTATTAATTTCATGTGTTAAAACATCAAGTTGTTGTATTAAAACATTAAGTAGTTGTATTAAAAACATCTAGTTTTTTCCCCCAGGTTTTTCCAAGAGGAGGTAAAGGCTGCATTCGCATCAACTTATCGTATTGGTTTCTCTTTAGATGACAACAACAAATTGTTTCAGATTGCTCATGATGATCATCCTGAAACAATAGAGTCAGTAAGTTACATGAACAATAATGGAGATGTAAGAGTGAATTGTACCTGCAATCACTTCACTGAGGTTGGATGGCTTTCTTTCATTGTATTAAAGCTTCAAATTTGTCAAACGTCAATAGGATACCTGATGTGCACATTGAAAAGAGGTGGACAAAAAAGGTAAAAAAGGATGTATGGGACAGAACATACCGAGGGGATGACGTTACACCAACAACCGGACAAATTGACTTTAATCCTTGGACACAACAAATGGCAAGAAAGTATTATGATTTGATGTTAACATGCCACAAAAACATTGCTACAAGATGGGTACTAAAAGACGGGTTCAACCGAGACTCTCTCCAAGTTTAAGAAATATTATCTGCAAACTTGGAAGATACTACTACAGCAAGTGCAACAAATAGTGCTACAGTAAATTCTTCGAGAACTGCACCTGCTATAATTGATCCAGTACGTGCCAGTACAAAAGGGAGGGAAAAAAAGCCAAAAGCAAAATTCGAGCGGAAAAGGCCAATTACGGACGAGTTTGGCTAAAAAACACCTAATTTACACTTAATTTGATTTCTGTAATTGGTGTTCAAATTGAAACAGATTTGTTCAAACTGCTCAAAAGTGATATATTATTGATTTGATGTAATTTGGTGTTTTAGTACAGTATCATGGTCTTTTGGTATTGTAACTTGATGTTTTGTTACAGAACCTTGATGTTTTACTAGTGTACTTTATTGCTCAAAATTGATAAACTTGACGTTTTACTGATTTTGTGTAACTTGGTGTTTTAGTATAATGTCTTGTTGTTTTGGCAAAGTAACATGATGTTTTGGTAGATAAACTTGATGTTTTACTAGTGCAACTTGACTGCTCAAAATTGATATATATATATATATATATATATATATATATTTTATTTTGTATAACTTGGTGTTTTAGGATAGTATCTTGCTATATTTTCATTGTAACTTGATGTTTTGGTACATAAACTTGTTGTTTTACTAGTGTAACTTGGTGTTTGAACATCAGCCTGTTATGGGAACTTGGTATTTTGCCAGTGTAACTTGGTATTTTACCCGACAAACTTGATGTTACTTAAAACAGTAAGTCCAATCCCAAAAAACACCATGATGCAACTTCAACTCATTAAAAAAGAAGTTGGAACTTCAACTCAGCAAGTTTCCAACTTATATATACATGTTTGTTCACAAAAACATCATGTTAGGAACGAAAACATCTACTGCTAACCAAATGTTAAGTCTCTTCACAGACACAGTCTGGAAGCAAAACAACCAGTTTGGACTTACTAACAACAAGTTTGGACTTAATAAAAGCAAGTTTGGACTTCCAAACACCAAGTTACAAATTCACTAACTAGCAGCCTTTTTAGACCTAGTTTGTCTAATATACGTCATACTAGTAGCTTTCTTCCTCTTCTTCTCCTCGTTGTCTTTCTTCTCAAAAACCTTGTCAATGTGATCTCGTTTGATTTTCGAGAACTCTTCAACTTTCTTCAGCAAAATATCTCGTTTCTTGTTCAAATCACTAAGTAGCAATGCTGCGAGAGCCTCTGACCGAAGAGTAATCCTTCGCAAATCCTAAACCAAAAGAAGTATATATTCAGCCACTACATTTTGAATAAAAATACAAACATACAAAAAAAAAGATATAAAATTACATTTAAATTTACCTTGGACAATTCAGGACATTTATACTTTTTTTCCTTGGAAGTCTTTCATCTCCCACATATTGTAAATACCACAATCACTGTTATGCTGGTTTTCTTGAAGCACCCAATCAAAATTCATATATTCAAATTCATAATCTTTGATCTCCTCCCATTTCAAGTGACCAAAATCTTTCAACACTGTACTCAATTCTTCACACTATAAAAATAAATTAAAAAAAAAAAGTAACAATAATTTAAAAAAAAAAATAATTGGAGTGAAAAAGGATAAGACTTACTAGAGTCTTAGCAAAAAGGGAAGAATGACACTTCTTAACACCATTCATTTGCAAGTTGTCCAAATACTGACACTTTTTTGTGTCAGTATTCACCACATACATTGTGTAATGCCCATGTTTAGCAATTGGGAGAAAGAAATGTGGAAAAAAAAATTGTATTAAATTTGTTAAACAAGAGCAAGTAGTATAATATATAAAAACGTTAAAAACAAAATATTAACATTACCAATTTAGTTTCTCTAAGATTCTTCATCTTATCACTCATCACTTGATTCATAAAAAATTCTTTCAATGCTCCACGGAATAAATGACCTTTCTCATGTGCTTCTTTACCACATGTGCTTCTTTACCAGAAGTAGTATCAGACCAATATGACTGCATATAAAAAAACAAAGTTACTATATCAGTACATCAAGTTACTATACCAGTACATCTAGTTACAATACTAAAAACAAGAGTTATAAAAATAAAAACAAAATAAAATCGAACTTACCGAACAACTACTGCAACTAAAGATAAATTTTAACATTGTTCTAGACATCAATATCACTCTGTTCATCAGAACCGCCCATAGATCAAGAATTGTGATACTTACTTCCTTTCCTTCTTGTAACGTATGTATGTCCTCATTAAAATTAACGCAGAATCTCCATATGAACAATAGCTATCACTAAATATATATATATATATATATATATATATATATATATAATAAAAAAATTATCAGGTACAAACACCAAGTTTACACATAAACATATCAAGTTAACTAAAAAAAGAACAAAATGAAGGATGTTTTACCTATGAACAGAATTCACAAAGTAGTTGGAAAAACAATAGTCAACAACTTGCTTTCTCAAAAGCTTCATTGGCATCAACAAAATCTTATGCTTTTGCATAAACTTTGAGCTCAAAAGAGTTGCAAGATTCGCTTCGCCACAAGGTAATGTGCACCTTAGACCATCATCTGAATTCTCTTCCCCAATTTCTTCATCATTCTCCACAATTTGGGACAAACGTTTAGGATTCCCTTGATCGTCAAAAGCACGCAAAAGAACAAAATCTGGCAACTCAGTTGAATCAGTATCACATTATCACCACCAGCTTCATCAACAGTTTCCTTCTCCTTCTCCTTGTCCCTCCCCTGCTCCTTCTCCTTCTCCTTCTCCTTCTCCTTATCACCTCCAGCTGCATCAGAAGTTGTGATTTCTTCTTCATGGACGGGCTCATTAACTAGATTCTCTTCTGCGTGAACGAAATCATTGCCACCATCCCAATTGCCACCACCATCATCATCAGAATCACTTAGAAGATCAAATGTTGGTCCATTTTTTAATTTGTTCATCCACTTGACCCTCTTATTCAACTCCATCGTTACAGCATCAATAGCCTCAAAAAACCCTGGAGCATTATAAAATTCTTGACTTGACAAAACTTCCTCAGGCCTGGATCCTGGAGATTCATCAACAATTTCATTCTCTTTCTCCTTGTCCCTCTCCTGCTCATTATCATTCTTTTCCTTTCCAACTTTTTGAAGTCTTTCAATCAGGGCATGAGTTATCACTTTCATGTCTCTCTTGAAAATAACCATCGCCTCTTTAGAAGACTATACATAAAGAAACAAAGTTAAGGCATCCAAAAATCAAAAGTTTCACCATGAAAAGACCAAGTTTTAATGTTAAAGAAGCATGAAACAGCCTATTTCATAAACTTGCAAAAAAGAAAGTACAACAGCAAGTACTAACATGAAAACAACATGTTTTAACATAAAAACACCAAGTTTATGTATATAAGTGCATTGAAACATCCTATTCATAAACTTGCTAAAAATAAAATACAACAGCAAGTACAAACATGAAAACAACAAGTTTGAACAAGTGCAATGAAACAACATATTCATAAACTTGCAAAAAATAAAGTACAACAGCAAGTGCAAACATGAAAACAACAAGTAAAAACATGAAAACCTCAAGTTTATGTATGAAAGTGCATTGAAACACCATAATCATTAACACCAAGTGTGAACATGAAAACACCAAGTTTGATCATGAAAACAACAAGTTTCTCTATGAAAAATATCAAAAGATTGCATATGAAACAAGTTATAAAACACAGGGCTGTATATAAAAACACCAAGTTTACATATCAAAGAAACAAGTTTAAATATCATAACATCAAGTCTGCATATGAAAACTGGCTATTGATAAACAATAAAACTTACATCATAACCCAGTGCTCGTATTTCCTTGTTTGTTTGACTGCCTTCTGGAATACAATACCTCACATTCCTTCCATCTTCTGACATCTCTTTTTCTCCAATTTCTTCTCTAATCTGTTCCTCTCTAATCTTCGCACGTTCAGTATTTTCATTGCCTTCTATTAAAAATACAACATCATCTTCGTCATTACTGATTGGATAAGAATATGTTGACCTGAGATTTTTTCCATACAACTTTTTCTTTGACTCATCATTCGCTCTTTTCTTAAGCTTTTCAACAGTCCAGTTTTGAATCAAAGGCCTTTGATATGGTTCTCTCACACCTTAAAACGGGAATCTGTGCAAGTATGCTAACAATAACACAAGCATACACCCACTGCAGCCCCTCACGTTCTTTTTAGCCGTCTTATACTTACCAATGCCTTTGGCCAATCTCTTCAAAATGAAATCACACCAATCAAACTTTCTAATATTACTCACATCCTCGAGCATACCTAAGAGAGACAAGTCAACATGCTTGGATATAATAGGAGGCAAAAGATGACCAACAACATGTAGAACATACAATCGCTTAAACTCATCGCCTCCATTTTTCAGATCATCATGATTTAGACGTTTTTCAATACACGACAAACGTATTCCTTCTTTGGTTTTCTTAAAATGTCCACTATTAAAATATGTCTCTCTTACAACCAAATCTTCTTCATTACTCAATTGCACTAGTTTATGGTTCCGAAGCCGTACTCCCGGTTGAGCTTGAGGTTCCCTCTCTACGAGTCTTGCTTAAAAACCAAGTTAATGAGGTTGATTGGATGCAAAGTCGGTATGAACAATTAGCCCTACTCGACGAGAAGCGGTTACGAGCATTTGAACACACAAGGGCTTATCAACAAAGAATGGCAAGGGTTTTCAACAAAAAAGTAAAGCCTCGAAACATCAAAGTGGGAGACCTAGTCCTAAGACAACATCCTCCCAATGCCATGAACCCCCTCGGGAAATGGGGACCCCGATGGATCGGTCCTTACGTGGTCAAGAAGATACTAAGCGGCGATGCAGTCCGACTCGTAGACTTGGATGGCGATCAATTGCCAAATGAGGTCAACCTCGACAAGCTCAAGAAGTTCTACGCTTAACGAATGAGGACCATATTAAAAAAAAATAAAAAATCGCTTGCTAGGTTGAAAACCTGCAAGGGCGGCCTAGGCAAAAATTAGAGCAAGTGCAAAAAAGAAGCCCGCTAGATTGAAAACCCGAAAGGGCGGTCTAGGAAAAAAACAGGGTGCACACCATAAAAAAAATGGTATTCATTTGTTTGAACTACGGAGACCTGAGCGTCTCTACGGGAGGAACGTAGGCAACTTTCGGGTGCGGTCTAAAACAATAATTTTTACCCAATCATTTCATAAACAAGATGCAATTTTTATTCAATTCTTAAATCATTTTGATCATTACAACGGATGATGTCGAGCTTAAAAGACATTAAAACATTAAATCCTAACAAGTGGTCTACTTTAATTGCAATCTTGGGGGTACTAAGAGAAGTCTAATCTTTCTTCGGTTTGGGAACCCATTGCTTTCGACTAGGGCCTTTGACTTTCTTGGACGGGGGCGGAGCACTCCCGGAACCACCAAAGCGAGAAAAGACGCTAGGACGGGACAGAGCTTCATCAACAATATTCCCCTTACCCTTGTCGAAAGAAGCCTTAGTGGGAGCCTTGTATGGATGCTTTCACACATAAAGAGAATTACCCTGGCCTTTACCCTTCTTCTTCTGGGGCAAATAGCGTGGCCTGGGGGCTTCAACATGAACCATCGGTTTCAAAGGCTCAACAACAACTTCATTCGGTCTTCCCAAGCGGTCAAAGACACTAGGGCGTGTCTTCACGATAGAGACGGGCTTCATTTGTTCACCTTCGGGGACGGACACTTTCACCTCAAAGGAAAAAGTCATAGGGGCCATTTTTGACAAGAATTTGAGGCTTAAGATATTGGAAAATATTGCAGAATATTGCTGTGTTAGCAAAATGGTCGAAATGGGTTCAAATTTTATAGCTGTTGGAGAATCCTGTTCAGAAAGAAAAGGGCTGAAAATCAGTAGCCCAGACGCGGGCGCCTCCGCCCTTGGCATTGAGACGCGCGTGCATCCCATGCTCAAGTCCGGGCGCGCGCGCCTTTGACAGACAGACAAAACAGAATAGGCCTTGTCAGTTCAGCAATAGTCCAGGCATTTCAACGCCTTCAACCTGCAATCAGTTCAGAATCCGCAGTAGCAAAGTGACATTCAACAGCAATAAGTGGAACGCTTTGGGGACACATTTATTTATAAAGTGTCGACATTTAGGATCAAGTTTAAATAAAGCATAAAAAATGTAGATAAATAGCTAAGGTTGTAAATACTTGTTATTTGTTACATGTTAAATAAAACTTGTTTTTAGGCACTCATCCTCCCAGTCTACTCTGAAACATCATCAGCGGCACTGTGCTCACCCTCATCACCGCTCTCAGTCTCCTCATATCATCGGACTCCTCCTCGGACTCCTCAACAGTGACCTTATGACGGCTTCTCTTTGGCATGCGCACCGATGAACTGGTACCTCCACGACTAAAACTCCTGCTCAGTGACTGCGTAGCCGACTGTACAGCCTCATCAACATCCAAGGCCGCATCTATGCAACCACGTCCCATGCCGCGAGTTCCCCGAGCGGCACCTCTAAAAGCTCCAGTCACCGTGCCGGCAGCCTCCCGGGTCAAATTAGACATGTCTCTACAGAGATCCAGCACCTTCTCCTCTATCTGGCGCAGCCTCCTCTGCATCCCTTTGTTCTGGCGGCCTATATTCCTATAAGCAGCCACGGGTACCTGTCACAGCAGAAACAGGAAACTACATCAGAATACTGGACTAAGAGAAATTGGGACAACAAGTAGACCAGAATCAAAAGCACAGAAAGCATAAAGTCATACCACAGCGGTCTGAGCGAGAGGCTCTCTCTCCGGTGACATCTCCTCTGGGATGATCTCCCTCTGCTACTCGAGAGTCCCAAAGTTCGAATAAGTGTAATACGAAGGAGGCAGAGGAGGATCAAAGAAATAACCCGCCCCCGGTGGGGTAAAACTGCGCAGAAGTAGAGGGAGCAGGCTGTGTCCCCCGAGGGTCGGCATACATGAAGCCCTGCATCAGATGGTTCGCCCGGAAGAGGATATAGTCCTGATAAAGAAAGTTCAAAAGGGGTAGCATCAACCCCTGCCATGTACATGGCCTTATCGTCCTCAGACAGCGCTTCCCCAATGGCGAGGGCAAAAAGGAGGGAAATCCGGAACCGCCGGCCTGGGCGGGTTATGATAATCCACCATCTGGCTCCCATGCTGCCAGTATACTCCCTCCCCTATATACAGGGCCATGCACTCCACAGAGCTCATCAGAAGCCTCAAGCGAGTAGGGAACAGTGTGTGCTCAGGGAAACAGTGAGTGAGACACCGACTCGGGCCTCAGGTTATCCAGATACTGCCTGGCTGAAACCAAGCTGATGGGGGCGGTGTCAGTCTTCACATTTCTGGCATTGTAAGACCATCGCGCACAGTCAAGATATTGGGGTGACCTTCCCTCTCAATCCGAAAATCTCTCATCCCAGAATAGCAAAGGCCCACAGCTGCAAGCAGAATAAAAGACATAATTAACCCCAGTTGAAAGTATAGAAAAGACAGAAATCTGAAAAGGGTAGAGTGACGAATATACCTCCCAAGCAAGAGAAAATCCGGTGACAGAGCTCTTAGTCGAACGACTAGTCAAGTCCATGCCGTGATAGCATGCAGCCAGGCCCGCTGCGCCCCTGTTGTACTGAGCGGCCTGGTCCAGAACAACCAAGATGTCCACCAGGGACAGAGCAGCAAAACTTCCCCCATTCGTAAACAGGGTATGGGATAGAGCAAACCAAATAAAACACCGGACCACCGCCTCGACCCTGCCAGCGGTAACACCCCGAGACTCAGCCGCAATGACACTAAAGTAAGCTCGAATTTTCCCCCAAGTCACTCGGGAGTTCTTCACCACGAACTCACAGTCGACAAATCCAACAACTCAGCAGGCGTCCTAGCAGTCCCCCTGGCACCATAAGGGACGGCGGCCCCAGTAAAAGGCAAACCGGTCAGGGCAGTAAAATCAGTAGGTATTATGGTCACCTCACCCATCGGCAAATGAAAAGTGTGGGTGGTATCCCACCACCTCTCCCTCGGTGCCTGAATCACATCCGGGTCGTTCTTCAGAGAGGGAAGACTAGTAATGAAGGGACCAAAATGAGTCACCGCGACTCGCGCACGTACATTCTCGGGCAATTTTTTCCATACAGAAACAGGCGCCTGAGCCCCGCCCTGGATTTCAGTCAAACGTTTCCATCTCTGAAAAGAAACAAGAGACAAAGGAAAATTCATCAGCATAACGGCTAGAAAATGGTCAAACCCAACATGAAGAAATTCAATAAACATGGCAATATCAAAACGTGCAAACAAGTGTGTGAAAATGTAAATGGGTGTCTAAACGATCCCTTCGCAACAAATCAACAAGGGAGACAACATGCAACCATGATCAAAAGGGTTACTGCAGCAGTATCACGGACAAAATGGTACAACCCTAGAAAGCAAAAATTGTCAAAGAAAACGAGGAATTCTTACCAATCTTGCAGATATGAAGTGGGAAATATGGGAATGAGACTGTTAGTACCCAACCTAAAAATGAGTTATTAGGCATTCTAGAACTCACAAGGACCTCCTAGGTATTTACGAACTGCGCAGGACTTATCTAGAACTTCCCGAAAAGCCCAGATTAGAAGATATTAATGACTGATCGGATGAACTACGAGATAGACGTTATCTAATCCTTCTCCAGAGTCCAGATTGATCAGAACCTCGGGAACTGATCCAATCCACCTTGACCGGCTGGGCGGCCACTCCTCCTTCATCAGGTTTTTCTTATAAATAGAGGACCTCAATTCATAATTTGATACACAATTCTCTCCCCCGAGTTCCACAAGCCAAAACTGACGGCAGAACTCTCTCTTCAAGCCTTTCTAGCAATCCCGAAGGTCCGGTGAATCTGCGCTAAAGATTCGGCTTCGTTCTTGTCAAGATTGGTGAGAATTTGTCATGTTTTCTTAGTTTAGATCTGATTTATGCTAGTTTCATAGTGTTTATACACCTATATTCATATGACTCATAACGTGTTCTTCATGTTCTTACTAGAATTCATAATATGCTCCATGACTAGGGTAGCGATCTTCATGTTTATGTGTTCATTCATACATGTTCATAATGTTCTTATTATTATGCTAGATCTACGGCTTATCCCATGCATAACGTGTTAGATCTAATGTTTTAATCCCTGCTTATATTGCATAGCCGATGATGATCCCTGAGATCTAGGAACTACTTCTAAACCCTAAACTTTAGGTAATTATTCCCATCATCAGTAATTCTCCAAGGATGAATATGATGAATGTTTATTGAGATCTTATCGATGGCATAATCATTATTTTAGGATGTGATCATCTTGCATGATTCTTTCTCGTCCCTCTTCAATATGCATGATCCCTATTCTTTCTCTCTATTCCGATTATGTATGAACTACGCTGACCTGAGCTTCTCAAACGAGAGGAACATAGGCAATCTTCGGATCCGGTCTCAATCACTAACACAATACTAACACCTCAATCATGATAGAAAGTCCGATTCATCGGGCGATAGGAGTGATAACTTGATATTCTTCTCTTGTCGTAACTTGACCCCCGAACCCTCTCTGTTAGCTTTTTCTCAATGTTTTAGCTTAATAAAAACAACGTGGCGACTCTTAATAATGTTAAATGCCAAATTGAATATCCAAATCCCATAGAAAAGATAAATAAAGAAAGACTTCCCGTGCATCGCCCGCATTTACGGAAAGGGGTATTCACAGAGACTCATAAGTAAGCTGCCTTGGGTCCATAGCCTCGATCCCGATCTCGGCTTCTTCGCCCATTGGCATTTCGAAAGGAGGAGATTGGCGAGAACTCGACATGATTTCGCGATAAAATGGTCTCAAACGGATGAAGAATATGTTTTAGGATGTTTTCCTCGCAGAATTTCGACCCAAAATATGGAGAGTTTGGCTATTTTTGAAACTTGGCTCGAACAGAATGAGCAGTTTCTGAATATATGTTCTGAACTTAAACGCGATGCGCGCCCCTCCTGATACCACTCTGAGACGCGGGCACGTCACACAGCCATTCTCGGACGCGTGCGCCTCCCGTGCCCTGATAGGTCCTGGATCAATTTTCCATGCATGAATAAATACATCACATCAATGTTCCTCCAACTCCCATCCGAGTTTTTAGCTCCAGCTTGGGGCATTTCAAGCACAAAGCTCCGCAATGGACATCATTAAATCCGACGGTTACACAAGTCATAGTCGATCTCGGCATTTTCCCCTCAATAGGGAAAACAAAAATATTTCGGGTCAGCAGTCAACTGTGCCCGCACCCCGCAAAAGTCAACATCAAGTGAAGCTCCGAACAACATGCAGCATATACAGCTTCAAACTGCAATTTGGTCCACGGTGAACCACTGAAATCACCACTTCATCAGCAAAGTCTACTCAACAAACTCTCATTCATTCTCAGTCCCCTATACAGACTCTAAATCAGCAGACGGATTCTCGGATCTTGCTAGTCCCCTATACGGACTCTAAATCAGTAGACGAATTCTCAGATCCCGCTAGTCTCCTATACGGACTCTAAATCAGCAGAAGGATTTTCGGATCCCGCTAGTCCCCTATACGGACTCTAAATCAGCAGACGGATTCTCGGATCGCGCTATCAGCGGACGGATTCTCGGATCCCGCTAGTCCCCTATACGGACTCTAAATCAGCAGACATATTCTTGGATCCCGCTAGTCCCCTATATGGACTCTTAATCAGCAGACGGATTCTCGGATCCCGCTATCGGCAGACGGATTCTCAGATCCCGCCAAGTCCTCTATACAGACTATAAATTGGCAGACGGATTATTGGATCCCGCTAGGTCCCCTATACGGACTTTAAATATCGGCCACGGTGGGCCATTTCACACTACCGTACCCCCTATATCAGCAAAAGTCGCTCACACAGGGAGCGCATCTCTATCCCTCGTAATTTCAAATTCTTGTTTTCATCGAGTCTTTGCTTTTTCTTGGTTATGTCCTCGGCGGATGTTCTTTCTTTCGTCGACACGTTTTGCTTTGCAATCCACGTCGCCGAGGGGCTCTGTAGACACCCCGCCTTAGACCGCTCACCCCGATTGCACATTTTATTTTGTGTTTCTCCCTATTTTAAGTGTTTCTCGTTAGTTTATGTTACTTCCGTTAAGTTCCTGACTGACTTTATTAAGTCTAAGGACCAAACTGAATAACAGGGCTAACTTTCTAGTCCATTCTATCAAAAAGGCCATCTCCAAGTCGCGCGCCTCTACCCTTTGGGGTCAGAAGCGCGCGCATCCCACCACCAAGGCAAGAGGCACGCGCACCTGGGCGTCAGTTACAAGATTTTTGTCCAAGAATCCCTCCCTTGCTCATTTTACAAGATTTGCCCGGGAAACTGATCTTTGTGGCTTGGTTTTGGCACCAAAAACGTATCATTTTTACCTATAAAAACCTCTCATTTCTACCCTTCAAAAGGACCCCTTTTTCCAACATAAGAAAACTCTACCAAAAAGAGAACTTTTGATACACAAATCATTTCAAGGCATTCTTCAAGAAGTGTTTGAAGTCTTTTAAAGCTAGGTAAAATTCTACCTTTTCCTCTCTTCTCTCTACTTCTTCTTCCTTTACTTTATCAATGTGCAATCACCTAAAACATTTTGGGACATGACACCAAAAACTAGTTCACTTCATTGAAGTTAGTCACGGAGTTATCTCCCATATTCAAAACACCCCTTTTAAAACCCCCTTTATTATTACCGAAGAATAGAAAGAACACTTTATTTATGTAGACTATGAACAAGCAAGACCGACATTAGTCGGGCGAGATGGGTGTTTAAGTACTTCCCATCTCGTAATCTAACCCCCGAACTCCATAACAAGAATCTCTGTTTTCGTATCAAACAATAGGCTTTAAATATTAGGTTTTTCTTATGTTCCATTAAAAACATAGGTGGCGACTCTAACAACTAAAACACAAATAGACATTCTAGGATCCTTCCACCACTCTAGCCAAGCAGTGGGCTTTCCCGGGGTATCTACAGGTATCATCGATTTAAAAAAATTGGTCAAATTAACCTACCTTCACCATCTTTCATTTTTCAAGGGAAATATTGCATACTATTCCTCTTCTTAGTTTTAGAACCTCTTTAGTGTCCAATAACAAAAATGAATCTTTTTTATTGTATAAAAAATGCTAAATTATGCAGAAAAAGATGATTATCAAAAACCCTCAACAACCAAAAATAAATAAAATATATGGATTGAAGCATATTTCAAGAATGCCATGGTAGATGATGGAAGACTTTGTTAGGCGAGACAACCATTTTAGTGCCGATGACATTAGTTTTACTGATAAATGCAATGGTCTTCGGAACGACGACTATCACTTGTGAAGGTCTGTACTGCATGCAACTGAGTTCTTGGGAGTAAGAAGTGAATCAGGGCCGTCGGTTAGACTATTGATAGAGATTAGTGACCGTTGGAGGGAAGTGAATTGCAGGTTAAGGTAAAAGAAGGGTAGATCGAAGATCAAAAAGCTAAAAGCAACTATTTCAAGAAGGAGTATTTCAAATGATGATTTTTGTTAAGCAAACCTAAATCAAGACTCAAGAAGATAACCCCAATTGAGAAAGTAGCGAGAGACAAATGAGGTGGAGGAAGAGCATGGAAAAACCCGTTAATTTTTTTTGAAAATAAATTGAAAGTAGCAGAGTGAAATAATAAATTATAAGCAGATTTAAACTAAAAACATTCCCGAGAATCACTTAACAGTCAGGGTCAACAACAGTTAATATTTATATGCTTTGAAAATGAGACTAACAAACAACAAACCTTTGCATTTCTCACAAGCTTCCACACTCTTCCATAGTTGGCTTTCCATCTACTTATTTAAAAATTCCATAGTTGGCTTTCCATCTACTTATTTTAGGAGGGAAAACATGTAAGGAGAAGTTGCCAAGTGTCCAATGCTGACATTAGCGGTTTTTGTTTTGGTAATATGTAATAGAAGATTGGAAAATGGGAAATCTCAAGTAATTAGAAAAACTGTATTATTAAAATGTAGAGCGATATTTTTGTAAATATGTAGAGTTTGTTTTTAAATGAACGATGATAAATTTGTACATTATTTACTAATTTTTTATGTCAATGTGAAAGTTAATTAAAATCAGACAGTCACAATTGTTTGAATTTTCTGACTTCAATCATTTTCGTTGCAAGAAAATTATCTCATTTAGTCAATTTGCGTTATAAAGGTCACTAACATTAACTTAATCTAATTTTTAGACATTAAATACCCATGCACAAATGCACGCGGCTTTTCTTAATGGCAATCCTTCGGGATCAAAATACCTCACTCTTGCCCCCATCGGATACGGGGCATCTGATATACGACCCCATACAAGTTGATATGGCATCTAATTTGAGTCGTTGGATTTTTCAAAAATAAAGTTAATAAGTATTTGTTTTTTGACCCCAAACCCACAAACAAAGACATCTATTTTTTAAAGATGAGATGTGGACCATTAATGTAGCTCGACTGCTGTGAATGACTACATAAGCTCAAAATTCACCCACCAACATAACTACCACTAAACCAATACAACCACCACCACCTACAAAATCAACCCAAACTTCACTACTAAGAGCATACACAATGTGAGTTTTTTTTTTTTTAGGAGCTCTTTATTTTTATGAAAAAGCCTTTTAGAGATTTTTGCCACTGTGGAACTAATTGAAAAAGCTCTTTACTAGAGAGCAACTCATTCTTAAAATAGCTCTTGTTATGAGTACTTCCATTAATCTTCTCAAATTCCCTATAATGTGATTGTATAAAAAATTGAGATTTTTATTTATATTAACTTTATAAAGATGTGGCATGTAGTGGCAAAAAATAAATAAATAAATAAATAAAAATAAAAATAAAAATTTACCATTGTGAATGCTCTAATGAAAAACTAAGCATCTGTAAGGCGCGCAACTCAAAGCTTTAGTTTCCTTAAATTCATACATCTCAACCAAACTTTTATCTCATTTCTCTTGACTTTCCTTATAATCCTATCTCAAGACATCAAGCTTTCCTCTTAATTCCACGTATGGATCCCACTCACATAGGTCCAGACCCAACATCGTCATCCTTTCGGCACCAGCAATAGCGATGGAGAGATTATACGAATTCTTGGGGATCCTGGAGAGTGCGTCCCAATATGAAATTAAGGCGGTGTCGAGCAAATGGAGCTTGAGTACCACTGTGATGTGTCAGCGGCCAGAGCATAAGAAGAATCATACCAAGAAATATAATTGGACATCAAAGGAGTAATAGACGTTATCCACGATTGTGGCAAGGGAGTTTTAAAAGGTTGGAGAGGGGTCCGATTTGATGAAAGACCCGAGGAGAAAACTGGGAAGAAGGATAGTAGTGGTCTTAAATCATGGGATTGAAAAAGCAAAGCATGAGGAGTGTCTAGCAGTATAATGTGCCATATGGATAATAGTATGTCATTGTCAAAGAGGGAATAAGAGCCGGAGATGGTCAATAGTAGAGTTGGAGGTAAAGAAAAAAAAAAAGAAGATGATGGAGATGTGATGGATATTTTTAAAGTAATGTTCTAATTTAACCTTTAAATAGTTTCGCGACATGGACGACACTTGACTAATGACTAAGGCTCTATTTGTTTAGAGGAAAACGTTTTTCGAAAAATATTTTCCCCAATTTCTGGTGTTTGGTAAGCATCGGAAAATGGGTAAAATGTTTTTCTGAAAATGTTTTTCCGACTTTTCTAAGTAAAATGACTTACGAATTTCTCATTTGTATATCATTTTTCAGAAATTATTAACACACTCACACACACAACTCCTTATACATCCCCACGCTACCAATTCCACATTCATCTCCACTTCCACCCTCCACCCCCCAGTCAAAAAAAAAAAAAAAACTCATATTAAAATTATTTTTTTACAACTCCCTCACCCCCCCCCAAACCCCTACCCCTTACCTACCCACCACCCTACCTCCCCACCCCCACCGGGTCATATTTTATTTTTCTAAAATTAAATCTATTTTTAACAACTCCTTCACATGGCCCCTACCCCTTACCCCTCCCCACACCACCCACCCCTACACTGACATTTTTTTCCTTATATTAAAATTATATTTTAACATCTTCTCCGCACCAATTCCGACCCCTCCCCTACCCACCTAACCCCCACCCCAGCTCAATTTTTTTTCTCACAATAAAATTATTTTTAACAGCTCTCTTACTGTTGGGTGGCAACCCAAAGTCCCACATCGGCAATTGAGCAAACAATTGCAAGGTATATAAGAGCACCCACCCACTTCATTAGTATGAGGCCTTTTGGGGGATGCCCAAAAACAAATCCGTGCGGGCTAGGCCCAAAACGGACAATATCATACTAATGTGGAAAAGTGGCGGTGGTGGTCGCGTTCCCTACAAGTGGTATCAGAGCCATGGTTCGGATGGGCCCGACCGGGTGGACCGTGTGTGTGCTTTATAGAGTGGGCGGGTTCCCCTTGTGTGACATTTGCGAATGGAGTCTTGCAATCGAGGGCGGTGGTGTTCCGCGGGCGGTTGGTACAATCTTTCGCTGGATATGGGCCAGAGGAAACACTGCGGGCCATAGCGGTGTGGTCCTTGGTTTGAGGGGAGGATTGTTGGGTGGCAACCTAAAGTCCCACATCGGCAATTGAGCAAACAATTGCAAGGTATATAAGAGCACCCACCCACTTCATTAGTATGAGGCCTTTTGGGGGATGCCCAAAAACAAATCCGTGCGGGCTAGGCCCAAAGCGGACAATATCATACTAATGTGGGAAAGTGGCGGTGGTGGTCGCGGTCCCTACACTTACCACACATCACCAACCTCAATCCACACGTTCAACCTACACCCTTCCCCTCGGTCAATTTTTTTTTTCTCATATTTTTTTTTCTCACATGAAAATATTTTTCAAAAAACATTTGCTTTAGATTTACCAAACAACCGATAACATGTTTATTTCATTTTACAAAAAATATTTTTATTTTTTGAAAAATTATTTTTTAGAAGTTGTTTTACGCGAAATAAACATAACCTAACTCAATGGAAAAATTGGATGACGTTATGCTTGATACATGGACAAATTGATCAGTTGATGTTTCATGTAATAAACATACCTCAACCCGCCCAAGATGTCCACTTGATGTACTTTTACTTTCCTTTATTTTTTGCAATTTTTACTTGAAATAATAAACAATAACAATAAAACCTTGTCTCTGTAAATTACCAGGTTTACCCTTATTCTTAACATATTTATGATCCTAAAAACTAATACTGCCTCATAAATGGTTTCATTTTCTAGACGTTTTAATTGAATATTGACCGGTATTTCATATTAGTTTATATATTATGGCAGGACATACAAATTGTAATTTATAGTATTTTTTTAATGATATATTCAGAAAATATTTAGAATATGTACAAAAAAAAAGTTTTAGAATTCATTTAAATAAATAAAAAAATGACATTATTATTAACTTGGTTACAACACCACGTCGATGATCACATAATAATTGACATAATGAAAACAACTCATATAGTTATTTTATTTTATTTTTTAACTCAAAACAACTCATATTAAGAAACATATGTATTATTCATATATATATATATCAATACAATAAAAAGATCACTTACATTTATCAAAATATCTACTACTCCATTATTTCCTTGTATATAGATGATAGATCACACAAGTTTTATTTATCAAAGTTCCTATTAAATGTCAAAGCCTCTCATACTTTCACTTATTATTATATTTATGACATATATAAATCACCCTTCTTTCAAAAGCACCATATCTTATTTGCTCAAGAAAAGCTAATTTGATACTTAGACTGTTGATTGGGAGTAAATAATCCGAAATGTTTCTCCGACTCCTCCCCACCTTTCTGGTTCTCATCAAACATGGCAAACAAGTATGTCTCAATCGATCTTCCAGGCCTCTTCGGCGTCCCGTTCGTTCCCCTGACATGATTAATCAAATTTCGGTAGTAAGTTCCGGCATTTTCAACACTTGCCACCGGACCACCTGCAGACGGCCACCCACTCTCGGACACAACAATTGGCACGTTTGGTCCCCCGGACCTTTCCAAAGCCGAGTAATGTGCATCTAAGAGAGCATCAAAAATATTGCGGTATTGAAGACCATTGTTGCTATCAGTAACAACAACACTTGGCGCAGTAAATAGCGCGTAGGGAAGATTTCTTTGCGGGTCCGCAAAGTAAGGGTACACATTCACAAGCAATGGCAAGTTGTTACGTGCTAGAAAACCGATGACTGGGTCAATAAATGACCTGGCGTTGTCACGGAATACGCCATTTGATGGGGGAAATGTTTGGTCTAGGAGACCGGTATATGTCGCAGTTGACACACGGATTTGGCCTTGTAGGCCAGCTGCGACAATAGCGTTATAAATATTTTGCATGGCGGGGAGAACGAAGTTGACATATCGAGCATTACCATTGTTGGGGTCCACTTCATTTCCGACTGCAATGTACCTAAATCTGACACCGGGCATGTAGTTTCGAACATTGTTTTGGACCCATGTTGTTGCGGCGGAAGGGTTGGATGCGAGGGATTGGAGATCGGGGTTGGGGACGTCGAGAATGAGTTCTATGTTGGTTCCTCTCAAAACGTTGAGGACTTCTGGATTTGGATCATAAATTCTCATTCTTTGTATCCGGTTCGCATTGAAAAGGCTTATGACGCTCTGGGCCGATGGAAGATTGTTTCCGTTTCGCCCGTAGCACACACCTATGGATTGTGCACCTGCATATTCGATTTTATGATGAGTTTTAATTACAAAAAATATACTAGTGAATGATAAATTTTGATTTCCTTGTAGCAAGTAATGTTGTTACTAGTTTGAGGTTTTCAAGCTGAAAAAAGTTAGACATATCCAACATCTTGATACACATATCGCATGGTTTTAATAAGTTCGATACTAATGCATGATAGTTGGACCTACATATCGCATGGCTTTAATAAGTTAGATCGCATGGTTTTAATAAGTTAGATGCACGATGATAATACAAGACGATAATAGTTTGACTTGTACTCCTCTGTTCCGTGATCTTTTCATTTGTTATTTTTCATTGTCCCAAAAAGTTCAACTCATTTCTACAATTTGGGCTTAAATGTGCATAAACACAACATGGTTAGTGAAGCAAGGTTAGTGAAGCAAGTGTTCATATCATCAAAAAGTTTGAATAGTCAATTGTGAATATCATTTTGAGACGGAGGGAGTACTATTTATGTCCCATAATAAATATTGTATTTTTTCTTAACAAAGAAAAATTGGACTATTTATAATAAATAATAAATAAAAATACATAATTTTTTGAAATGTGTCTATTACCAATTTTTGCTCAAAATTCTTTGTTCTAAAAAAAACAAACGAGACAATGGTTTTGGGTCGAGAAGAATACACCATTGTACATGACATCACAGTTCGGTTCAAGTTGCAATTATACTTTTGTTTGTTTAAATGATCAATAAAAAAACAAAGTTGGGCCAAGGCAATCACTCAAGAACATGTAACCATCAACACTTGAATAAATCAAAAGATTCAAAATTGATGGGTTGAACTTTGTTAGATTGGGAAACAATCGTTGAAAAGGGTTGTAATAACCGGATAAAAAAAAAAAAAAAAAAAAATTTATTTATTTTTAATTTTCGGTTTTATTAATTTAATTAAATGATAATTAGAGTTACAAAGTAATTGAAAGAAGTGGGCCCAAAGAATTTGCATTGGCCCAAAATTAGTATTAGTAAACCCAACCCAATTAGGAATCAACCCAAGGTATAAATTAATGAGTTAGTCAACTTGGGAATTCATTATTATCATAAACTCAAAAAAAAAAAAAAGAAAACAAAACCCTAGTCTAACCCTAGCCGCCGGCCGATCAATAGGAGGGAGGAGAAGAAATTTTCCGGCCATTGTTTCGAAGATACAATCCGATCATTCTCAAGGTAATACTAAATCCTACTCTCCAAAATTTGTTTCGTTGAATTTGGATTAGTAAATCATAAGTTATGCATGAATTAAGAATATAAATTTTAGGGTTTTTACATGCTAGTAATTTATGATAAAATTCTAAAGGTTAATGAAGTTGATCTAAATACTATGAAAAATTATAGTAGTTTTGATACTAGTTATTTTTAAGATTGATTTTATAATCTTGAATTGAATTGATTTATATTATGCAATACTTGGGAATTGACTATAGAAATCATTGAGGTTGAATTGGGTTTATCAAAAGAAGAAAAAAATTATGGATTCCCCAAGTACATCATTCGGCCGAATGGCCCTAAGCTATGGAAATTGATTTTTGTTGATTTAATTGATCCTCGTTAAGTGTATTGTAAATAATATTGATGTTTGGGAATTTAGAAAAATTTAAAGAACTAGAAAATTGATCAAATCAATGGATTTTAGATCATGCATGTCTCGGCAATGGTAGTGAATTCTGGGTGTTGAATTCGGTTTGTAGATGTTAAGAATTGGGACGGAAAGTTAGTGTTTCCGTTAAGTTTCTAACGGAAAGAAAACAAGAATCGTTAAAAGGATTGTTAACAAGTTAGAAAAGTAACTTGAGGAAATAGAATAAACACTTGGAAGACCTTGAAGGTTAAAAAAGTTAACGAGAAAGGAAAAGATTAGAAGTTTCAGTTAGTTTCCTAACGAAAAAGGACTAAACTGAAAAGAATCAAAGTTAGAAGGAATAAAAAGGAAACTTTTGAAGTTAGAGGGGCCTAAGTGATTAAAATAGAAACTTAGGGGACCTTATGAACAAAACCAAAGTCCAAGGACCTTTCTGTAATTAAAGGAAAGTCGAAGGACTGAATTGTAATTAATCCAAAGTGAAGGACCAATTTACAATTAAACTAAAGTTAAAGGACTAAATTACAATTAATCCAAAGTTGAAGGACTAAATTGTAATTGAACTAAAGTGAAGGACTAAATTGCAATTAATCCAAAGTTGAAGGACCAATTTGCAATTAACCCAAAGTTGAGGGACCAAATTGTAATTAACCCAAAGTCAGAGGACTTAATTGCAATTATATCAAAGTTAAAGGACTGTCTCGTAAATCAAAGTCAGAAACTTAAACGTAAGAAAAGAAGTAATGAAGTAAAGAAGTTAAAACGCATCTCTCAGTTAACTAAGTAGAAATAGTTAACAATGTAGAGAGTACTGAAGTAAATTACTCCGTGCCTTGTAGATTTGCACAGAGAGGAGATTGCGAGGAAAAGCAATTCAGGTAAGGGATTACGTTCCTTACAGTATTTGAACTCCTGTTTATTGGAATTCGGTATTTCTTTCTAAAGTTAGCTATCAGTATGGCATGATAGTATTTGAATGAACTCTGCGTTATTGAACGTTCTTTGAAAGAATCTATACTTAGTGATGTCCCCATCGATCTACTAAGTATCGAAGTTTGAAACTTGTATCACATACTTGTACCATGGTATGTTCTAATTTTAACTTGTAAGTTAATCGCTTACTCGTTAAGGCATTTAATTTTAACTGTAAGTTAATCGCTTACTCGTTAAGGCATCTAATTTTAACTTGTAAGTTAATCGCTTACTCGTTAAGGCATCCAATGTCCAGTTAGAAAAGACATTGACGGACAGTCCAGTTAGAAAAGACTCGTCCTTAAACTAGGGATTGCATGAGTGATCACATGCCTTCTCTCAGGAATTGTCTGATTACAAGGATGATTCTAGACCCCGAGCATATGTGTGTGGATACCATATATGTTACGACCCACACTATTGGCTGAAGAAGCTAGGTGTACAAATTGTACCTTTGGCATTGAGGTTATAATGTACGTTACCAAGGAATTGACGGAAACTTGAATGAATCCCTTTGGATTGTAGTGCCATAATCCTTTGAAAGTAAAATCTTAAGGTGAGAAGACTGTATTGTTCTGCAGCCTTGAATCCAAAAGTAACTGAACCTATCCTTGTAAAAGTTATTCAAAGTATTCGTTCTGGTCGTCTCTCCTTAGTAACCGGAGAGGCCACGTATGAACTTACTGAGCATTCGTTCGCTCATCCCTTCTCTATAAATTTTGTTTTCAGGGTTTAAGTAGAAGGACAAGATCAGGAAAGCAGCCGTAAGAAGAAGGTGAATTGAAGATTCTTAAATTAGTAGTTTTAAGTACATTTATTTTGATGTAAGTCGAAGTACATTGATGGTTAGGGTTGTTTACCTACCAAGACAAGTTTAAGTTACGCTTCCGCTATTGTTTTGAATTATGGTTAAATAAGGGGCCGTTGTGAACCCTAAATTGAAGTATTTATTATTGTTATTTATGGATATTTAATGCCATTAAATGCTCAGATATTATAAGAAAATTCGGGGTGTTACAAGGGTATCACGGGGATAATTTTGTACTGTATAAGAGGTGTTCAGATCTGAAAAAGAACAAAAACAAACAGTGTGAATGCTTTTCATGCATGAACAGATAAGTGATAAGAGGCAAATAAGTACTGAATTGAAAAAATGATTTTTTTTTTGTATAGTATAAAAAAGTGAGACATTTATTGTGAGACACACGAACGAAGTAATATTAATAATATTTTATGCATGCAAAAGACAACATTTATATTGATATGAATTATAATTTATATTAACATAATAAGACTACACCACAAAATTTCTCACGGTTGAACAATGAAACAAAGAATATATATAGAGAGGGAGGGAGAAGGAAACCTGCTATTTGTAGCAAAGGCATTAGCAGGCCAACAAGAAGCAATATGGGTGCCATGAAGAATATTATTGGAAGTGATGATTAATTGTAAATGAGGGGTGAGGAGATACTACAAAAATTGGACTATTTATAAAACATTTGGATGTGGAAAATTTTGGGAGATTTAAGGGTGCACCACTACTGCCACTGCCAGGTCAAGTACTCGATGGAAATATGACCCATTATTTGGCCATACCTCATTACATTCTTTGAATTATTCAATTTTAAATATAAATTCCGGGTGGGTGAGCCATGAAAATTAATTTCAATAATAGTTGCATGACTAATTCTTGCACCAAATTTTAAGTTTTCTCCATGGAAATTATTGGCATGGTCCAATGGATTGTAGTAGCAGTCCAAATTATATGGGCCTACAACTACCTTAGTCCAAGTGATATGAGCTTCCCAGTTTCCACTATTTTAAATTGGTTGACTTAGTAACGACTTCAATAAGTATCAACAAGTACTATCCATTTACTCGATTCTTTAAATACCGTGTTAAAAACAAATATGTACTCCTTACCTACGTCTCAGTTTAAGGTTCTTAATTTCCTTTTTGGTATATCACAGTTTAAGGTTTTTGGTTGTTTTATTCCATAAATGGCAAATGATGAATAGTATTATGGACATCCTTATCCTCATAAAATTCATATATTACAATAAAACCATCACCTACTCATCTACTTTTCACCCACTTGCTTTATGAATGGACAATTATATCCTCCACCCATTACTTCCTTGACTCAAATTTGCCTTAGTTTCTTAATAAGCGTGTAAAGTCAAACTAAGAACTTTAAACCGGGACGGAGAGAGTAACTTTTAATAGGACGGTGTGTATAGTCTCTACTCTCTATTCTCTATTCTCTATTCTCTATTCTCTATTCTCTATTCTCTAACTACAAAATTTCATAATAAAAACCTGGTTTACGCTCGCATTATATATATATATATATGTGTGTATGTATATATATGTGTGTGTGTCTATATATGTGTGTATGTATGCCACAGATGCCTCAAAATGTCAACTTTATTCAATTTCACTAAAACTCAAAAAGTGGAAATTCAATTTGGGATATTACTCCCTTTGTCTCTAAAAAAAAAAAAAAAAAAAAAAAATCATTTTCAAGAAATTTTTGTCTAAAAATTAATGTCTTTTGTTGAAAAAAAAATTGTTCCTCGATTTTTTTTACAACTCTCTTTAAACTTGCAAAAATAAATTTTGATAAGTAGATTACCAAAATATTTATAAATCTTTGTTATTAAATTGTATAAAAAAAAGAGATTTTAGAATGTCACTTAAAGTAAAATTTGGACATTCAGTAAGGGACGTATGGAGCATTCAACATGATAATCTTATACTATTAGTAATAGTAATTACCTTATATTCTACTCTTTCTGATTCAGAGTAAGAGTCATATCTTAGTTATGTACGCTTACTAAGGAATCACAAGAAAAAGATAAAAATTGCAAGTGAGTTGGGGATATAATTGTTCAAAACACTATTCATAATACAACTGGGTAAAAAATAAGTTAATAAGTACTTATTTTTGTTGTAAATATACAAGCATTACAAGGGTAAATTTTTCTAAAGCACTATTCATCTGTTGGCATTTGAGGAATGAGACTCTTAGTCTAAGACAAATAAAAAGGAAAGTATGACTTTTAATTTGAGAAAGAGAGTGAGTAATTATTATTAATGTTATTAATAGTAGTAGTTACCCAATATAGTATTACCTTTGTCTTAAAATAAGAATTCTATATTGATTATGCGCTCTTATTAAAGAAACACAAGAGAAGGATAAAGATTGCAAGTGGTTAGTGGTATAATTGTTCAAAACACTATTTATAATGCAAGTAGATAAAAAGTAAGTCAGTTAGGTTTTTTATAATTATACAAGTATTACAAGAGTAAAGTTATCCAAAACACTATTCATCATATTTTTGGAATGAGTCTCTTAGTTTGAGACAAACTAAAAAGGAAAGTAGGACTCTTAGGCGCCGTTTGTTTTGCGTAAAACAACTTCCGGGAAATATTTTGCTCGTTTTTCGGTGTTTGTTACGCACCGGAAAATGGGAAAATATTTTTCAAAAAATGATTTTCCCACTTTTCTAAGTAAAATGACTTACAGATTTCTACTACGTAAATCATTTTCCGGAAAATGTTAACTCTCTCACTCACACACCAAACTCCACATACAACCCCACCCTACCCACTCCACCTCCAAACACCACCCCCTCTGTTGGTCCCAAAGACACAACAAGGGTATGAGAAAGGAGGGGGGGTGAATAGCCTACTTTAAAATTTCAACCCTTTTTCAAAATTCAACCAAGTGCTTACAATCTTGAGTTTTGCGGTCAAGTAATAAACCGTGCGGTCAAGATGTAATATGCACAGCGGAAGTTTTCGATGGAAATAAGGTAGAGTTGTTTTTAATAAAATCTCTAAGGAACACCAGCACTCACGGTCAACCAGGTTGCGGTCGAGTGAGTCCGGTCAAGGAGAATGCGGTCAAGAGAAATGCGGTCAGATGGTTGAGAGATTGAAAGTTGTTGTCTTAGAAGTTTTTGGCAAATGATAAGTTAGTCAGATTTTCAACTTAGGCAATGTGGAAAACTAACAAACACAATTCACAACACGTTTGAATATCTGAAAGATCAAACACTAAACGACAAACAAAATTAATATGAACAATGAAGAACAAGATGAACAATACTTGAAAATAAATTTGCAGAAAGTAAAATGACACAAGTATTTGGAAAGGTTCGATCTGTTAAAAGATCTACGTCCTTTACCAAGATGGTCAGTCTTGGATTTTGAATGGACGTATATATTGATTCTTGAGTGAACAGATTACAGAGATGAAGCTTTGAATCAACACCTATTTCTATGAAGTTCAAATCCTAGACTTAGACCAGTGTATCCCTTTTGATTCAATCTATGTGATTGATCAATTGGGGTGAGTGTGTGTAAGAATCAGAAGCTCTTTAAAATCTAAGTGATTGTAGAGCCTAATGAATCTTAAGTGTTACAAGGCTTGAGATGACTTGTTTTTTTGCTGGAGATCTTTGAAGGCTTGAAGGTGAGTTCTTTGAAGATTCAAAGGATTCTGGAAATCTTGAGTATGATCTTCAATCACCAAGTATTTCAACAGCAATTTCTCTCTTTTAAATCTCAGCTAGTTTCAATGAAGAACTTAAGGGCTATTTATAGCCTTGAATGAGAAAATAGCTGTTGGGCTTACTTGGGCTCCAAGTTGAAGGACAATGAGCTGTTGAATTCTAATTGGAGCTCAATCTGAGATTGTCCTTTTTGCAGATAAGAGGTGGTCCCACTTAGATGAATTCAAATTTGAATTACTTGGGATCCAAGTTCTGCAACGTTCTAAACTAACCATAGTTTGACCATGGTTAAGTTTGAACAAACTTGGGTTCTTGGACAACTTCATCATTTGCGCAAGGCCTCACGGTCGAGTGACTTGCGGTCGAGGGGTCAAATGTGACCTGTCAAGATATGACACAAAGCTCACGGTTACTGACTTCCGGTCAAGTGATTCACGGTCAAGTGGTCTTCCACAGTCAGGTGAATTCACGGTCAAGGTCTTGACCACTAAAATTCCAGACTTAGAAAATTTTCAGCCTATCAATCTAAAGCCTATACTATCAAAATGGACTATTCTAAAAATGAAGTTTAACACTTCTTACAATATATCCTAAAGTCCACAAAAGATAAAATTAGGTCATGGGATCAATCAAATCTAGGTAATAGGAGTGGTTTATAATAAGCATACCCAACAATCTCCCCCTATTTGATTGAGACCATTACCTACTATAACAAATGCTATTTCATTTTACTTGGTAATAACATGTTTTCAAAATAATATTTTATTAATTTCATGCCCCAAGTCAATGCACACTCTAAGCCAGTGTCATAGATTTCTATCAGCCTAGAAAAATAAAAAATACTAATCTTAGCAAGATAGACATATAAGGTTTGAATGCATTTTTAGAGAAAATAACAATAAGTAAGCAAATGCATCGAACAAACATTCAAAAGGCACTCCAAAAAAATATAACCATTAAAGTGAGAGGAGTGCAGACAAAAGAGAGATTAAAGTTTTACAGACCCAAATAAAATTAACAGAAATAGAAATTGTTTTGAGACAAACATCAACAAATTGTTTCAAAGACCACACACGGTCAGTTCAAATGGTACGGTTAATCAAAGTATGGATCTCCTTCAAAGTAGCCGAATTTCTTTGATAGACCAACTCCAGGAATGATGATGGGGTCCTTGAGGTCGTTGATCTCTAGGAAATCTTTGTTCACGGTCGAAAATTCAAAACTATCTTCGCCTTCATCTTCTTCTTCTCTAGCAATCCTGCTTCCATGCCCGGTCGCCTGATTTTGAGAGGAGGAGGCTTGAGAGCTAGCAAGGTTGTCCACGGTCAATTGTAGGGTAGAAATCTTGCTAATCACATCCTGCACATTAGTGTTAGAGATTTCATAAACCCTATCAATTTTAGAGGTTTGACCTTCCAGCCTCTGAGTGTGGACTTGCATGGCTTGCCTCATAGCTTCTATCTTTGGTACAAACTTATCAGCGACCGATAGCAATCCTACAGAAATACTGGCGTTGATCTCTGCCTTGAGAGAGGATTTTACCTTATCCATTTTCTCAAACAAAAAATTCTTATCATGGGTCATTGCCTTGGTCAGCTCCAACCCAGCTCCTTCAATAATCTTGACCACAGAACGTTCAATAACGAAATATTGTGACTTGAGCTCTTCCTTGAGGTCAGCATGGGTAAGAGGAGCGGATGAGGAGGATGCGGTCGAGGCAATGTTGGGGTTCACGGTAGCTAGGCTTTCAAGAATAGCCTTTGTAATATTCTGACTCTCCCCTTTAATGGTCTCAACAACTGAAGCTTTGAGCAGATCAACCTCATTCTGCAACTTAACTTGGTTTGAAGCAAGCTTTGCAACCTCACTCTGAGTATCAAGATTGATTTGCATTAAAGTTTCAACTGCGGTCAGTAGATGAGCCAAAGAATCGACCGAGCTATCAGATGCGGTTGTGGCTTGAGTAGTTCTTGGAGGAGAGATAGCAGGAGATTTAACTAACACATTGTCATCATGATCACTAGGTACACGGTCGACATCTTGACCGTGACCCTGAAACTCGGCCTTATCAACAGTTTGGTCATCAACCTTCTCATCACTGAAATCAGGACTATCAACATCAACAGTTTTCTCAGCATTTTTACCAACACTAGCTTCAATTTCTACACCAGCTTCAACATCTTGATTACCAGATTCACTACTTGATTCTACCAATTCCACATCATCTGGTTCATCAACTAACTCAAGAGTATGCTTGACCCTTTGACGTTGCGGTTGAGTAGGAGCTATTTCAACATCATCATCATGGTCACTCTGCATAGGTGAACCGGATGGAGTGAATACTGGAGATGCGGTCGAAGGAGGTGGTCTTGCAATCTTTGATTTCTTTGCGGTTTGAATGGGACTTAGAGAAAGATCCCTTTTCTTGGACTTCTCCCCCTGAGACGAAGCAGGGAGTGCAGAAGACTTTGTCTTGAAGGATTTGGATGGAACGGTCGGAGAGGACACGGTTGGTTTGGAGACCGTTGATTTAGAGATAGGAGCGGTAGACTTGGTTTTCAATGGTGCGGTAGGACAAATATTGGAAGGATACTTAACGGTTGAAGGTTCCTTGATAACAACTCCAGTCAATGGTCGTGGTTTAGGAGGAGCGGTCGATGCACTGGCAATTCCTTTGCCTTTAACCTTTCTTCTAGATTCTTCCTCGTCCTCAGCTTCTTCATCATCATCATCATGGACAGATGAGGACTTCCTTGGTGCGTTAAGTCCTAAAGCTATTCTGGCAGCCTTGGTGTAGGCAGGAGGGATGTATTTTTCTCTTTTGTGCTCAGGTTCACGATTTCTGTATTCCTGATATTGATCATCACCAAAACGGTTGCGGTAGGTAGATCTCATGGTTTTGATATCAAATACCATGGATAGATAGATGGGAACTTTGGCATCTTTATCTCTGTTGATATCCCTTCTGAGTTCAGGAATGAATTTAAACAATAGAGAAAGGAACCTTGAGTTTTTCTTGTATTTGGTGGCAGCCTTTTCAGATAACAGCTTCTTGTAATCAGAAATGTGATTTAACAAGAGATCATATAGAATTTTGGGCCAGTTCATCTTCCTGCCCAGATAGATTGCAGTAGACAGCCTCCATTGAGTGGTATTGAAATTGCCATGGTTACCACTCTTGCAGAGCAGACCGTGGCCAACCAAGTGACCAATGTAATACATCACCTCAGGAAAGGTTTTGCGGTAGGGATTGCATACGTCAGTAGATCCAATCAATCTCATAGCCAATCCATCATACTCATCATCAGATAAAGAGATAGGAGCCTCATTGTCAATGTCGAGACCAAGGGTGGAGGCAATATCAGTGTAGTCAATCTCTATCTTGTGACCGTATACTTCTGCAGCAATCCAGTTAAGAGAATGGTTTTGCTCATCTCTTCCTTTGATTTCCTTCGTGGTAGAATAAAATTCTCCAACTGCGGCAAGGTAGTGACTGGTTTGATTCATAGTGAAATAATGAAGTATGTCTGATTTCTTCATTCTTTTGATCAAGTGCCTCCCAATAGCATCTTTTTGGAGGTCTTCATAATCAATAACGCATCCAGGAATAAATGATTGCTCCTCCTAAAAAATTTAGAAGTTAGTAACACTGGTGCGGTCAACCAGTATGTGGTCGAATGACCGAGAGATGCGGTCGACTTGCACACGGTAGACAGAAATGGCGGTAGGCGAAAACACTTGGAAATATTTCAATGAAAATTCTAAAAACACGCACAAACACCATATTACTATGTGTAAATGAATCTAAGGATCAAAAAGTGATGCACTCAAGAACACGAAGAACACCATAAGAACACGAAGAACACTGTTCATAGCGGAAACCCAGAAAACGATATAACGCACGAAAATCCATAAAAATTACATCGAAATGAGCACAAAAACCGATTACACGCCTAAATATCATCAATTTCATTATCAAGAACACAATAATCACCAGAATATGAAAGGGCAAAATGAAAAACATTAACAAAAGCTTTGAAAAAATTTACATGGCACAAAGAGATTTATCAACTAGAATTTGAATCTAAACACTATATTGAACTCGAAATCATGAAAGTAACCAGAATGTGCATTATCAAAGCATATAACAACCCAGAAATTGAATCATGACATTAGAATAAGAAGGGTTGTAAAAACCCGCCAAAAACGAAAATTGAAAACTGAAAATAGAAGATTTTGGGTCAAGAAATCATACCATTGTCTCTTCAGATAGTAGTTCTTGTGATTTTTTAGAGGATTTAGTTGGTTGAGAGGGTTTGGGAGCCATTTTATAGAGAGAATTTGTGGGAATAGAATGAGAGAGATATGGAACTGGAAGTGTAGAGAGAGAAATAGAGAGAGACAAAGAGTAGAGAGAGAAAGTGGAGGGAGGTTTCTGAAAAGTATTTTGCAGAGAGGTGGAGGTTAAGGGGGTAGTGGAACCGATTGTGCAGAGAAGTGGGAGGTTAACTCTGCAAATTCAGGGATTTGACCAATGATGTCCTTTCGCCATAAATGCATGGATAGTGACGGCGGACATAAATAAGGGAATAAAATTAATTGCAAATGATTTGAATTAAATGAAAATGAGGGAAAAGAGGAAATTACGGAATTACCCCTTTGGATGACTAAGATGATCCTAAAATTTTCTAAGTTAGAAACACTTACCTGGTCACCTAGCTTTTTGCGGTCAGATGCTTGACCGTGGGTTTTGCGGTCAAGTGAGTTACCTTGTCCAAGAAAAGCTTTTATAAAGCAGTGAACCAATGTCATCATTTTCCATGCGGTAGGCTTCTCCAAAGCCTTTGAACAAATTTCATTCTTTCATGCGGTCGGAGCATTTTGCGGTCAACAAGGATGCGGTCGGTATACCTGATGGATTTTAATGCATCGATCGTGATTGCTTTACCGGTAAGGGTGTTGACCATGACCTACTTGGTTTTGAACTTGGATAAAACATTAGACATTAGCACAATCAAAATATATGGACAAGTAATTAAAGTTCTAGCATGCCCATTTCTCCTCTAAGATACCTAAATCTCTTCGAATCAAGAGCCTTGGTGAGAATATCTGCAATTTAATTGTCAGTACTCACATACTCGAGATGGATATTACCTTTTTCCACATGATCGTTGAGAAAGTGGTACTTGATATCAATGTGTTTGGTTTTTGAATGCATGACAGGGTTGTTGGAGACAGCAATGGTGGATGTATTGTCACAATAGATTGGACAATTTTCTTCATTGATTCCGTGGTCAACCAATTGTTGCTTCATCCAGAGCACTTGGCAGCAGCAGCTTCCAGGAGCTATATATTCAGCTTCTGTGGTAGATACAAAGACTGAGGCTTGTTTCTTGCTTGCCCATGAAACGAGTCGATTTCCAAGGAAATGACAAGTTTCACTTGTGCTTTTCCTGTCTATTGTACATGCTGCATAATCTGCATCTGAGTAACCTATAAGATCAAAATTTGAATCTTTGGAGTACCAAAGTCCAAGGTTAATAGTCCCAGATAGATATCGAATAATACGTTTAACAGCAATAAGATGTGCTTCTCTAGGATCTGCTTGATAACGAGCACAAACACAAACACTAAACATGATATCTGGCCTACTAGCAGTTAAATAAAGAAGAGAACCAATCATACCTCGGTATAAGGTTTGATCAACTTTCTTACCTTTCAAGTCTTTATCTAACTTATTACCAGCAGCCATAGGAGTGTCATATGCCTTTGCATTTTCAAGTCCATATTTCTTGATAAGGTCCTTTGTGTACATTGCTTGATTGAGGAAGATGCCTTCAGCACATTGTTTAATTTGAAGCCCAAGAAAGAATGTTAATTCTCCCATCATGCTCATCTCAAATTTTCTTTTCATTAGCTTCTCAAATCGCTTACACAACAATTCATTAGTAGAACCAAAAATAATATCATCTACATATATTTGAACTAATAAAGTATGGTCATGATATTTAGCAATGAATAGAGTTGTGTTGATCTTACCACGCTTGAAGCCTTTCTCTAAGAGAAATTTAGATAGAGTATCATACCATGCACGTGGAGCTTGTTTGAGTCCATATAAAGCTTTACGAAGTTTGTAGACATGATTTGGAAATTTGGGGTCTTCAAATCCGGGCGATTGAGCAACAACGACTGTTTCTTGAAGTTCACCGTTGAGGAATGCACTTTTCACATCCATTTGATATAACTTGAATCTTTTGAAAGAGGCATAAGCTAAAAATATCCCTATAGCTTCAAGTCTTGCAACGGGGGCAAAAGTTTCATCATAATCAATGCCTTCTTCTTGTCTATAGCCTTGTGCAACCAACCTAGCTTTGTTCCTTGTGATGCTTCCATTCTCATCCATCTTGTTTCAGAATACCCACTTTGTACCAATCACTCCTTGAACTTGTGGCCTTGGAACTAAGGTCCAAACTTTGAAACTTTCAAATTGGTTGAACTCTTCTTGCATAGCAACAACCCAACTTGAGTCTTGGAGTGCCTCATCAACTTTCTTGGGTTCAACTTGAGATATAAATGCGGTAAGTGCATCATAGTTTGATCTTCTTGTTCGAACACCAGAATGCAAATCACCAATGATGTTCTGAATTGGGTGATCTCTAACCTCACGAACTTCTTGAGGTATATCTGGTTGAGTTAATGGTGGTTGTAAGTCTTCTAGTGGTACATCATCTGTGCCATCCCAATCATAAGTAATTTGAGGGATAGGTTCTTCCACATTGATGGGTGTCTCAACTTCAACTCCATTTGAGGTAGCAGCAGATGAGGTAGCTTCTGGTGCTTCATATGAGGTAGATGGAGGTGCAGTTAAGGTAGATGGGTTTCCTTGAGTTGATTGATTTTGCGGTTGAGTTGTACCTGTCTCATTTATCTCAACAAAATCATCAGCAACATTTGGATCCATATGTGTCTCAAGGAGAGAATGTTCATCAAAAGTAACATGGACAGATTCAACTATCTTAAGGGTGGTTTTATTAAATACACGAAAAGCTTTTGAGTGTTTAGCATACCCAATAAATATACCTTCATCGGCTTTAGGAGCAAATTTACCTCGATGTTCTTTACCGTTGTAGAGTATGAAGCATTTGCATCCAAATATCTTGAAGTATGCTATGTTGGGGGTTCTTCCTCTCCAAAGTTCATAAGGAGTTTTGTTGTAGGTCTTGTTGATGAGGGATCTATTTTGAGTGAAGCATGCTGTGTTGATGGCTTCAGCCCAAAAGTATTGAGGTAGCTTTGCTTCAGCAATCATAGTCTTTCCAGCCTCTATCAACGTTCTGTTCTTTCTTTCCACTACACCGTTTTGTTGTGGAACTCCAGCAGCAGAAAAGTTGTGGTCAATACCGTGGTCATCACAGAATTGAGCAACACCGTTGTTCTTGAATTCTGTACCGTTGTCGGATCGAACACTAACGATGTCGTCTTCTTTTTGTGTTTGGAGCTGTCTAAAGAGTGCGGTCAAAATGTCATAACAATCATCTTTGGAGCTCATCATCTCGACCCACGTATATCTTTAGTAGTCATCTACCACAACTAAGGTATATCTATTTCCTCCAATACTTGCGGTAGTAACAGGTCCAAACAAATCCATATGTAGCAGTTGCAAACATCTAGAAGTTGAAGGTGTCGTCTTGCTGGAGAAAGACGCTTTTGATTGTTTGCCTAGTTGACATGCTGTGCACTTCTCATCGTGGTGATCAGCTACTTTGGGTAGACCTCGAACTAGATTTTCTCTACCAAGCTTGGAGAGATACTTGAAGTTTAAGTGACTTAGTCTTTTATGCCACAGCCAACTATTCTCACTAACATTCTTTGCTACAAAACAGAGATTAGAAGAAATGCAAGATGAATTAAAATCAACAACATAAACATTTTTCTTACGAATCCCTTTGAGTAAAGTGGCGCCGGATAAGCCATCCTTGATGAGACATAAATTTGAAGTGAAGTGGCATTGTAATCATTTGTCGCAGAACTGAGATATTGAGAGTAGATTGTGTTGTAGTCCAATAACTAGAGAGACTTCTTGGATGGTGATTTTTCCTTTTCGAATGACTCCATATCCTATAGTATTTCCTTTGTTATTATCTCCGAAGGTTACTGATGGCCCTTTTTCTTCACGAACATCTTCCAATAAATTGATATCTCCGGTCATGTGCCTTGAGCAGCCACTATCGAGATACCATAAGCTTGATTTATCCTTGGAGTGTCCAGCCATTAAGCAGAGGACCTATAAAATAGACATTTAAGAACAAGGTCCCCTTTTTATTCTTTTGGGTCCAAAGGGTTAGCAACTTTTAACGACCCACACTTGCCTCCAGAAGAGGGTTTAAGCCTTCTGGGATTTGGTGTGAATCTTAAAAGACATTCAGCAGCCTTGTGACCATAATCATCACACACGGAACAATGGTGGAAGCCACCCAACTGAGGGTTAACAAACTTCGTTGAGGTCTTAAGCACAACATTGTTAACTGGTATGGAAGATCTCTCCTGAACAAAGTTCAATTTCTTGAACTTGACCGCATGACCCTTGTCTGCGGTCGACATGCTGCGGAAGGCTACTCGATCGGGTCTTGAGGTTGATGCGCGGTCGTGTCCAGGTACCTTACCAGAGTATTCCTCTGCGGTAGAATCTTCCATGACTTTTTCTTTCAACTTTGAAGCCTTGCCAGTTTGATACTTAGGGTAGACATAGTTGAACTCTAGTTTCTTCTTTGGTTCTTGTCTTTTACCCTTAGATTCTTGATGTTTAGCTTTTGACCCTTCCAAAGCTTGCTGGGTAAATTTCTCATCTCTTTCACAACAAGATGCACATTTAAAGTTGTCACTAGTTTGGAATCCCAAGCCTTCCTTTTCACCACTAGACTTTTGGGATTCTAAGATTTTTTCCATAGTGACACGAGAATTGGTCCACTCATTTGTGATCCTTTTCAGGTCGTTTATCTCAGCAACCAATTCTTCGTTTTTAACCTTAAATATGGCATTTTGTTCTTCTAAGAAACGGTTTCGATCAGTAAGAGGAGTCATACTCTTGATCTGCTCCTTAAGAAGGGTGAGTTCAGATCTTAATAGAGATTTCTCCGTCTTAAGCTGGGAAATTTCTTCAGTTGAAAGTGCTAAAGCTTCCTTCATGCCAGAGAATTTACTAATTACCTGTAGCTTTTGCAAACATCTTTTCTTGTTCATCGGGGGAAATGTCAAATTTGACTTGAGGTGTGGTAGACAGAACTTCCTTCACTTTGGGTTTTAGTAGAGCCTTCTTTGCTGCACTCACATCACATCTTGAAAATAGAAGATCACCATTCTTTTGAACCGGAGTTAGGAATCCTTTTTCAGCAAGTTCATCAGCTGTATAGCTTATCCGTTTAGGTTTTGCATTTGGTGAGCGACGACTTTTATTATCATCCTCATCATCGGACGGAACGACCAAACAGATGTGACCTTCTTCAGAATCCTCATCGCTTTCATCAGAGTCAGACTCTATCCAAGTAGCTAACTCTTTTGAGGCAGAGTCTTCTTCAGCCATCATTCCCTTTTGCTTTGAATACCTTGGAGTAAAGTTACTTTTCTTCTTCATATACTCATACTTGGGAATTGGACATTATGATGCGAAGTGACCTGGTTTCCTGCAATTAAAGCAAACAAGATCTTCTTTCTTCTTAGAGAAGTTGAAGTTCTCTTTCTTCTTTGAAGGGCTGCTCCTTGAAAACCTAGTTGGAGCTTTGCTTGTTGATCCGGGTCTTGCTGTCTTTCTGAACTTTTGAAATCTTTTTACGAACATAGCAAAATCATCATCATCCATATCAAGTAAATCTGATGTGGAGATTTTTGGATCTTCTTCCTCGATCACTTCTTCCTTTTGAGCAACCAACGATAAGCTCTTTGTTTTTCCTTCCATTTCAGCAATGTTGTTAAGCTTGATATCAAAGACCTTGAGGTTGGCATAGAGGCTTCTGAGAGACATGTCATCTAGTAGCTTGGTATCTTCAAGAGTGTTTCCTTTGTGTAGATATTGCGAACCAAGAGCGGCAAGAAAATTAACGTTGATTTCTTTCTTGGTAAGGTTCTTTCCGAGTGCTGTATAAGTACTCACGATCTCACAATAACGATCATAAGTGGCTCTAAGTGATTCACCGGGGATCTTAGCAAAGTTGTTGAATCTTCTTTGAATAGCAAATCTTTTGCTCTCTTTGCATGCTTGATCTCCTTCGATGTAGTCTTCAATCGCATCCCAAAGTTCTTTTACAGTAGAACATTCCATGATCTGTCGACGCTGTAACGTACTCAAGGTACTTAAAATTATGCTTTTTGCTTTCACATCCATTCCAACTAGTCTTTTCTCTTCATCGGTCCATTCAGCTTTTGATTTCTTGATTTATGGTATGTCTGCATTGGTTTCTGGATTTGGATTAGCTTTCATTGGGAAGTATGGTCCAATGGTAAGACAATCACCAAGTTGCTCGTCCATGGAGTAGAACTGAGTTAGAATGCTGTGCTTCCATACGTCAAAGTTATCTTCGTCGAATGCTGGAACGTGAGTGAAGTTAACCGTTGCCATAGTTTTCTGACTTGCCATTTTGAATCGGCACCCAAGCTGTTAAGCTTGAAAAACAGAAGTTTTATAAAGGTGTTTGCTCTGATACCACTTGTTGGTCCCAAAGACACAACAAGGGTATGATAAAGGAGGCTAGAGGGGGGGGGGGTGAATAGCCTACTTTAAAATTTCAACCCTTTTTCAAAATTCAACCAAGTGCTTACAATCTTGAGTTTTGCGGTCAAGTAATAAACCGTGCGGTCAAGATGTAATATGCACAGCGGAAGTTTTCGATGGAAATAAGGTAGAGTTGTTTTTAATAAAATCTCTAAGGAACACCAGCGCTCACGGTCAACCAGGTTGCGGTCGAGTGAGTCCGGTCAAGGAGAATGCGGTCAAGAGAAATGCAGTCAGATGGTTGAGAGATTGAAAGTTGTTGTCTTATAAGTTTTTGGCAAATGATAAGTTAGTCAGATTTTCAACTTAGGCAATGTGGAAAACTAACAAACACAATTCACAACACGTTTGAATATCTGAAAGATCAAACACTAAACGACAAGCAAAATTAATATGAACAATGAAGAACAAGATGAATAATACTTGAAAATAAATTTGCAGAAAGTAAAATGACACAAGTATTTGGAAAGGTTCGATCTGTTAAAAGATCTACGTCCTTTACCAAGATGGTCAGTCTTGGATTTTGAATGGAGGTATATATTGATTCTTGAGTGAACAGATTACAGAGATGAAGCTTTGAATCAACACCTATTTCTATGAAGTTCAAATCCTAGACTTAGACCAGTGTATCCCTTTTGATTCAATCTATGTGATTGATCAATTGGGGTGAGTGTGTGTATCAGAAGCTCTTTAAAATCTAAGTGATTGTAGAGCCTAATGAATCTTAAGTGTTACAAGGCTTGAGATGACTTGTTTTTTTGCTGGAGATCTTTGAAGGCTTGAAGGTGAGTTCTTTGAAGATTCAAAGGATTCTGGAAATCTTGAGTATGATCTTCAATCACCAAGTATTTCAACAGCAATTTCTCTCTTTTAAATCTCAGCTAGTTTCAATGAAGAACTTAAGGGCTATTTATAGCCTTGAATGAGAAAATAGCTGTTGGGCTTACTTGGGCTCCAAGTTGAAGGACAATGAGCTGTTGAATTCTAATTGGAGCTCAATCTGAGATTGTCCTTTTTGCAGATAAGAGGTGGTCCCACTTAGATGAATTCAAATTTGAATTACTTGGGATCCAAGTTCTGCAACGTTCTAAACTAACCATAGTTTGACCATGGTTAAGTTTGAACAAACTTGGGTTCTTGGACAACTTCATCATTTGCGGTCAAGGCCTCACGGTCGAGTGACTTGCGGTCGAGGGGTCAAATGTGACCTGTCAAGATATGCCACAAAGCTCACGGTTACTGACTTCCGGTCAAGTGATTCACGGTCAAGTGGTCTTCCACGGTCAGGTGAATTCACGGTCAAGGTCTTGACTACTAAAATTCCAGACTTAGAAAATTTTCAGCCTATCAATCTAAAGCCTATACTATCAAAATGGACTATTCTAAAAATGAAGTTTAACACTTCTTACAATATATCCTAAAGTCCACAAAAGATAAAATTAGGTCATAGGATCAATAAAATCTAGGTAATAGGAGTGGTTTATAATAAGCATACCCAACAATCTTCCCCTATTTGATTGAGACCATTACCTACTATAACAAAGGCTATTTCATTGTACTTGGTAATAACATGTTTTCAAAATAATATTTTATTAATTTCATGCCCCAAGTCAATGCACACTCTAAGCCAGTGTCATAGATTTCTATCAGCCTAGAAAAATAAAAAAAATATTAATCTTAGCAAGATAGACATATAAGGTTTGAATGCATTTTTAGAGAAAATAACAATAAGTAAGCAAATGCATTAAACAAACATTCAAAAGGCACTCCACAAAAATATAACCATTAAAGTGAGGGGAGTGCAGACAAAAGAGAGATTAAAGTTTTACAGACCCAAATAAAACAAACAGAAATAGAAATTGTTTTGAGACAAACATCAACAAATTGTTTCAAATACCACACACGGTCAGTTCAAATGGTACGGTTAATCAAAGTATGGATCTCCTTCAAAGTAGCCGAATTTATTTGATAGACCAACTCCAGGAATGATGATGGGGTCCTTGAGGTCGTTGATCTCTAGGAAATCTTTGTTCACGGTCGGAAATTCAAAACTATCTTCGCCTTAGGTATGTGAAAGCCTTAGGTATCTCGCCTTATTCCATTCCCTAGGGGGCATATCTATCTTAAATTCCAACTACCAATGGCTCTGACGAAGGCAGTCTACTAAAATGAAGAAGAATGAGTTAATTCGTAAGCAAGTCTACTAAAATGAAGAATGAGTTAATTCGTAAGCAGCAAAAGATGTCAAACGGCTCGTCTAGCCGTGACCCCTATTCCTGCAGGGGCAGAGAACCCACCGCTGTCTCGGCTGTACGACCTACTACCGGAGGCTCTGGAGAACTGAGAGCACTCATCTTGGGGTGGTTTACTACTTAGATGCTTTCAGAAGTTATCCGCTCCTCACTTGGCTACCAGCGTTTAACATGGGCACAATAACTGGTACACCAGAGGTGCGTCCTTCCCAGTCCTCAAATTGGTGTATTACCAAATCACGCCCCTATTGTCTTCGATCATAGGGATCAATTTCTAGTTGCATGGCCTCATAATAATTTTGTATATCTGAATACCAAGCCAATGAAAAATCCTAAAAGAAAGAATAGGTGAAATAAGAGAGCTTTTAAGGTAATTGAAAGGGAGAGGCAGATTGACAAGGTATGTCCACACACTCCCCAAACTGACTTGACGAGGAATCCATTCTCGCGAACAAACACAACCCCTACACACACCTCGGAGCATCCCTTCCTGCATATCTATACAATACCCGAGTAGGCGGGTCGAGGTCAATTGGATCCTTTTTTGGTTAAGAAAATTTTTCCTTGCCAATTGCCTTCAGCTTCGGATCACTCATTTACCTAGCATCGTCTATAAGTTCTAGGTATGGATTTCGAAACCATGCATGTCTAGTGAAGCGAATTGGATGATCGGGCCAAGGGATATCTTCCTCCGGCTTCCCCTCACTCTCCACACCAGCAGCGTGCGTTGCGTGATTATACTGTGTTTTTTGCACTTGACTGGGTGGACAGTTAACCGGAAGAGAACTTCGATTCGCTCGGCCTTCCGAAGACTCAACTCGATTCGCGAGGCCACTTGGGTAAGGAAGGACTGAAGCGAAGGTTTATACCTATAGGTTCGTTATTACAGGTCAATCCTACTATACTCGTCCCAATAGGAAGCATAAGGGAAGAAGCACTACACCTAGGAATCCATAACAAAAAACTTTGTTATAAATTCTCTCTTTCCTTAGTGGGCTCGGGACTAAGAAGAATGGTTAAGAGGGGTCATAGTAAGAACCAGTTCAAAATCACGATCAATTCCTTTTTCAAAGCCGGCTACAGCTGCACGGGCCCTTCCCGCGTGCCACAAATGACCTACGAAGAAGAAGAATCCTAGAACAAAATGAGAAGTAGCTAGCCAACTTCTAGGAGAAGCCAGATTTTAAAATCTATCCACGCGGGAAAATGGCTCTCTTTCCTTTTCTTACTTAAACCACTTACTAAAAGTATAGATGGAAGCCCCTTGACTAGTAAGGGACTACGAGCAACTCGCACTAGCCGTAGTAGCAACAGGAGTTTGATTCCTCATCTGCTACCTAGCCTGAAAAGAAGGACTTTCTTGTAGGAATCCATTCTAACTCAGAACATAATAAACTCTTAGAGGAATTACAAAAATTTGAATTAGAACCTATATTTAGCGATGGAGTCTAAATGACCAAAAAACCTATAGTCAAATGACACAATCTCCACCACCCATAAGGGTCAGACCTTTTTTAACCCAACCAAAACCCTTAGAACCAAAAATATCCATCCCAGATGTCATAAAAAACCGAATTAACAGGTCAAAATTAGTCTTGAACGAAGAAACCACCACCATTAATAAGGATAGGTTTATTCATTACTTTAATATGGCCGAAGCATAAAGATAACAATCAGTGCTTTTTCACGATGGATAAAAAGGATATATCTCTATATGTATTCTTTGAGAAAGCAAATCCGAAGATAGTGAAAGATGTTTTTGACTGCGGATTATTAGCTATGGTTTATCCTAATAATAATCTCAATGAATTAAGGCTGTTGCCAAAACCAATTTTCCATGCAATAAAAAATTTTAGAACCAAAGTGATTGGGTCTGGAGACCGAGATATATATGTTAAATTTACTAGTTCATTATTCGACTGGAACGAAGAAGAAGAATACTTCCTCCCATACCATTGGATCGAAGTAGGATTATCAAAGATAGATGTAAATTTCGAACAACCTCGAGCAAGGGCAGTAACAGAAGACGTCTCTCAACTTTTAGAGACATTAAGGGCGTCCAGACTTAAGAATGTCTACAAAAAATATACTGAGACATTTTCTGACACTAAGAAAAAGTTAAATTATTACGATGGAAAAGTTGAAGTGATTTCCAATTTCCCCAATGTAATCACCACACAAGATGTCTTTGAAAAATAGCAGGTGCTTGTTTTAGTCCAAAAAGCATAACTATCCATTCAAAATGTCCTTGTGGACAGGTGAAAGCAGTTAATTCGATGGAATTTTCATCTAATCTAACTTGCCAAAATCCTGATTTGCAGTCAAAACTATTGTAATAATTTTTTCCTCCGATTCTTTGAAGTAATTGTTCTTTATTAGGTAATAGATACCCATCTCCTTTAGTAAGGTCATTTAACATTTTATAGTTAACTACCATTCTTTTCTTTCCTCTTTTTTGTTCTGAGTGTTTGTTTACCATAAAGGCTGGAGAGAAGTGTGGACTTTTAGTTTTTCTAATTACTTTTAAGTCCAAAAGTTCCTTTATTTGTTTTCCAAATTCTTCTTTATCTTGTGGAGAATATTGCATTGGTTTTGATTTTATAATCTTAGTAGAGTCTGTTAATGCTTATGGCTGTTGCATTATGGTGGAAAGTGATTGTATCTTTGTATTGGGCAAAAGGCTCGTATAATCTACAGAAGTTATTTCCTAAAGTTATATCTCCTGTAGTATTTACTTGATAGTAAGAGATGAATCTAAGACACCAATTCGTATGGCGGATGAGATTCCATTACTACAAAGACTTATTGGAGGGTCAGCGAGCTTTCTGCAATAGATCGGATTAGATAGATATCCCTTCAGCTCATTAATTTACCCCCATCTATCTCAATGATCGGTCTCAACTTAGGAGGAAGAACTGGTAATAAACACAAAACCATCCATTCAACCGATAAGTCATCGAAGGGTTTGTGTGAATCAAGTAATAGTTTGCATTACTCATTTGAAAGTCTCGCACGGTGATATAATATCTTTTCAAGAAAATGATGCGAGAACCCGCGGTGAAGAAATAAGGAGATCCTTCTATATCGAAATCAGTTGAAAAAAGACCTTGTTACGACTTCACTCCAGTCACTAGCCCCGCCTTCGGCATCCCCCTCCTTGCGGTTAAGGTAACGATTTCCAGCACGGCCAGCTTCTCTAGTGTGACGGGCGGTGTGTGCAAGGCCTGAGAACGAATTCACTGCCGTATGGCTGACCAATTACTCTTATTAAAATTATTTTCTAACAACTCCCACGCTCGCGCTCCCTACCCCCACTCCCCAACCCCCCCCCCCCCCCAAAAAAAAAAAAAAAAAAAAAAATCTCTCATATTAAAATTAATTTTGAACACCTCCCCCATTCCCACTACCCCACCCTCACCCCCACCTACTCCACCCTACCCCACCAGCCACCCAACCACCCCCAATCCCCACCCACATTCAATTTTTTTTCTCATATTACTTTTTTTTTCTCATAATAATTTTTTTATCATATTAAATTATATTTTTTCTCATATGAAAATATTTTCCGGAAAACATTTTCTTTAGATTTACCAAAAAACCAAAACCATGTTTATGTCATTTTCCGAAAAACATTTTCATTTTCTGGAAAAACATTTTACAGGAAATCATTTTTCGGAAGTTGTTTTACGCGAAACAAACGGAGCCTCAATGTAGGCCGGAGGGAGTAACTATTATGATAATCAAATACTTTTATTAGTGATAGTTACCCTATGAAGTAAAATTATGATTAGCTAATACTATTAGCTAAAAAATGAAAAATAAAAAGTCTTATAATTATAAAAATTTTGATGATTATTTTTGATGATTATTTTTTATGATTCTCCCAAAAACATGTTCATATAACATATCCTTAAGCCTCTTCCTTAACTTTTAGTATATCCTGCCTCCATATCACTCGACACAGAATTTTTAATATGACATGGTTAATCTGACATGGAGATTAGGAAATACTAATATCTTATTAGAAATAGTGGTTTAAAAAGTATGTGTTGTGAGTATGAAGTAGGGAAAAGTGGGTAAGGAATAATAAATGAAAAGTTGTTGTAAGTATGACAAGTGAGTCTCATTAATAAAAAAAACTAATAAAAACTTTTTATTTTTTGAATATTCTATTTTAGGTAGAACACCCAAAATGATTATACATCCTAATTTAGATGGGGATGATTATATATATATATATGGAAAATATAGAAATATGCCCATGTACTTAAGTTAAGGATGCAGATCTACCCTTATACAAATTAATTGCTATATTTGCCCTTGTACTTAAGAAAAATGTGTGGATATTTGGACACCGTTAAAATTTCCTTCCAAAAGCTAACAGAATGGCTGACTAGGCGTCTTTGTTGGCATGTGAAATTTTCCAACATTTCCCCCTAACTTAAGTTAAATGACTAAAACATCCCTCAATTATTGAACCTTTTTCGACTTGTCCCAAACTTTTTTCAACATTAACTTTTTTAAAAATAAAAAATAAAATTCAATCTTCTTTTTTTTCCAGCAAATATTCTTACGGGGATATTATTTTATTTATTTTTAATGAAATATTATTATTTTAAAATATAAAATTGTTTTTTCAATGAAAGACTAGATTTTTTTTTTTTTTTTTTTTTTCATTTTCTCAAGAAAAATAAATCAAAGGGTATTTTTCTTAATAATATTTTTTAAATGGAAAATTTATATTACTGAGATTCAACATCCCAAATGTGAAATTCAAAAATCACCGCCAACCCCCACCTTGCCACCAACTGCTCCTACCACAATTCCACCATTACCAAAATGAAGAGGTGCCAACTCTACAATAATCAACATCCTAAATCTGAGATTCAACAAAATAGTACAAATCAAAGATCAAAATATGGGTTTAATCAAAACATACAAAATAATTACCAACATCCCAGATCTGTTTAAAGATTCAATAATCAAAAACCAAGACACAGAAAAGAACTAAACAATTCTTCAGATCTGTAACAAATCCTTAGTGAGGGAGAAGAAATAGAGAGAGAGGGGGGGGGGGGAGGACTGAAGAACGGGGGTGGGGCGGACCGGAGGAAGGAGGAAGAGAAAGTCGGCGAATATGAGGATGGAGCGATCGCTGGAGCCAGAGTGAGAGGGTGGGGCGGACTGAAGAACGACGGCGACGAGGTTGGTAGAAGGGGCTAGCTAGGGTGAGGCGGTGAGACCGAGAGGGTGGGGTGACGACTTGCAGGTGGGATTAAGGGAGAAGATGGGTGCGTTGGAGAAGGAGGATTGAAGCAGGTAGCAGATCGTGGTGTTTAAAAATGGGGGTAAGTTTTTTTATATATATATATATATATATATATTTTATTTTAACCCCTTTGGAAATAAAAGTAGATTTAAAGGTCAAATGTTCAAATAATACACTTTAGCCCCCTAACTTTCACATCAACAAACAAATATAATGAAATTCCTATTTTGCCCTTAAAATGTTGTCATGTTGCATATCAACAAGTCCATTTGGCAATTTTCTTCCACGTGTACTCATTTAGTAGCCAAATAAGCAGCTTAATCAGCAATTCTGTTAGTTTATGGATGGAAATTTGACGGTGTCCAAATATCCACACATTTTTCTTAAGTACAAGGGGATATATAGCAATTAATTTGTATAAGGGTAGATCTGCATCCTTAACTTAAGTACAAGGGCATATTTCTATATTTTCCCTATATATATATATATATATATATATATATATATATATATATATATATATATATATATATATAGTATAGTATATATTAAAGTTGGTGAAGAGAGCTATTGTGTTGTCATGTGGACAAATATTCAATAAAGCTTGCATTTTATGATGTCATGTCAATACTACCCTAATAAATAAGTGATTTTTTTCCTTTTCTTAGCTAATAGTATTAGCTAATAACATTAGTTACTATATAGGGTAAGTAGTAACTAATACTTATACTAGTAATAGTTACTATCATAGTTTACTATTAATAGTTAACTATTATAGTTAACTATATATGTTAACTATTACTATTAATAGTATTAGTTAATCATAATAGTTACTATATAAGTTAACTATTACTATTAATAGTATTAGTTAATTATAAAAATTATCATATATATTAACTATTATTATTAATAGTATCAACAATAATAGTTACTATATAGGTTAATATTAATAAATTATTATAGTTATCATATAAATTAAAAACTATTATTAATAATATTAATTATCATAATAGTTATTATATACATTAAAATTTATTATTAATAATATTAGTTAATAATAATAGTTACTATATAGGTTAACATTTACTTTTAATAGTATTAGATAAACATAATAATTACTATATAAAAGTTAACTATTACTATATAAGTTTCCCGTGCAAAGCACGGGTTACATACTATCATGGAAGAAAAGTGGGGAGGCAGCAGCATTAGTAGCATGTCTCTAGATATCACAAAAGGGGAAGAACAAAGTGATGTTAAGGTTTTAAAAAATATTTATAAAATTTTGTTTATGAGTATTGTTGGCAAATAATGATTGTATGATGAATTAATAAGTACTGGTTGTTAAGAAAATTACTATAGGAGAATAAGGCTTTCTTGAAAACATGGAATGACAAATATAATATGAACCATAAATTAAACGATTAGGCAAAATATAAAATGAAAAAGAAAACTTTTAAGTCGATAATTATGTTGAAAACAATATGCACAAGAAGATATTACCCCGCAGTGGTATTAAAAGTTTTGGTGCAATCTTCTAAGATGCAACAATTTTACAATTATTAATAGAAGTACTTCAAATTAACGACTTTTGGGAATTAATCGGTGTTTAGAAATTTCAAACATTGAAGGAGACCCCATGCGACAAAATGATTTTTATTTTTGTGAGAATTACATTGAATTATGTGTCTGAATTTGTGTTAGAATTATGGTTGACAAGCAAATGTCTTTCTACGAAAAGACATTTTTCTAGATACACTGAATCCGATCAATTCAATCATATCTCTTCACACAAGTTCATGAATCTTGTGGAAGTATCCATATTCGTTGATTTTGGTTCATACCTCTTCAAATCTATATATATTAAAAGTCAAGGTAGAGTCTTTAGGTGGTGCCATGTGGACAAATTTTGGGTAACTCTTGCTTTTGGTGGTGCCACATCATCCATAGCATTTTAATTAGGTGACTTTTCATTTTTCTCTTATTAGCTAATCGTATTAATTAATTGTAATAGTTACTAGCAACAATCCCGTGCTTCGCAAGGGATCTAGCAGACCGACATCATTTGGTAATTAAAAAATATGAGTGGTTTTTTTTTTTTTTTTATTAAGTATTATCTTGATAGTATAAAGTAATAATCTTTTCATGGATCAATTAGTAATTTATAAATATGGAGAGGACTTTTTGTAAAGTTTCATATGGTGGGATAGAAAGTGTATATGTGTTTGTAGAAACTTAATTTATATAATTAATTTGATATTTATAATAAAAATTATAAATTAAATATATTGAATAATTAGCTCTCTAAGTATATAAAGATAAATAAAGTAAATTATGTATTTTCATCAAGAAAATTGGATTACTAATGATAGGCTAAATCGCACACCTACAAATTAAACCTGGACAAGGTTCTAAAAACATAGCTAGGGCAAGTCCAGAATCGATCCACGAAGAACGGTTATTTATTTACGAAATTGTCACTTGACAAGATTGGGGGAAAAGATTAATTATTAAATCCTAATAACAAAAATTAAACTAATTATGAGCAAAAACAATAATTAAAGAGCACTTCAGATTTGATTCCGTCCCCACCTAATTATTCAATTATCATCGATATCTCTTTTCACTTTTTACCCTATTCACTGATCACGAGATATATTTCAATCTCTGTTTCTTCTTTCAGATTAGTTACTAGCAGTGGCACACTCACTAGAAACCCTAATTAATAAATTAATCTAACTGGCACAGTCTAGATCGCAATATTAATCGATTCAAGATTTAAGAAACTAAGATCAAGAATGCTTTCTATGATTATTTCACACAGATAATCATCTAATTTTACCCACTCCACAATTTACCATGGCACATGCATAAACTATGAAGATGCTACTTGCGAATTTCTACACTGGCACAGTCATAGAAAATTCTAGCAAAGATAAGTTAACCAGAGCAAATAGATTGATCAAGTCTAAAAACCCTAGCAATAAATCTAGATTAAGCACAAGTAAAATTATGAACAGAGACAAAATCATGAAAAAAAAAATACCTCAAATTGATAAATAGGGGTTCATGAATCAAACCCAAAGCTTGAATTTAATTCACCCAAAGAATAAAAACTAGATCTAAAATAATTGTATCTAAAATTGTAGAATGAAAAACAATGAATGAAAACCTAGTATTTATAGTTAAAACTCTAAAACCTAAAAGGAATAATAAATGAAATAGGAAACTAAAAGAGAATCCTAAAAAGAAAATAAAAAAAACTAAAATCCTATTTATTCTCCAACTAACGTGCTGCAGTGTGAATCAGCCTTTTGGAATTCCGAAAATTACAGTTCAGTCCCTCATGTTTTGGATATTTGCAGTTTAGTCCACCAGATTCCAAAAATTCCAAAACAGTCCCTGAATTTCAGGATATCTTCAGTTTGGTCCTCAAGTCTCAGAACGGCCAGATTGGTCCCTAAACACTCCAGAATTTTGCGCATCAGCCCCTTCTCTTCTGGAAATTCCTATCAAGTCCCTGGATTTGCAAATTTCACCATAGCTTGCCTGTTTTATGCACTTTCACCTGTTTTTTTAAATAAACACTAAAACACACATTAAATACTCAAAAACCCAAGGATTTTTCTTAAAAAACGTCTAGAAAGTACCAAATAAACGAGTATAAAAACTCATTCATCAAATACCCCCAAACTTAGACTTTGCTAGTCCTCGAGCAAGCAACAAAATTATACTAAAAGATAAAATAAAAACTAAACTAAAACATGAATAAAACCAACTAATCTACTCACACATTCTTGTATTCCCCTACGATTGCATGTAACAAATAATATCATACGCCTCAGGATATGAATAGATCTAACTATGCAAGTACTAATATATATTACAATTAATTTTGCTAATTTGCATATGCATTATAATTAAGCGCTGAATCTCTGTGTGTGTGTGAATACCAATTCTCCCTATGTTTTCAAACATGATCTAATTTTATAAAGCAAAGTACACCGGTCATCCCAAATTCTATTGACTTTGTCTATCAAATAAAATGTTCTTAAAAAGCAAAATATGAATACTATTTAGCACTTGGCACTTAACAACAAACCACCCCCAAACTTAATTATTGACAATTGAAGCGCATATTTCAAGTGCTTTTTGCACAAGATTAGGATGAACTCAAGGGGAGGGAGTTGGCCTTTACTTCGGATTCGAGCTTGGAACGGACCATCGCGGCGGAAAAGCTCTCCCTCCATAACGCTACTGCATACCCAGAAATCTGGTTAAGCTAGAGTAGCCCCTACCCGGCTAACCTACGCATCTGGAGGTAACACCAAAGCAATTTTGCAACTTTAATTATTTATTTATTCTATTTATTTATTATTATTATTATTATTATTGCCATTGCTCCCACTTTTCCCTTAGTCACATTTTTCATTAATTACTTATAACAACTAGGGGTGCCAACACATATAAATCACCTTCAAGTGTCTAAAGAGTATCCATATTTTAAGTTTTAAGAGGCTTTATTTGCACACAAACTCATTAACCTAAGGGATGACAGTGTACTATAAACTCGATAAAGTAAATCAAAATTATCAACAAAGGGAGTCTCGGTGATAGTGCACTAATTTTTAGAGATTCACAACCAAACTACAATACTTAAGCAAAGAACCCAAAATTAATCCAATATATATTAAAACAAGAATAGATAAATCACATCACATAATTATCTTTAACGACGGTTTTAAGAGACACGCACAACTATGGGGGAAAACACCAAATGTTTTAAAACGTTGACGTCACCGAAGCTGCCTACGTTCCCTCTAAAGTGAGGCGAGCCAACAATAAAGGGCTCAGGTCACCGTAGTTCGAACCAATCCAAAAACAAAAACAAAGTTAACTAAAAAAATGTTTTTTTTTTTTTTTTTTTTTTTTTTGTGTTAAATATCTAAGAAAAAAAATTAATAAGTAACAGATAACACGTAAAACACAATGAAAGATTCCCTACCCCAAACTTAAATTTCACAATGTCCCTATTGATAGGCTAAATCGCACACCTACAAATTAAACCTGGACAAGGTTCTAAAAATATAGCTAGGGCAAGTCCAGAATCGATCCACGAAGAACGGTTATTTATTTATGTTAGGCCCAATTGGTAGGAAAATAGGCTAGAGGGGGGGGGGTGAATAGCCTAATTAAAACTTTTTCAAAGAAACACTTTTATAAATGCAAAGTCATTTATCAGATTGCAAACTATTATCAGTAAGCGCAGCAGAGAAGATATGACTTGTTTTAACTCACACAAAATCAGATTATAAAAAGGTTTTGAGAGCTTGGTTTAAACACAAAGTAGTTTCTAAAAGTTCAATGCAGTTTCAAGAGATTGGTCAATGGAAATGATGATGAGTCAGCAAGAACAGTAAAGATTTGGCGGTGATAGAGTTCCAACCGGCAAGGACAGTAAGTAACAGAGGACACAGAGATTTGGAGAGGTTCACAGTGTAAATACTGCTACGTCCTCTACCAAGTTTGGTCAGAACTTGGATTTGGGTTAAGAGCACTATTAAATATCCCTAGTCTATTACAAGAGCGGCTTTGCCGGATACAAAGACTAAATTCTAGAGATAGTTTAATGAATCGTAAAGCAAATATCTGACCAAGTGTATTTGAGCGGCAAGTTCAAAAGAACTTATCTCACTCAGGTGGGTGTGTGAAAACTCAGACAACGTATTCCTTAAAATAATCTAGTTCGGGAATACTAACAGTGTTGTAGAGTTTGTGCACAAGTGTATGTCCTATTAAATGATCTAATGATTATCTGGACAAGGAATGTTTGAGCTTCAATGAATGCTGCAAACAACCAACTCTCTTCAATGCACTAAAATCACCAACCTTCTTCAATGCACTGAGTCCTCTATATATAGGAGGAGTTAATGTCTTAGCTTGTTGAAGAAGGATAACATTTGAATTTCCAGCTGGGTAGGTGAGGAGCATTTAATGCAGTATCCTTGGCATTAATGGCGAAGATACGCGTGCCTTAAAAGTCTGATGGGTAAAGACCCCTTTGTCTCAACCGGTTACCTGCAAAAGCAAGTAGAGACAGAGTATAGCTAAAAGTAGCTATGTGTCAGACGGCGTAGAAATCATTACAGAGCAGGTAAACTACTTTATGATAAAACAGTATAGAGACAATCAGCAATGTTGACTTTAATGAAATGATGTCACCTGACTGATAGTGCAGACTGTCTATCATATCGGCATGTTGTGAATGGAGTTGATCGGCAACTTCTTTAATAAGTTGATCGGCAACTTCTGTAGCAAGTTGATCGGCAACTTGTTTACTGGTCTGCTGATTTGCTTCCTCTTGCTGGTTTGTCTTGAATGAAGAGTTGAAATACACCTGTGCTGATCACAAAGGATCCTAAGGGCACCTTAAAAAGGTTCTAATAAAATTGGGGGACCCTAAGTGTAGACATGATTGGGATTAAGTAATTCTAGGACCTAGGTATCTATTTGAACAACAATCTCCTCCTAATTACTTAAGTCCAATCACCCTTAAAGCTAAAGACATCTATTATCTTAGGGAAAAGATTTCTAAGGATATCTAGGTATAACCAAATCCTAAGGTAAGTCATACTAGATGTCTAATGCAAAAGGTGGATTCACCAAAATAAATGGTGAAGCCGGTTCAAGGAATCGGCAAGAGTGATGATCTGCAAAAGGAAATAGCACAGAATAATGCAGATAACAACACAAATATAAGAAAAACATATTAGCACAATAAAAATTTTATAAGCAAAGAAATTTGTCTGTGAAGGTCTTCAATAAGATATCTACATCATAGGCTATGTGACTCAAGGATCAGCAGCTGGAGGATCAGAAATCTTGGGATCTGCTGCTGGAGTTGAGTCCTTTGTAGATTCAGACTTCCTAGCCTTCTTTCTTGCTTTTTCTTCTTTTCTTTCAGCTTTCCTCTTTGCCTTGCTCTGCCTTCTCTGAGCACTCTCTAATCTATCAGATAACATCTTGTTGTTTGCCTCGAGAGCAGCAATCTTCAATTTGGCTTCAAGAAGTTCATTCTGAATATCAGCAAGTTTCTCATCAGAGGCTTCAAGTTTGCTGCGGGTGTCATTGTGCTCGGCAAGTAAGATTTTCTGCTGAGTGACAAGAGAGCCATTTAACTCAGACAGATTGAAAACGCGTTCAGTTCTTTCTTGCAGTAGATTTTTCATGTCATTGTAGACAGATGTCCTGATTCTGATCACATCCTCCTCCTGATTGGACTTATGAATCTGCTTAGATAGCTCCTTCGTGGATTGTTTGAACAGGTCCGCAATGGAGTGGGAGAAGTCAACCAAATCACCACGAGTAGGAGGCGCATTCTGATTAAAATCATCTCCTTCTTCAAAGCAATGAAAATCATAGAGGCTGTTGAAGACAATGGGTCTATCAACATAGATCGGTGCAGCAAAAGAATTTGGATTTCGGAGAACCAGAGAAGGGACAAATTCTTCATTATCCAGATCAGCATCCTCGATCTGTACCTCATCGGCAACAATCTGCATATCATCGTCAGAAATAACGATCGGCAGAGGAGAAGAAGGAACAGGAACAGGAGGTGGAGGCAAAGAAAAAATTCTTTGAAGCACGGGATCTCCATCATCGGCAAGATCTAAGTCATCGGCAGAAACAAGATCGGCATCATAAGCAGGAGCAGCAACAATCTCGGTAGCGGAAAGAACTTCAATAGGAATGAATGTGGAGACAATATCATCGGCAGGTCTAGGATAAACAATCTCCAGAGGAAAGTCTGGATGGATAATTACGTCTCTATCCCCTGAAAGATGAAAGATGCCGTTGTCTTCCATAGAAAGCAGCAAAGCAAGCTGAAACTCCAAACAAGCATAGCCTTCCAATATCATGATTACCAATCTGACATTCAGCAGCCTAGATGTGTAAACCATGTGATCGGCACGCTGACGAGGATGAAACATCGGCAGAGTAATGGCAAGTGCAGCTGATTTGACTAAGTGCACAAGACCACGAGCGTTGAGATGCCGATACTCCAGAATTTCTATAAGTTCATCATTGATCATAGAGCATCTCCTCATCCAACCATTTGAAGTGATGAGAACTTCTTTAGGAGATAGACCAGGGAGAACGACCTTACCACCTATCTTCAGATTGCCAGGTAGTAGGCATCTAGGTTCATAGACAATCTTTCGCTTCAGTCTAGAAATCCGAGGAGTCTTTCCCTTTGTACGAATACGGTCATCTTTGATCCATGGAAGGAATATTGGTCTGTCACTGGTTGAGGCACCAGAAGAGAATGGATGCTTGGCGGCATGAGGGTGATCTTTGCCAAACGGAAGTGGACGCCTTTGGAGGGTATACTTGAATGATAGCCTCGGATGAACATTAAAGAGAGGCTGTCCAAAGCTGTTGGAAGGGATAGAAACATTGGTAGTGTACCAATTTGAGCACATCATATCCTTCCCATTCTGAAAATAATCATAGCTGGGAGGTGGAGAAGTATCAACAGCATCAGGATCAACAAAAGCTTGTTCTCCAACCTCCATGTAATCAGCAGGATCAGCTTCATCAACATGATTTCCATCGGAACGAACATTAGTTGGAGCAGGAAGAGGAAGGGGTGAAACAACAGTCGGCAATCTGAATAAAGGTTGTAGAAGAATTTCTTCGAATTGTAAGCTAGCAGCAATTTCAGCATCCAAATTAGGAGTACTTCCTTCAGTACCTCCTCCCAATTCCACAACCTCCTTAATACCAGTAGGGGGACAATCTGTATTTCAGGAGTAACTGCAACTAACTGAGTGTCTGTAGTTTGCTCAGCAAGATGAGTGTCAGTAGTTTTCTCATCAGTCTCTCCTCCTGAAACAGATACATCCATCTGTTGAGTGTCTATAGTTGTCTCAACTGGGGCAGGTAGGTCGGTAGATACTTCAATCAGAGGTTGAGTGTCAGTAGTTGTCTCAACTTGAAATTCCACTATCTCCTTAAAATGTTCATCAGCATGACTTCCTTCAACACTACTATCATCCTTTAATACAGATTCTGCAAAGACTTCAGCAGAGGGAGCTTTAGTCATGACAGTTCTGATTGGCATCTTGTCACTATCTGTTGTAAGTGAAGTGGAAGGAGAGTCAGCAGCAACTTTGTGAGCACAAACTAAATCACCAAATAAATCAGCACCATCATCATCAGCATCACTATCAGTAGAATCACCATCTTCATCAGTATCATCACGCCCATCGGCAACAAACTCTTTATCAGCAGAATCTGCATCGTCGGCAGAGTGAACATCGGCATCTGTCTCGGTCTTGCTGCTGCTTGGCGAAGGAACATGAGCATCTTTATCGGCAAGGTCTTCAGCGGCACGGCGATCGGTATCTTGCTTCAACAGAAATTCATTAGACTTTTCAATCAAGTCCATAGTGACCTTCTTTACTGATCTATGAAAGTGAGCATTGAGAGGGCTGACAGCAGGAGCCTCATCATCATTATATGGCAGCAAATCTTCATCATTTTCAAGTCTTCCAATCTGATACGGATCAAACTCTGTGAATTGAGAGAGCTGATTAAATGTCCTGGCATAGATAAGCCACACGTCCTGAACCATCAAGTCTTGTCTAATTCTATCTTGAAAAAGATAGACTTGGTTCCAGTGTAGTGGTAGGAATTCAATATACCGACCAAAATTGAGCTTTAGTTCAGCCTCTTTCAACTGCTTGAACTTTGATAGAGGGACAAACTTCTCTTTCCACATATCAGTGCGTCTGTCCAAACTCTTTTGATCAACATAATCAGCAGGATTTCCGGGAGTGACAGTGTCTTTCATCTCTTCATGAAACTGAAGAAGACGACGAATAAAGGGAGGCAGATGGTCAATCGGAAAGACCCATTTCTTGATCAAGACCTTGTTGGTGAAGGACCAAGGATTCTTGTAGAAGGTGTGGAAAGTTGGGTTTCTGATTGGAGCGCATTTCCTAGGAGTCTGAGACTTGAGCTTCTCAATGACATCCTCAATACTTTTGCCATCGGCAAAGTCATCAGTGAATTCTTCATCAGGAATTTCAACCTTGACAGCAGGATCGGTAGTTAGGGAAGCACCGGCAAGATGAGCAGGGGCAAACCTAATTAGCTTGGCTCTTGGATCACCAGGAGGAATAGTGGAAGAAGGAACTTCATCGGCAAGCTTCACCTTCTTTATCACCACTTGATCGGCAACCTTTACCAGTTTCCTTTTCTTTGGAGCACCAGGAGTAGAATCGGCAAGAATCCTATCAGTTGAAGGAGCAGGAGTAGAGACTGCTGCTGATTGAGAAGCAACTGAAGGAATGGTCTTTGCCTTTTTCTTCCTCTGAGTAACAACAAGTGCAGGAGCAACAGAGGGGGCATCGGCACTGGAAGCATTCTTTGAAATCCTTTTCCAATCCTTAGCATCAAAGAACTTCAACCTATTGAAAGGCAAGCTGGATGGAAAGCGATCGGCAGCCACTACATTGGCATTTCTCCTCAGAATCATACTTATCAACAGATAATGGCATCCTTTTCCAGGATTGGCCTTGTTCTTCAATCTGTCAGAAGCCCACTTATCAGCAGCCGTAGCGATAATCCTGAATATGTAGGCACACCAGTTGAACTCAATCTGCAGAACAATGGCGGCCATAAAACTTCAGAATAGCAAGAGGGAGTAATAGAGATCTGCAGCCAAAACAGTAAATGAGGGACATAGGAGTCAGATGAGAGCCAAAGCCTTTGAGAAGTTCTTCCAATGATATCCATTGTGCCACAGAATCAACCCTTCATCTAGATTGAAAAACTTCAGAGATAGAAGAGGGAGTAAGAGAGATCTGCACGCCCAAAACAGTAGAATTGATGGAGACGATAACGGAGGAGTCAGCACGAGAGCGGACAACAGAAGAGTTTGAGAAGAATTCTTTGACAAGATCCACAAATACTGAACTAACTCCTGATGGAGTGATGAACGAATCAAGCAGGAACCCAATAAGAAGATTCTTCAAGAAAACCCCGTCGGCTTCGTCGTTGAAGTAGTCGGAGTCAACATAGCCTCCGTAGATATCTTTTTCGCCGGACATTGTCTGCAAAATTACTCAAACAACTCTCAATGTTAGAAATAAAGACAAATCAAACCATAAATGATTAGAAATGAGTAGAGTATAAACATTAACACTTACCAGATTATGAATAGATGAACAAATAAAACGATGAACTGATAATCTGGAAAGAGGAGAGATAGAGAGAATAGAGAGCAGAGAGAAAAAATGGCGGAGAAAAAGCTTAATGGAATTTTGAAAGGCGTTATATATGTTATGGGGGAGAGAGAGAATATGAGAGGGCAAGGGAGAGAAATAACTGTACCTATAATCTCGAAGAACGTGCGCACGCAAAAATTAATGCGCACACAAATCAGTAAGGTGAACAGTTAAAAGTAAGAGGGAGAAAGGGTAAATTAGTCAAAAATAAAATAGAAGTGATGATGACCTGTTTACCTGCTGATGTATCGCATTAAATGGAATACATCTTGACACGATTTTGGATAAGAAAGGTACACACACGTGTCAGGGAGATGGTGTGACCGATGTACCTTTGATTTGATTGCTCACGTCATGTGTCAGGAATCTTAACTTTTGCAGAGACGTGCTGATTTGATTTTATCAATCGGCAAGATAGCTTGAATCGGCAAAATGATTGAATCGGCAAGATATTGAATCGGCAAAATGATTGAATCGGCAAGATATATAGATAGAATCGGCAAAATGATTGAATCGGCAAGATATATAGATAGAATCGGCAAGATGATTTTGACAAAATTTTGATCGGCAAGATTTTGTCGGCATGTTCGTGGTCAGCAAGATAATTGATGCTCTGCTGATTTGATCGGCAGACTAACACAAGTAGCAAAGTTAGCACAATTTTAACCATAAAAATCAATCATACCTAATTCACCTCTGAGGAATTCAAATCTTTTCTGATCTAAGGGCTTTGTTAGTATGTCTGCTCTTTGGTAATCGGTATGAACTTTGAGCAGCACTACATTCCCCTTTTCAACATGTTCCTTCAGAAAGTGATACTTGATGTCTATGTGCTTGGTTTTAGAATGCATGACCGGGTTGTTTGAAACTGAGATTGCTGATTGGTTGTCACAATAGATGGGACAAATTTGAGATGGAACTTCATAGTCAACCAGCTGCTGCTTCATCCATAGAATCTGTGAACAGCAACTGCCGGCAGCTATGTACTCAGCTTCAGTAGTGGAAGTGGAAATTGATGCTTGCTTCTTACAGGACCAAGACACCAATCTATCACCAAGAAATTGGCAAGTTCCACTTGTACTCTTTCTGGTCACCCTACAAGCTGCAAAGTCTGCATCTGAGTAACCTATTAGATTGAAAGATGAATCTCTTGCATACCATAATCCAAGGTTAGCAGTGCCACATAAATATTTAATAATACGTTTTACAGCCTGCAGATAGGATTCCCTAGGGTCTGCTTGAAACCTGGCACAAACACAAACAGCAAACATAATATCTGGTCTACTGGCAGTAAGATAGAGGAGTGAGCCGATCATACCTCGGTAGACTGTTACATCTACTTTCTTACCAGACTCATCCTTATCTAAGTGAATGTTAGTGCCCATCGGTGTGCTTTGAGAGTGAGCATTGTCAAAGCCAAACTTCTTGATAAGTTCTTTGGCATACTTGGCTTGACTGATGAATATTCCCTCATGGGTTTGTTTGACTTGAAGTCCAAGGAAATATGTTAGTTCACCCATCATGCTCATCTCGAACTTTCTCTGCATCAGTTTCTCAAATCTCTTGCAAAGTGATTCGTTAGTGGAACCAAAAATAATATCATCGACATAAATTTGAACAAACAATGAATGACCCTTATGCTTGGCAACAAATAAAGTAGTATCGATTTTACCTCGAGTGAAGCCTAAGCCATCGCTAAGTAAGAACTTAGATAGGGTTTCATACCATGCTCTTGGAGCTTGCTTTAGGCCATAGAGGGCTTTCTTCAATCGGTAGACATGATCAGGCTTCTTGGAGTCCTCAAAACCTGGTGGTTGTTCAACAAAAACTAGTTCTTGGAGTTCTCCATTCAGGAAGGCACTTTTCACGTCCATTTGATATAGCTTGAATTCTTTGAAGGCAGCATAGGCTAAGAAAAGTCTTATAGCTTCCAATCTTGCAACAGGAGCAAATGTCTCATCGTAGTCGATTCTTTCCTCTTGACGGTAGCCTTTAGCAGCTAATCTTGCTTTGTTTCTAATGATTTTCCCAGCTTCATCCAATTTGTTCCTGTAAACCCACTTAGTACCAATAACTTGCTGAGAAGTTGGTCTTGGCACAAGTTCCCATACTTTGCATCTTTCAAACTGATTCAGTTCCTCTTGCATGGCTTCAACCCAACCAGGATCGGCAAGAGCTTCTTCAGTCTTCTTTGGTTCTATATTGGAGACCATAGCAGATGAGAAAAGGCTTTCAGCAAATGCTCTACTAAGGTTCCTTGTTAATCTGGGACCAAAGACATCACCAATCACATTTTCTAATGGATGATCACGAACTGTTCTGACTTCTCTCGGCACATCTTGTCTTACTGATTCTTGTTGTAAGGATTCTAGAGGAGGATCAAGATCAGCAGATGGTGTAGGAGAAGAACTTTGAGTGAGAGGTGGATGAAAGCTTGGAGGATTAGGTCTTATAACAGAAATTGGTTGAGGGCTAGATCTATCTTCAGGATGATCAGCAGAGTTTGCATCGGCAAACGGATTATGAAATTCATCAGCAGGTTCTGGTTCTGCTGATGAAGGAAAATACAGAGCATCTGCTGATTCTTCTGCTGAAATGACTGGATCAGCAGCTGGTACTTGATCTGCAGGATTAGTATTACTGGATTCACCTGTCTCATGAGCACTAGACACATTAGTACTATTTGGAGCCTTGTCAGACTCTAACAAATCAAATTCATCAAAGGTTACATGAACAGATTCAACAATTTTCAAAAGTTTCTTATTGAAAACTCGAAAGGCCTTACTGTGTTTAGCGTATCCAACAAAGATTCCTTCATCAGCTTTCTCATCAAATTTACCTCTGTGCTCTTTTCCATTGTATAGCACGTAACATTTGCAGCCGAATATCTTGAAGAATCTAATGTTGGGAATTCTGCCTCTCCAGAGTTCATAAGGAGTCTTGTTATGGAATTTGTTGATTAGAGATCTGTTCTGGGTGAAGCAGGCTGTATTGATCGCTTCAGCCCAAAAGTACTTCGGCAGCCTGGCTTCGGCAATCATGGTCTTACCAGCTTCAATGAGAGTTCTGTTCTTCCTCTCAACAACACCATTTTGTTGTGGTGTACCGGCAGCTGAGAAGTTGTGGTCTATACCATGATCATCACAGTACTGAGCAATACCATTGTTCTTGAATTCAGTGCCGTTGTCTGATCTCATACTGATGATATCGCTTTCTTTCTGAGTTTGTAGTAGTCTGAATAACTTGGTGGCAACAGCATAGGTGTCATCTTTGTGACTGAAAGTTTCCACCCAAGTATATCTAGAGAAATCATCTACTACAACCAAGGTGTATCTACTTCCCTCGATACTTGCTGTAGATGTGGGGCCAAATAGATCCATATGTAGCAATTGGAGGCACTTAGAAGTTGACATGCAGGGCTTGCTTCGGAAAGATGACTTATGTTGTTTTCCAAGCTGGCAGGCCTTTCATTTCTTTGCTTGATCAGCAGACACTTGAGGCAGACCGGTAACAAGATTTGAACCGGCAAGCTTGGATAGATATTTGAAGTTCAAGTGACTGAGTCTCTTGTGCCATAGCCATGAGTTCTCACTGATGTTCTTAGCTACAAAACAAACATTAGCAACACCAGTAATAGCACTTAAGTCTACTGCATAAATGTTACCTTTACGTTTGGCAGTGAGAAGAGTTTCATTGGAAGCAATGTCTTTCACATAGCAACTGGAAGTAGTAAATACGCATTGCATTCCTTTATCACAGAATTGTGATATTGATAGAAGGTTGTGTTTCAGACCATCCACTAGAGAGACCTTCTGTACAGTAACTGCACCTCTCTTGATGGTACCTATACCGACGATTTTTCCTTTGGCATTATCACCAAACACTACTGGGGGACCTGATGCTTCGATAGTATCGGCAAGAAGATTTGCAAATCCTGTCATATGTCTAGAGCAGCCACTATCTAGAATCCACAAATCCTTGCTTGCACCAGTTGAGGCCATGAAGCATTCCTGAAATAAACGGTATGCTTATGGTCCCCCTTATTCAAGGGTCCGAGGGTTAGTTCCTCTTTGGCAACCACATCTGGCCACCACTTGAGGATGAAACCTCAGTGGGTCCAGATAGGTGCTTCAAGAGGCATTCATGAGCCTTGTGACCATAATCAAAACAATTAGAACATCTCACATGACTGATAGGCTGTGGAGTCGGTAGAATATCATTTTGTTTAGTCGGTGCATCGGCAGAACTAGGGAATTGAGCAGGCACAAACTTAGTAGGTTTAAATGTGCTAGCATTGCCTTTCTTTCCATTTTGTTTACCTTTGGCAGTTACCTTTTTAGGCACTTGTCCATCGGCAGCAGAGGAGGTCAGATCGGCAGCACTTGCTCTGCTGATGTAATCACCAAGAATACCGTTATCGGTAGACTCAGTATCAGCAACCTTAACATATCTTTGTTTGTGCTTATCATTCCTTTTGTTCTGGTTCTTAGGATACTTCATTGCCACAGCACTGTATATTGGCTTAGCATCCTTATGCACTGAGTTAAAAGGATTACATTCAACTTTCTCATCCTTTTTCTCGGTAGCACAAGTTTCAGTAGAGCTACTGCTGCTGGAATCAAATCCTAACCCAGATTGGTCCTTATATGACATTTGGGTCTGTAGGATTGTTTCAACAGCAACTCTAGATTTTGTGTAAGAATCAACAATCCTTGAGAGATGATTGTTTCTTTTCACAAGATCTTCGATCTGAGCTATCAATACTGCTACTTGGCATTTGAGATCCAGGTTTTCTTTCTTTAAAGAAATAGACTCAAGCTCGTGTCCTTTGAGAACCGAAAGTTCAAACATAAGCGAGCTATTCTCGTTAGAAATTCTTTTGAAATCAGCAGCCATCACTTTATGAACGCTACTCAGCTTCTCATGATCGATAAAAAGTTCATCCATTGTCTCTATCATTTCAGCTTTGGATATTTCAGGACAAGGATCAGCTAAAATTTTAGGAGCAGAGGCAATGGGTCCAGGAGAGAAGTCAGGTAGGGAAGAGATGGGTTTTGATATGTTTTTGGCAATGCTAGATTGTTCATTGAATAATAGTTTTCTGGTCATCGGTAAGGATTTTGATTTGTTGGTGGTAAATTGAGAAGAGTTACACTGGCCATAGAGTGAGGTTCCCACTTGGTGTACTTTGTATCCATATGGGTTTCCAGCATTGACACTTATTTCTTTGAAGTGTGGTTGAGGTCTTCCAGCAGATTCTTCTTTGACTGGAGTTCTTGGTGGAGATGGATCTTGGTAGACTGGAGTCGGCAATGATGATACATCGGCATCTTCCAAATCTAGGGCGACAAAACTTACATCGGCATCTTCATCTTCATCGGCATCTTCATCGGAATCAGTTTCACACCAAACCGGCAAGGCCTTTTCTGTGCTTTCATCGGCAACAAAGCTTCTAGACTTAGGATGTCTCTGGTTGAATGACTTCCTCATGTATTCATATTTTGGTTGAGGACATTTAGAAGCAAAGTGACCAGGTTTTCTGCAGTTGAAGCAGACCAGATCACCTTTGTTGTTCTTTCCATCGGTAGCACTGGTAGAGGGTTTATTGTAGCTTGCTGGTTTCTGAAATGGTGGTGTGAAGGATTTTGGTTGCTGGTAGTTTCCTTTCTGCATCCTTTTGAAGTCTTTGAACCTTTTGTAGTTCCTAGCGAAGGCGGCAAATTCGTCTTCTTCCATAGGTTTTTCTGAGGTTATTTCATGGGTATTGGAACTGCAGGATGTTTGAGGTGGATCTATAGGAGGGAATTTGTTTGAAGGAAAGGATATCTGTGACTGAGCTGATAGAGACAAGTTTTTGAAATTTTTGTCGAGAACGTTAAGTTTTTGCAGTTCTCTCTCATACAGAAATAGACTAGACACAAGATTCTGAATAGAAGTCTTGTTTAAGTCTCTCACTTCTCTAACAGCGGTGACCTTAGTATGATACTCATTTCCCAAAGAACTTAGAAAACGAATATTAAGATCTTTCATAGTATAAACTTTACCTAATGAAGCACATAAATTACTTACCTCGCAAAATCTGTCGTAGGCACTCCTTAGTGATTCACCATCTTGTTTCTTGAAGGATTCAAACTCAGCAATGCAATCGTAGAGTCTGTTGTCCTTCACCTGCTCGTCACCTTCAAAGTATGCAAGGAGCTTGTTCCAGCATTCTTGAGCCGTGGAGCACAAGTCAATAAGTTTGTATTGCTTGTAATCCAAACCAAAAGAGATAATGTGGCATGCTTTTCCATCTAGGGCAGCAGAAAGTTTGTCGTCGTCGGTCCATTCCTCTCTGGGTTTCTCAATCAAAGTTTCATCAATCTGAACATGGGTTTCCTGTTCAGTTTCTCGATCAGCATGTTGTGTCAGCGGAGTGGAGGGAATAGGTCTGTAGGTGGTTGAAACTTTTAACGGAATGATTGGACCACCTTCTATGACCTTCATCAACCGGTCATCGATTGAGTTCATATACTTTATCATACGAGATTTCCAGACACCAAACTCGTTGACATTCAACAACGGAATGGTGGTGATGTTGAATGACTGCATGATTTTTCCTGCCATGGTATCGGCAAACAAGCTGCAAAGCTTGGAAATTTCTTTCAAAATTCCAAGCTCTGATACCAATTGTTAGGCCCAATTGGTAGGAAAATAGGCTAGAGGGGGGGGGTGAATAGCCTAATTAAAACTTTTTCAAAGAAACACTTTTATAAATGCAAAGTCATTTATCAGATTGCAAACTATTATCAGTAAGCGCAGCAGAGAAGATATGACTTGTTTTAACTCACACAAAATCAGATTATAAAAAGGTTTTGAGAGCTTGGTTTAAACACAAAGTAGTTTCTAAAAGTTCAATGCAGTTTCAAGAGATTGGTCAATGGAAATGATGATGAGTCAGCAAGAACAGTAAAGATTTGCCGGTGATAGAGTTCCAACCGGCAAGGACAGTAAGTAACAGAGGACACAGAGATTTGGAGAGGTTCACAGTGTAAATACTGCTACGTCCTCTACCAAGTTTGGTCAGAACTTGGATTTGGGTTAAGAGCACTATTAAATATCCCTAGTCTATTACAAGAGCGGCTTTGCCGGATACAAAGACTAAATTCTAGAGATAGTTTAATGAATCGTAAAGCAAATATCTGACCAAGTGTATTTGAGCGGCAAGTTCAAAAGAACTTATCTCACTCGGGTGGGTGTGTGAAAACTCAGACAACGTATTCCTTAAAATAATCTAGTTCGGGAATACTAACAGTGTTGTAGAGTTTGTGCACAAGTGTATGTCCTATTAAATGATCTAATGATTATCTGGACAAGGAATGTTTGAGCTTCAATGAATGCTGCAAACAACCAACTCTCTTCAATGCACTAAAATCACCAACCTTCTTCAATGCACTGAGTCCTCTATATATAGGAGGAGTTAATGTCTTAGCTTGTTGAAGAAGGATAACATTTGAATTTCCAGCTGGGTAGGTGAGGAGCATTTAATGCAGTATCCTTGGCATTAATGGCGAAGATACGCGTGCCTTAAAAGTCTGATGGGTAAAGACCCCTTTGTCTCAACCGGTTACCTGCAAAAGCAAGTAGAGACAGAGTATAGCTAAAAGTAGCTATGTGTCAGACGGCGTAGAAATCATTACAGAGCAGGTAAACTACTTTATGATAAAACAGTATAGAGACAATCAGCAATGTTGAATTTAATGAAATGATGTCACCTGACTGATAGTGCAGACTGTCTATCATATCGGCATGTTGTGAATGGAGTTGATCGGCAACTTCTTTAATAAGTTGATCGGCAACTTCTGTAGCAAATTGATCGGCAACTTGTTTACTGGTCTGCTGATTTGCTTCCTCATGCTGGTTTGTCTTGAATGAAGAGTTGAAATACACCTGTGCTGATCACAAAGGATCCTAAGGGCACCTTAAAAAGGTTCTAATAAAATTGGGGGACCCTAAGTGTAGACATGATTGGGATTAAGTAATTCTAGGACCTAGGTATCTATTTGAACAACAATTTACGAAATTGTCACTTGACAAGATTGGGGGAAAAGATTAATTATTAAATCCTAATAATAGAAATTAAACTAATTATGAGCAAAAACAATAATTAAAGAGCACTTCAGATTTGATTCCGTCCCCACCTAATTATTCAATTATCATCGATATCTCTTTTCACTTTTTACCCTATTCACTGATCACGAGATATATTTCAATCTCTGTTTCTTCTTTCAGATTAGTTACTAGCAGTGGCACACTCACTAGAAACCCTAATTAATAAATTAATCTAACTGGCACAGTCTAGATCGCAATATTAATCGATTCAAGATTTAAGAAACTAAGATCAAGAATACTTTCTATGATTATTTCACACAGATAATCATCTAATTTTACCCACTCCACAATTTACCATGGCACATGCATAAACTATGAAGATGCTACTTGCGAATTTCTACACTGGCACAGTCATAGAAAATTCTAGCAAACATAAGTTAACCAGAGCAAATAGATTGATCAAGTCTAAAAACCCTAGCAATAAATCTAGATTAAGCACAAGTAAAATTATGAACAGAGACAAAATCATGAAAAGAAAATACCTCAAATTGATAAATAGGGGTTCATGAATCAAACCCAAAGCTTGAATTTAATTCACCCAAAGAATAAAAACTAGATCTAAAATAATTGTATCTAAAATTGTAGAATGAAAAACAATGAATGAAAACCTAGTATTTATAGTTAAAACTCTAAAACCTAAAAGGAATAATAAATGAAATAGGAAACTAAAAGAGAATCCTAAAAAGAAATAAAAAAAACTAAAATCCTATTTATTCTCCAACTAACGTGCTGCAGTGTGAATCAGCCTTCTGGAATTCCGAAAATTACAGTTCAGTCCCTCATGTTTTGGATATTTGCAGTTTAGTCCACCAGATTCCAAAAATTCCAAAACAGTCCCTAAATTTCAGGATATCTTCAGTTTGGTCCTCAAGTCTCAGAACGGCCAGGTTGGTCCCTAAACACTCCAGAATTTTGCGCAGCAGCTCCTTCTCTTCTGGAAATTCCTATCAAGTCCCTGGATTTGCAAATTTCACCATAGCTTGCCTGTTTTATGCACTTCCACCTGTTTTTTAAATAAACACTAAAACACACATTAAATACTCAAAAACCCAAGGATTTTGCTCAGAAAAAGTCTAGAAAGTACCAAATAAACGAGTATAAAAACACATTCATCAACTAAACAATAAAAAATTTAAGAAAAAAATTTATAATAACATAAAAATAAGAAAAAGTTCTAGTTGAAAATGGATGTGAAGTTCATATAACTTGGTAAATCATTTTTGCAACTTAATACTTGCAATTGTATTACATTGATATATACATAATTTGTATTCAAAATCTACAACTCCAAAACATAATCTGGAGTAAAAGATAAATAATAAATTAAAATTAATTAGTAAAACATAATCAAAATATATAAAACATCAACGAAGACCTAAATTAACTCTCAAATAAAATTATGATAAAAAAGCAAATATATAGACATAGCAATTAAAAGGATAACTCACCAAAATGTAAAATAATTTTTTAAACTCAAATCAGAACTAAATTCAAATTACAAATATCATAAAAATAACCAATTGGTTATATTCAAATCAATTAAAAAATAAATTATGTCGACCTTTTCAGGTTCTATAACGAATTTGTATAAATGAATCTAAGTACTTCACATACCTAAGAAGTTTGGTGGGTAAAGTAAAATCAAACTTATTCCGTCTTAAAATAAATATATTGTGTTTTTGATGAAGAGAACAAATAAATATTTATTTTGGACGGAGGTAATAGTAAAATAAAATGATAAGCGGAAATCCAATGAGATAATATATGCAAAAATTATAGAGGTGAAACTTACTCAAATGATGCAAATTTTCTCAATCAAACTAATGTATTCTTCCTCATCAAAATTTGTCCAAGAACTATCTTCCCAACCTAAAGGAAAAGAAACAAAAAAAAAAAAAAAAAAATTGTGAGAAATTAGTAAAAGCTAAATTAAACCATATACATAGACTGAGTAATAGAATGTTAAAAAAAAATGGAACAATTGACATGAATGTATAAAGAAGAAGAGAAGTAGGAGAAAGTCTTTCATGTCATACAACAATATACACAATATTCCGTTTTAATTTTATATATTCCGTGGAAAGACCATATGTATCCCAAAATTAAGAGTCATTTAGGTCCTTTCATCTTCAAACTAACGTAGGTATTGAATGGAGAATTACAAAAAATATGTTTGAAATAAATATATATAATCTTTCATATTCTTTATTAGTTTATTTCATTTAGGTGTAGTTATTGTAATTCATTCACTAACTTGAAATGCATTTTGTCTTATCCTATCATTTGATTAATGAAATTTGATCAATTGAAAAGTCACACTTTTGCACCAACTTGAAGTGCATTTAGTTTTATCATATTATTTGATTAATAAAGTTTGATTAGTTGAAAAGTCAAAAGTCACACCTTTAAATGCACAACCTACCTAATGTATACTTCTATTATATATATATATAAGTATGAGTTCTATTAGATATTAATATGTTCTTATAGAATACTCTCCTCTTTATATATGTTTTCTATACAACTTATGTAAAGAGAAAAGTGATTCAATAGTATCCATTCCATACCTATTGTTATCAACTACTCTTATTATCTAGGTAGCCGAATGTCAAAAGACTTTGGAATTTGAACAATCATCCAGATGAAAGCCTCACGATCAAGAGAAACCCTTTTGTTGCTTATGTGTCATTCCCATAGTGGTTTTGGTCAACTTTAAAATACTATAGTATAGATTTTATTAGTCTTTAGGTGGTGCCATGTGGACAAGTTTTGGGTAACTCTTGCTTTTAGTGGTGCCACATCATCCATAGCATTTTAATTAGGTGACTTTTCATTTTTCTCTTATTAGCTAATAGTATTAATTAATTGTAATAGTTACTTTATTAGTTAACTATTACTATTAATAGTCTTAGTTTATTATAATAGTTAACTATATAAGATAACTATTACTATTAATAGTATAAGTTAAGTATAATAGTTACTATAAAAGGTAACTAATACTATTAATAGTATTAGTTAACTATAATAGTTAACTATATATGATAACTATTACTATTAATAGTATTAGTTAAATGTAAAAGTTATTATATAAGATAACTATTACTATTAATAGTATTAGATAATTATAATAGTTAATTATATAACAAAATTATTAATATTAGTAATATTAGTTAAGTGTAATAATTACTATATAAAGTAATTATTATAAAAAATAATATTAACTAATTAGAATAGTTACAATATATTGTAACTATTACTATTATTAGTATTTTTTGAAAAAAAATATATACTATTATTAGTATTAGTTACTATAAGTATATAGTAACTATCACTTTTAACTTATTATCTACGATAAATGTTATTCCCTCCGTCTCAAGATAAGAGTCATACTTTCTATTTTGGTACATCCTAGAGTAAGAGTCTCTTTCTTAAAATGACAAAGAATCTTTAATACCCATCCCACTCATTCTTTCTCATATTTTACTTTTATACTCACAACACCAATCAATTTAATATTCTCTCTCACTCATTCTCTCTCTTACTTTACTTTTACACTCACAACACTTAAATCACTTCCACCATTTCTTATTCTCTGTGAATTTGAGAGGTAGGACTGTTACTTTGGGACGGAGGGAGTACTACTTAGGTAACCATTATCTTTTAATTTACTATTTAAGTTCATAATTACTATAATGTTAACTATAATTAAAACATTATTTTCTCAATTGATCAAGAGTAAAAATTGACATCATTATGGGACAAGCGAAGTAAATTTTTTTAAAAAATTATAAAGTTATTCTTAACCAATACTATTAACCAATCTTAATATCTATTTATACTATAGTAACTAAAACTATTTTCACTATTATTAAAATATCACAAGTAGATTTATATATATCTTTAAATTTATTTATATTTATTTAAAATATTTAATTATTATATAATATAATTATAATATCCACGAACAAAAGAAAACACCCGTGTGAAGCACGGGTTAATCCCTAGTAACATTAAAAGTTGAATACTTTCATCATTAACTAGAGTGATTCCCGTGCTTTGCATGGGGTAATTTAAAATTTATTTAATAATTTTTAGGCTTTCATTACTTATTTATTTTATCACTTAAATGATATTTATTATTATTATTATTATTATTATTATTATTATTATTATTATTATATTATATTGTAGCTATGAAATAGTTAAACTAATTGTATTGATAAGGTAAATTCAATAGGCTGCTAAATCTTATTAATGACTTGTACAAAATAAATAAAATTCTTCTCATTGGCCGAAATGTCAAATCCTCATTTTCATTACGTTATACTCCAAGGGCCTCTTTATGTATGTCAACATTAAAATTGACCTATATTACTAAATCTTTTTTCAGTATGCAATGTTACTAAATCTAAGAGCATCATCAATAGTAAAACTACTTTTATGTTGTTTCTTTAATAATTTTCGCATGCCAAGTCAATTTTACTGGACTTCTTGAGTCAGCTTGGTACTTAAGTTGTATTACTAAAATTCTTGAGCTTTTTATTTATATTGACTTTATAAAGATGTGGCATGTAGCGGCAAAAAAGAAATAAAAAAAATTTATCATTGTGAATGCTCTAATGAAAAACTAAGCATCTGTAAGGCGTGCAACTCAAAGCTTTAGTTTCTTTAAATTCGTACATCTCAACCAAACTTTTATCTCATTTCTCTTGACTTTCCTTATAATCCTATCTCAAGACATCAAGCTTTCCTCTTAATTCCACGTATGGATCCCACTCACATAGTTCCAGACCCAACATCGTCATCCTTTCGGCACCAGCAATAGCGATATAGAGATTATACGAATTCTTGGGGATCCTGAAGAGTGCGTCCCAATATGAAATTAAGGCGACGTCGAGCAAATAGAGCTTGAGTACCACTGTGATGTGTCACCGGCCAGAGCATAAGAAGGATCATACCAAGAAATATAATTGGACATCAAAGGAGTAAGAGACGGTATCCACGATTGTGGCAAGGGAGTTTTAAAGGTTGGAGAGGGGTCCGATTTGATGAAAGACCCGAGGAGAAAACTGGGAAGAAGGATAGCGGTGGTCTTAAATCATGGGATTGAAAAAGCAAGGCTTGAGGAGTGTCCAGCAGTATATTATGCGAGATGGATAGTAGTATGTCATTGTCAAAGAGGGAGTAAGAGCCGGAGATGGTTAATAGTAGAGTTGGAGGTAAAGAAAAAAAAGAAGATGGAGATGTGATGGATATTTTTAAAGTAATGTTCTAATTTAACCTTTAAATAGTTTTGCGACATGGACGACACATGACTAATGACTAAGTCTCTATTTGTTTAGAGGAAAACGTTTTTCGAAAAATATTTTCCCCAATTTCTGGTGTTTGGTAAGCATCAGAAAATGGGTAAAATGTTTTCCTGAAAATGTTTTTCCCACTTTTCTAAGTAAAATGACTTACGAATTTCTCATTTGTATATCATTTTTCAGAAGATATTAACACACTCACACACACACAACTCCTTATACATCCCAACGCTACCAATTCCACATTCATCTCCACTTCCACCCACCACCCCCCAGTCAAAAGAAAAAAAAAACTCATATTAAAATTATTTTTTTACAACTCCCTCACCCCCCGCCCCAAACCCCTGCCCCTTACCTAACCACCACCCTACCTCCCCACCCCCACCGGGTCAAATTTTATTTTTCTAAAATTAAATCTATTTTTAACAACTCTTTCGCCTGGCCCCTACCCCTTACCCCTCCCCACACCACCCACCCCTACCCTGACATTTTTTCCTTATATTAAAATTATATTTTAACATCTTCTCCGCACCGATTCCGACCCCTCCCCTCCCCCCACCCCTACCCACATAACCCCAACCCTAGCTCAATTTTTTTTCTCAGATTAAAATTATTTTTAACAGCGATCTTACCACACATCACCAACCTCAACCCACACGTTCAACCTACCCCCTTCCCCTCGGTCAATTTTTTTTCTCATTTTCTTTTTTTTCATATGAAAATATTTTTCAAAAAACATTTGCTTTAGATTTACCAAACAACCGATAACATGTTTATGTCATTTTACGAAAAATATTTTAATTTTCAGAGAAATTATTTTTTAAAAGTCGTTTTACGTGAAACAAACATAACCTAACTCAATAGAAAAATTGGATGACGGTATGCTTGATACATGCACAAATTGATCAGTTGATGTTTCATCATTTCATGTAATAAACATGCCTCAACCCGCCCAAGATGTCCACTTGATGTACTTTTACTTTACTTTATTTTTTGCAATTTTCACTTGAAATAATAAACAATAACAATAAAACCTTGTCTCTGTAAATTACCAGGTTTACCCTTATTCTTAACATATTTATGATCCTAAAAACTAAAACTGCCTCTGGCTCATAAATGGTTTCATTTTCTAGACGTTTTTAATTGAATATTGACTGATATTTCATATTAGTTTATATATTATGGCAGGACATACAAATTTTAATTTATAGTATTTTTAATGATATATTCAAAAAATATTTAGAATATGTACAAAAAAAAAGTTTTTGAATTCATTTAATTAAAATAAATTAACATGAAATTATTTTTAACTTAGTTACAACACCATGTCGATGATCACATAATAATTGACATAATGAAAACAACTCATATAATTATTTTATTTTATTTTTTTTAACTCAAAACAACTCATATTAAGAAACATATGTATTATTCATATATCAATACAATAAAAAGATCACTTACATTTATCAAAATATCTACTACTCCATTATTTCCTTGTATATAGATGATAGATCACACAAGTTTTATGTATCAAAGTTCCTATTAAATGTGAAAGCCTCTCAGACTTTCACTTATTATTATATCTATGACATAAATCACCCTTCTTTCAAAAGAACTATATCTTATTTGCTCAAGAAAAGGTAATTTGATACTTAGGCTGTTGATTGGGAGTAAATAATCCGAAATGTTTCTCCGACTCCTCCCCACCTTTCTGGTTCTCATCAAACATGGCAAACAAGTATGTCTCAATCGATCTTCCAGGCCTCTTCGGCGTCCCGTTCGTTCCCCTGACATGATTAATCAAATTCCCGTAGTAGATTCCGGCATTTTCAACACTTGCCGCCGGACCACCTGCAGACGGCCACCCACTCTCCGACACAACAATTGGCGCGTTTGGTCCCCCGGACCTTTCCAAAGCCGAGTAATGTGCATCTAAGATAGCATCAAAAAGATTGCGGTACTGTAGACCGTTATTACTATCAGTTACAACAACACCTGGCGCAGTAAATAGCGCGTAGGGAAGATTTCTTTGCGGGTCCGCAAAGTAAGGGTACACATTCACAAGCAATGGAAAGTTGTTATGTGCTAGAAAACTGATGACTGGGTCAATAAATGACCTAGTGTTGTCACGGAATGCGCCATTTGATGGGGGAAATGATTGGCCTAGGAGGCCGGTATATGTCGCTGTTGACACGCGGATTTGGTCTTGTAGGCCAGCCTCGACAATAGCGTTAAAAATATTTTGCATGGTGGGGAGAACGAAGTTGACATATTGAGCGTTACCATTGTTGGGGTCCACTTCATTTCCGACTGCAATGTACCTAAATCTGACATCGGGGATATAGTTTCGAACATTGTTTTGGACCCATGTTGTTGCGGCGGAAGGGCTGGATGCGAGGGATTGGAGATCGGGGTTGGGGACGTCGAGAATGAGTTCTATGTTGGTTACTCTTAAAGCATTGAGGACTTCTGCATTTGGGTCAAAAATTCTCATTCTTCGTATCCGGTTCGCGTTGAAAAGGCTTATGGCGCTCTGGGCCGATGGGAGATTGTTTCCGATTCGCCCGTAGCACACACCTATGGATTGTGCACCTGCATTGGATTTTATAATGAATTTTAATCTAGAAAAAATATACTGTAGTAGTAAATGATAAATTTTGATTTTGTTGTAGCAAGTAACCGGTTCATGTTGTTACTAGTTTAGGATTTTCAAGCTTCAAAAAAGTTAGATATATCCAACATCTTGATACACATATCGCATGGTTTTAACATGATAGTTGGACATACATATCGGATGGTTTTAATAAGTTTGATAATTTAGACACTACTCCCTCTCCCCCAGTCTCAAAATAGATATCGTTTTGAGCATTTGCACAATTTTTAAGAATTACAACTAATGCATGTTAAAAAAAGTGTCATATACCCCTAAATTAATCTAATTATCTAGGCAATTAAATGCTTGTACACGAGATAGTTAACTATTATTAATAAGAGTATAATTAATACTCCTTCCGTCCCAGCACAAGTAAGACTAGAGGATTGACACAATAATTAAGAAAATGGAGTATATGTGAGGTAGAAAATGAAAATAGAGAATGAGTGGAGTAAATAGTAGTGTTGGTTGAATAAATTGAGTGTTGAGAAATGAAGAGAGAGAATGAGTGGGCTAAATAGTGGGATAGAGTGAATATAAACATATTAAAACATTCCCATTTTAGGTAGTATCACTTGTGCTGGGACAAACGAAAAGGGAAATAAGTCTCACTTTGGTGGGACGGAGGGAGTATACAATAATAAAAAAAAGATTGAAAATAGTAAAACGACAAGTATTTCGAGACAAAAATCAACTTTCAAAACGATATGTATTTTGAGACAGAGGGAGTACATGATAATCGTTGGGCTTAGTACTCCTCTGTCTAATAATAAATATCACACTTTTATTTTTAAAAAAAATGGATAAAAAAATTTAAGCAATAACTTTTATTATTTTAATCTAATTATAAAATTTTGTTATGATACATCATTATATATATTGTCAATAACATTTTTTAATTTTCACTTTGATAATTAAATTAACCTAAAATTATTGCTCAAAATTCTTTCGTATCATGAAAAAAGTGGGACATTTATTCGGATTTATTCGGAGACACATAGAGTAATATCAATATGTTATGCATGCATAAGACAACATTTATATTGATTTATATAGTACTAACATAATAAGACTGCCTACACCACAAATTTCTCACGACAATGAAACAAAGAATATATGCATGCATATATATATATATATATATGTACACACATATATATATATATATATATAGGGTCCCGCTCCTGTGAGAACCATGAGAACCATTACTAGCCTTAGGATTAGGATTAAATGGACTGTCCAGATTAGAGAAGCAAAGAAAAAGGCACGGTGGCAACTTTGAAAATAAAGGAGACACAAGGGCATAATGGTCATATTGCTTTAAAAACATAACTCGCGCCGAAGTGAACTTGGATAATTCATTGGATACATTAGGTCAAAACTAAATGTATCCAATGTTTACTTGGATACATTTAGGCAAAAACTAATGTATCCAATGTTCACTTGGATAATTCATTGGATACATTAGGTCAAAACTAAATGTATCCAATGTTTACTTGGATACATTTAGGCAAAAACTAATGTATCCAATGTTCACTTGGATAATTCATTGAATACATTACTTGGATACATTAGGTCAAAACTAAATGTATCCAATGTTTACTTGGATACATTTAGGCAAAACCTAATGTATCCAATGTTCACTTGGATAATTCATTGGATACATTAGGTCAAAACTAAATGTATCCAATGTTTACTTGGATACATTTAGGCAAAAACTAAGTGTATCTAATAAAATCTGACTTATTACAAAAATGCCACCGCTTCTTCGCAGAAGAACATAACGATACAATACCTGTTTTGCCCTTGAAGTTCCGACTAATTTCAAAAATGCGACAGCATGCTCCAGCTTTAAAAACAAATCTGAACCGTGTTTCTTTTTCTAATCTAAGGGCTACTATTGGTTCTCATGGTTCTCATTTGAGCACCTACCTATAATCATATATATATATATATATATATATATATATATATATATATATATATATAGAGAGAGAGAGAGAGAGAGAGAAACCTGCTATTTCTAGCAAAGACATTAGGCCAAGTCCAACGGATACGGAAAATTTCCCTAAGGGCCCCCAGTCCCAGATTTTATTACAGATAAGGAGAGCCCCAGATTAAATACCAGAAAAGGAGCTGGGGTGAGATCAAAATTCCGCAGACACCCCTAGGATCCGTTAAGATCCATTGACGGGTCAAAAATAATTCTTAAATACCGATACTACCCTGCATATAAAAGGCCTCACTCCCTCTCCTCAACATCATTTTGCCACATCTCTCTCTCTCTCTCTCAAAACACACACACACACACACTAAATCTCACGTTCTCTCAAACCCAAACCCTAACCTCACTGCCCTTTTCTTCTCCGGCCAATCCTCCCACCGGAGACCTTTTCTCCGGCCATCCTCTTCTCTCTTTCGGGTCTCCCTCTTCAACAACCTCTCAAAGGCACGTCGTCACAACCACAACAACGCCGTCGTAGTAACCGGCGAACCTCAGATCTAAACCGGCGACCGGCGTCGTTCAAGGTATCTCCGACGACCGTCTCTATTATTTTCTCTCTACAGATCTGTTCCCCTCTCTCTCAGATCCTTCCTCCTCATGCTCTGGCGCACATAACCGCCCCCACACCAATTTATTGCAGTTCTTTTGCTTAGGCCAGTATTTCTTCTGATTATGTTCCTTGCCTTGGTGTTGAATCTGGTTGTTCATTTTCTTTTCTTTTTGGGTAGGATAGAGTGAGGGGGAGATCAGAGTCTTTTTTTTTTTTGTTCTCTTCAATAATAGTAGTATGGCCTTCACAATATAGTTTGATAGCAGGAGCTGTTAAGGATGTCATTATGTCATTGTAAGCGAATAGCAAAAAATGTGCCTTAAAAGATATCGATTTCTTCGATCTATCTAGATCCGGCGACTTACACCTTTCTCCGATTCTGTACACACCTGAGCTATAGCCTTTTTTTTTTTTTAAAGCAAACCTGAGCTATAGCCTACGAAGCTTAGCTAGATGCATCTATATAAGACTTATTTTATTTTTAAAAAGTCTTATAATATGAAAAATTAATTTTTAGTCTTATACGAGTAATATATAAGACTCTACACTATTAATATATAAGATTTTTTGCTCCAACAAGACTGAAAAGTCTCATGAACATGGTCTGAACCTGATCATAAGACTAAAGTCTTATTTTAAGTTGTTCATAAGACTAAAAAATTAATTATGTGTAAGTAATAAGAGTTTGACAAAAAAAAAATATTATTTTTTTGTAAAAAAATGGAAAAAGTGATTTTTTTTTACTGTTATGTGTTAGCTATAAGAGTTTGACTGCTGTTTGACCAAGTTTGACCAAAAAAATTATTATTTTTTTTTGTAAAAAAATGGAAAAAGTGATTTTTTTTTTTACTCTTATGTGTTAGTTATAAGAGTTTGACCAAGTTTGACTAAATTTGACCCAAAAAAATATTATTTTTTTCTAAAAAAAAAAAAAGTAATTTTTTAAACTCTTATATGATAATTATGTGTAAGTTATAAGAGTTTGACTGTTGTTTGACCAAGTTTTACCAAATTTGATACAAAAAAATTATTGTTTTTTTGTAAAAAATGAAAAAAGTAATTTTTGTAACTCTTATATGATATTTATGTGTTAGTTATAAGAGTTTGACTGCTGTTTGACCAAGTTTGACCAAAAAAATTATTATTTTTTTTGTAAAAAAATGGAAAAGGTGAATTTTTTTTTTACTCTTATGTGTTAGTTATAAGAGTTTGACTGTTGTTTGACCAAGTTTGACAAAAAAAAATATTTTTTTTTTTGTAAAAAAATGAAAAAAGTAATTTTTAAACTCTTACTCCCTCCGTCCCACCTCACTTGACACCCATGAGGTGGCCACAACAACTAAGGAAAAAGAATAAAATAAAGAAAATGTGTGGTGGAAAATGAAGAGAGAGAATGAGTGGGGTAAATAGTAGTGTTGGTTGAATAAATTGAGTGGTGGAAAATGAAGAGAGGAAATGAGTGGTGGGGTAGAGTGAATATAAAATTATAAAAAGTAGGCTATTTTGGGAAGTGTCAAGTGAGGTGAGATGGACTAAAATGGAAATAAGTGTCAAGTGAGCTGGGACGGAGGGAGTATATGATAATTATGTGTAAGTTATAAGAGTTTGACTGTTGTTTGACCAAGTTTGACCAAAAAATTTATTATTTTTTTGTAAAAAAATAGAAAAAGTGAAATTTTTGACTCTTATGTGTTAGTTATAAGAGTTTGACTGCTGTTGACCAAGTTTGACCAAATTTGACAAAAAAAAATTCATATTTTTTTGTAAAAAAATGAAAAAAGTAATTTTTTAAACTCTTATATGATAATTATGTGTAAGTTATAAGAGTTGACTAAAATTGTTTGACTATTGTTTGACCAAGTTTGACCAAAAACTTTATTATTTTTTTTTGTAAAAAAATGAAAAAAGTGAAAATTTTGACTCTTATGAGTTAGTTATAAGAGTTTGACTGTTGTTTGACCATGTTTGACCAAATTTGACCCAAAAAAAATATATTATTTTTTGTAAAAATGAAAAAAAAACAATTTTTTAAACTCTTATATGATAATTATGTGTAAGCTATAAGAGCTGACTAGGATTGGACCAAAAAAGTAAGGGTGGGAAGAGATATGAGGGTATTTTAGTCTTCTTGCATCTTTTTTGTTGGTGAAGGGTGTATGGGGAATATTATATCTGGATTTTCCTTGGTTGGGTTTGTATCTGGGCTCAGGGGCCCTAGAGTCCAAGCCCCCAAAGGATACACCAAAACTCCATATTCGGTGCAATTTTATCTCTACTATGAGTCCAATGATGCGCCAAAGGCATCTTCAAATATGAAGCAGGCTGTAATTTGCTTCAAACTTGAAGCGCCTACAAAGTTGCGCTATACTAGTGTTTTTTTTTCTTCCTTTTAATATATATACTCCTTTTGTTTCAAAGTACTTCCTCCGTCCGATTTAAAGTTCTTAGTTTAACTTTGCATAGTCAGTCCCATTTTCCATTTCAATTTCAAGTAATGAAGTAAAGTAAAAAACTTAAATTGAGACAGACAAAAAACGAAAATAAAAACTTTAAAGCGGGACAAAGGAAGTAACTTTTATTTTACTTCTTCTACCCAAAACTTCTATTGCTTGTACATTGCTTGTACAATCATACAATACAATACACTATTAATTATTAATTTTTTATTTTAAAAATAACTTTTAGTTAAAAATGCAAATTTATATAGGGACAGACCAAAAAAAAATTATGACATTTATTATAGGACAAAAAACTTAATCAAACAAAATTAACATTATTTCTAATAATCTGAAAACAAACAAATTATCATTATTTCTAATCAAAATTCGATGAAGTGACGTTTCGCCGTTGGTTTCAATGTCTCGTGACTTATTTCTCCGTATTTCTCCGTATCGTTGATACTATAAAAACTCATGACAAATATTTAATTGCATTTAAAAAAAATCATTTTAAAAATTTAGTCTAATATAATTATAAATTTTATGTCTTATAATTAGTTTATTAGAATGTAAAAATAATATACTAATTAGTAGAAAACATATTAAATACAAATGCAATAACAAAGAATATTTTAAGAATATGCCTTTTTGGTGTAAGATTTGAAGCGTTATTGTTGGAGATGATATTATACATTTGGTGCAAATTTTGCACCATTTTAGAAAACTAATTCAATTTTTGCACCAAACCATTGGAGATGGTCTTAGCAGGCCAACAAGAAGCAATATGGGTGCCATGGAGAATATTATTTGAAGTGATGATTAATTGTAAATAAGAAGCAATATGGGTGCCATGGAGAATATTATTTGAAGTGATGATTAATTGTAAATAAGGGGTGAGGAGATACAACAAAAATTCGACTATTTATAAACCATTTGGCTGTGGAAAAGTTTGGGAGATTTAAGGGTGCACCACTACTGCCAGTGCCAGGTCAAGTACTCCATGGAAATATGACCCATTATTTGGCATTACCTCATTACATTCTTTGAATTATTCAATTTCAATAAATAGTTGCATGACTAATTCTTGCACCAAATTTTAAGTTTTCTCAATGGAAATTATTGGCATGGTCCAGTGGATTGTAGTAGCCTAGCCTAAGCCTAAGCCTAAGCCTAAGCCTAACATGCGATTCCAAGTCCAAATTATATGGGCCTACAACTACCTTAGTCCAAGTGACACGAGCTTAACACTATTTTATACTCCGTCCGTCCCACCTAACTTGATACCTAAGAGGTGGGCACAATAATTAAGAAAAAAGAATAAAATATGGAAAATGTGTGGTAAAAAACGAAGAGAGAGAATGAGTTGGGTTAATAGTAGGTTGGTTGAATGAATTGAGTGGTGGAAAATGAAGAGAGAGAGAATGAGTGGGTGTGGTAGATTGAATATAAAATTATAAAAAGATTACCATTTTGGGGAGTCTCAAGTGAAGTGAGACGGACCAAAATGGAAATAAGTCTCAAGTGAGGTGGGACGGAGGGAGTATTAGTTGACTAACAAAGACTGCAATAAGTATCAACAAGTACTCCCTCCGTTTCACCTCACTTGACACCCAAGAGGTAGACACAAAAACTAAGAAAAAAAGAATAAAATAAAGAAAATGTGTGGTAGAAAATGAAGAGAGAGAATGAGTGGGGTAAATAGTAGTGTTGGTTGAATAAATTGAGTGGTGGAAAATGAAGATAGAGAATGAGTGGTAGGGTAGAGTGAATATAAAATAATAAAAAGTAAAATATTATGGGAAGTGTCAAGTGAGCTGAGACGGACCAAAATGAAAATAAGTGTCAAGTGAGCTGGGACGGAGGGGGTATTCATTTACGCAATTCTTTAAATACAGTGTCAAAAACAAATTTGTAACTTTTAATCGGACGGTGGATATAGTCTCTAGTCTCTATTTTATAACCACGAAATTTCATAATAACGCTCGTATTTGTGTAAAGCGTATTTTTAAAATGCAGAGTGATATTTTTATAAATGAGTGCAACTCTTTTACAATGTCCGATAACATTGTAAATAATCGGAACTTATAAAACTCACTTGACACTTTTTGAGAATGTAACAGACATTTTACAATACTACAACGGGCACAGACGCTTGTTTGGGAACTTATAAAAACTCACCTTATACTTTTTAACACTCGTAACAGACATTTTTCCAAACTTCAACATACACTTTTTTACACTAGGACATGACTTGTTTCAGCACTACCACCGACATTATTTAATACTACACTCGGCGATTCTTAACACTACAACTGAAAATTCTTAATACTACAACTGACAGTCCTTAACCCAAAAAATCTAAAACAAAAAAAAAGTGAATTTTTGAAAAACTCTCTTTTTCTTCTAGGGCGACGCTAGGGTTTGCTGCCGTTCTCGGCTTCAGGCCTGATGGCCTCGTCTTCCCCAGGCCATGTGCCTCCACCAATGAATCCTGGCTCCTCCGATCTTCCAGTAGCTTCAATGGCTTCTCCCACGCTTGATGCGCCTACTACATCAAACCCCAATCCGACTATTTCACACCGCCAACAACCCCTACAAAGGCAAAATCCTTTGCTTCATTCTTTAAAGATCCGCATATTACATCTACTCCGCCTCTACAATTGGTTCCAATGTCATTGCACAAAGGTGAGCCGCCCCTTAAATTCTCTAAAGACATGATCAATTCATTGGCTTAGCCTTTCAAGTATACTCTTATCGGTAAGTTCTCTCATGGCCGTCCCAATATGGAGAATACTAGAAAATATTTTTTAAACTTTGGGCTAAAGGCTGAATTTACTTTGGGTCATGTGGATTCAAAACATATATTGATTAGAGTGATTCATGAAGGTGATTTTAATCGCCTTTGGTCCAAAGAAGTTTGGCAGCTAGGTCGATTCCCGATGCGTGTATTTCGATGGACGCCGTCTTGGCATCCTAAAAAGGAGTCCTCGTTATATCCTGCGTGGGTTAGTTTACCTGGGCTTCCAATCCACATGTTTAATAAAGTCTACCTGTTTTCCATTGCTCAAATCTTTGGCGTACCACTTGCTATTGATCAAGCTACGGTCGATTTTTCTAGGCCGAGTGCTACCAGAGTACTAGTTCAAGTAGATCTCTTGAAGAAGCTCCCTTCTAGAGTTTTTATTGATTGTGGGGATGAGTTTTCTAGTTTTTATCAAGCCCTTGAGTTTCATAATCTGCCATAGTATCGTAAGCATTGTTATAAGTTGGGACATGATATGTCATCTTGTTATTACTTACATCCCAAAAATCATGAGGTTAAACAAGGAACGACACAATCAACGATTGTTGACAACATGGTACAAAATAAGGACAAGGTTAAACAAGTGTATGTGGCAAAAAATACCAATGACTCGGTTGATCCCCAAGTTTCTATGGTGCAGACAAAAAACAATGGGGTTGGTAATCTTGATAATCCTGCTAAAGTGTCTACTGCTGTGTGTGAAGACAACAATGAAGTAATTTTCCAAGATGTTGTTGCCTCTGAGCCAAAAGATATAGATACCCAACGGAATAATGAGACTTTTGACACTCAAGTGGAAGAATTGGTAGGCTTGGACGACACAGCTATTATTGATATAAATACAAGCAATGAAACTCTGGTAGCTACTGCTGCACTTGGAGCGCAGATGGGGGCTTTGGCCATTCAAAATGAGTCTACTGCCTCACCATCCGTCCCTATGACAGCTCCTGCTTTGGATAGCGAAGCACTAAATCTCGTTCGGGAAAATGTTAGACAAATTCAAGATTCATTAGCTCCTAACTTACGTCCCTCTATTGCTCGTACGCCAAATCCTAAATAATTTAATCCCGAATTTATAAACCCAAAAAACCTAAAAGAAGCTCTTACTCTTCCGGAAAAATGCGATTCTGAACCGGAAGGCGGTCTTTCTGCTACTTCTCCTTCGGCATATCAAGAAGCTCGTACTTATGGGGGTATAGTTGGAGGAGTTCATGTTGATCCGTGGGCTCCAATGGCTGACTGTGACAATTTTGAAGATTATTACGATGAAGAAGATGGCTTTCAAAAAGTTAAAGGGAAACGAGGAAAATCTGGATCGAAAGCTAAAGCAAAAAATCTCAAGCTTAAAAGGCCTTGAAATAATAAAAGGCAATTTGTTTGACCTTTTATTTTTATTTATTTTATTTTTTATGTTTTTTCCTCTTATTTATTCTTTTTCTTTTGTGATGGTTTTGGCTTAGTCCTCCATCACCTCTTTGTACCTTTTTATTTTCAATAAAATATAGGGGGCATTTCCCTTTTCGCTTTAAAAAAAAAGACAGTCCTTAACCCTACCATTTTTAGTGTCAGTTTGAATGTTTATAAGTGTCGGTTTGAATATTTTATAAGCGTTATATTAGAATAACACCTTTTAACATTAGAACAGGCGTATGATAATATTCGAACACGCAATTAAGGAAAACACATTTTTCCGTCTCTTAGTATAAAACAGATTTTTCATAAGACCGACTCTTTAACATTTTTCGCTATTTTTTCTCTGACACCACTTAGTTTCTTAACAAACGACTCATTTCATTTTAGAAATGAGAATTATGAAAAATATTTTAATAGTAGGTGTTGTGAGTAGAAGGGGAGAGAAAGTGCGGTAGAAAATAGTAGGTGGAATGTTATTGTGAGTATGACAAGTCGTCCTATGAATAAAGAAGTATTATAAAAGTTTCATTAAATAAGATTTTCTAATAGAACACTCAAAATGACAAGATGTATCATATGTTATATGACGAAGTGAGTATCTATAGTAATATAAAAACAACAAAGTTTTTAGAATGAGATCCATATGCACCATCAAAATAGGAAAGTTGGGTAAATAAGGTAAAAAAATGTTATTATCTTTAATTTCGTACTATTAGTCAACTTTGCATGTAGATTGATTTTTATATGATATATTTTTTTATTTAGTGAAAAAAATGAATTTTGATCAACATTTAATAAAAAATTACTAATGATGCGGACAAAAAACGTTGAAGTTTTTGGAGTCATTTGAGCACGTGCGCGGAAAGAATCGTAACTATTGACTAAGGGCTAGTCTTGTGTGCGGCGGCCGCACCCCATGCGGCGCCGCCCACATACCCCCTTTTTTTTTTTCCCTCACAACCTTTTTTCCACCCACCAAAAGTAACACTTCTTATAACGAAATGTAACACTTTTTTTTTTTTCAAAAATGTACCACAATTTTGATGCAATAGATTAAAGATAACATAAAAATTAACGACTAAATTAATGTAACACTTTTTATAAAGGAATGTAACATTCTTTTTTCAAATGTAACACTTTTTTTTCAAATGTACCACCCATACTTTTTTGCCTTCAACAAAAGTAACACTTATTATAACAAAATGTAACACTTTTTTATTCAAATGTAACACTTTTTTTTAAAAAAATGTACCACAATTTTGCTACAATAGATAAAGATAACATAAAGATTGACAACTAAATTAATGTAACACTTTTTATAAGGGAATGTAACACTCATTTTTTCAAATGTAACATTTTTTTTCTCCGAAATTAACATAGGATTGACAACTAAACTAATGTTACATTTTATAAAAAATGAATGTAACATTTTTTTTCTCAATTGTAACAGTTTATATTCCTTAATGTAACATTATATATGAAATGTAACAATTTTTTATTGAGAAAGTAACAATTGAAATGCAAAACCATTTTTTTTTGTTTGTAAAACTGCTGTTATAACATACAATAAAGTGTTACTTTTTTAAAACCAACTTGTTACTTTCTTCATAAGAACGTGTTACTTCCCAGGGACGAGCAGCCCGATTTTTTTTGTGTGTTAAAATTATTATTTTTTTTTAAAAAAAATCAAAATATATCATGACATATGTAGTTTTGTTCGTCTTGTCGAGACGAACACACCGGTATTTTTAGATTTTTTTTTCGACTTCAAAATCTCAAGATATAGCATTTTAAAAATTTTGGAGGTTTTTTTTTTTTTTTTTTTTAAAGCCAGCGACGCGAGGGAGGGAGCGCGTCCGTCTCACGCGCCCGTCGCATGGCGTGAGACGGCCGCACTGAAGAATTTGTCATTGACTACGGATCAACCACGGAACGCACCGCATATCAAATTGAACGTCGGAGATTACCTTTAATTTGGTAGAAGTAGTCAACTTTGCATGTAAATTTATTTTGTACATGATATAATATATACTCCCTCCGTCCCAGATTAAGGTTCTTAGTTTTGTTTTTATATTTCTCTGAAGGAACTTTGAGCATTAATTATTGGTTAATCCAAGAAGATCTAAAAGTTGTTATTGATAGTATTTATAATGGTGCATCAATAACAAGTTTTAAAATTTTCATTACTTGCTCAAAGTTCCTTCAAATAAACCTCTAAAAAACTAAGAACCTTAAACTGGGACAAACTAAGAACCTTAAACTGGGACGAATGTAGTAATTTTTAATTAAGTGAAAAATTAAAGTTTGAATAATATATAGTGAAAAAAAATCAACCATCTATATTAATCTATAATAATATAATTACAAGACAATGGTAAATTTTGCAACAATGAAGGCAAAATTGTCTTCTAACATTCTACTTATTGTACAGGGTTGGTGATTATCAAGATCTATAGTAATATAAAACCAAGAAAGCCTTACCATTTTTAGAATAAGGCCAATATGCACATTCAAAATAGGAAAGTTGAGTAAATAAGGTTAAATATGTCATTATCTTTACAAGTAGTTAACTTTGCATGTAGATTGATTTTTATATGTTACTTTTTTTTTTTTTTTAATTTAGTGAAAAAATGATCTTTTATCGATATTTAGTGAAAAAATTACTAATTGATGCGGACAGAAGAAGTTTAAATTTTTGTAGTCAGTTGAGCGTGTGAGCGGAAACGGTCGTAACTTTTGACTCCGGATCAACCACGGAACGCGCCGTATATCAAATTGAACGTCGGAGCGAGATGAACAAAAGTCATAGGGCGCAACCCCTAGATGAAGGGTTTAAAAGGCCCTAAAAACGTTATTTAGGGCCTCAAACATGCTTCTAAACTTTTTAACCAGTTTTTAAATTTTTTCGTATTTTTGTTTTTTGTTTAATTAGAGTTTATTTTGTTTTAGGGTTGCATAACATTTAAATACTTTGTTCTAGGATTATTGAGGTTGATTTTTTTTGTTTTATGATATTGATTATTTATTCCAAATTAGTGCATATTCATAGATTAGATAGCCAGATTTTTAATTATGTTAATTTTGTAAAAAATATTATATTAAAAGATTTCATTTATATTTGATAGCTGAGTATATATTCTGACTATTTAAGATGTCGGCAAGATGTTTCAAATTTTGCGAAAATGGCGATTTCCATCTATGGATGTTGTTACTTCAATTAACGAATATATGGTCATTAATGTTGGTCTTTTATTTTAAAAATGTTGTTCTTTCATGGTCAACTTTATATTTCCCTGTCACACGTTAGAGATGCAGCTTAAGATATTGATATGTAACGACATCATACCTAGTCAAACTGATGTTATTACTGACATTGTTGTCTTCAAGGAAGTTTTCCACAATGTGTAAAAAAAATAATCTTTTTTATATGTCATTCTTATTCAACTCATCAAAATTTATTTAAAATGAGTATAAGTATTACCCCGTGCTAGTATAAGTAACAGTCCGTGCATCACACGGGAGTAACACTAGTATATTTAAAAGTAATGTGAGTAAAAAATAAGTTAAATAGAGATAATAGTAATTTTAATCATAATAAATTAATATTGTAACTATTCTCCTTAAATAATAAGTAATTTTAGTTAGTACGTATAGTAGCTAGCTATTATGTTGGTTAATATATATATATAATGTGTGTGTATATATTTATGTATGTGTGTGTATGTGTTTTGGTCAAATTTTGCAATTTAACTTCAAGAAACGGAATTGAGTACAATGAAATGAAATTTTAATACGATTCAAGAACAAATCACGATAATTAACAAGGAAAGCCCTTGAACAATTTGTTCGCCAGCATAAAACCTCAAAGATGGAATTTTATTAGTAATGGTGAAGAACAATGAGACAAGTAAGAATATAGCTCTAAAGTAAATTGTAGTGCGTCTGTGTGTGCGTTACATAATTTGTGTGAACTTTTTATACTAAAAGAATAATCACAAACTAATTAACAAGGCCATGATTCTCGGATAGTTTGTTTGGAGTTATCTCTTTGTCGTTGTTTGAATTGACGTTGAGTAAATAAGACTTCGTGCTTGACTGAGTCTCTAAGCAAGACACGTTTGTTTAATAGTGCTCCATGATATGTGCATTATCTCCTAAAAAATAGGAACATTCATACCTGCATAAGAAACGTGATTATTAATCAAGATGTTAGTGTCATGATGCAGGTTGTCGGAGCAAGCTGAAGACTTCAAGATGCAACGTGAATTTTATCCCCAAACAATTGGCCCCTGATTTTTGATTTTAAAAAGAAAGGAAGTTTTAAGGTCAAAAATCCATTTTAACCGCTGTCACCCACTATAGATGGAGTGATGGGGTGAGGTAGTTTCATAGACTAATAGGTTCTTAAACCCCTACAGGAGTCTACAACCGTCAGGTCTATTAAAGGACCGCCTTCTTGATTCTTCCCCTTTGCAAAAATAGTTCTCAAGGCTTCCAGTTTCTTCATAAATTTGCAGCGGTGAGTTCCTTTCTAACTTCTCTAAAATTTTTGATTTTTCCCTTAAGATGGATAGTTGTCTTCCTGGGGGTTTTACTTGTCTAGGGTTTATAGAGCACCCTGATGATGAAAGGTGCGAAATTACATCTGCTGATGTTGAAGATTTAAAGAAGTTTTTTCCAAAAGGTGCTGAATTTCTAGACCCCAACGCCCTCATGACTTCTGACTGTGTTTCCAATGAGCGGATTGGATTCTTAGAGTATCCCTTCTTAATTGGCCTGACATTCCCGTTTCCTTCTTCTATTACTCGTTTCTTTGAGACCATTGGTTTTGCCTTTACCCAGTTGATGCCAGTTGGGTGGAGGAACCTGGTGACTTTAGAGAGATTGAGTGCAGAGACGGGTTTAAAGGTTGATCTGGAGGAACCAGAGTTTTGCTATGATTTGAGGTCACATAGAAGCAAGAGGTTTGGTTTTAGGGTTTAGACTAAGGCGAATAGCTTGATTACAGAATCAGTTGATAAGGATAGAAAATGGAAGAATAGATTTTTCTATGTGAGGAGGTCTAGCTTGGAGAGGGTTGAGAAGATTAATTCATTCTGGTTGGATGAAGGTAGGATTATGCTGATTTTCTGATTTTGCTGTTGCAGGATTTAAGATTGAAGTTGGATCTGACAACTTGATTCTTTTGTAGCTCTAAAGCTGGATGAATTATTCCCAAAGCGCAAAGATACCCTGAGCATTGTCGAAGTTATTTGTGCGCTATCTCCAAAAAAGCGTAGGTTCATTCGTCCTGCCTCGTTGGCTGAACAAGGTGAAGTTGAAGAAGAAAAAAGTTCTAGTAAGACTTTGCCGGTTGATCCAAGGATGTCATCTGGTGAGATTTTATTTTCTTTTTAAATTGAGTTTTCAAAGGTTCTCAACACTAACTTCATGCTTGGCTTTTTCTGTAGCTACCCCTTTACAAGCTAGTCTGGGTGGTGTCAGCAATCTGATTGCCAGGTTCAAGAAACCAAAGAATGAAGATGTGAAGTCTGCTATACCCAAGGTTGAGAGTTCCAAACCAAAGTTGATGATTGGGGATATGGTAGCTTTCAAGAAAAGGAAGGCTGAAATAGTCGATGTGGATGCGGCAGAACCCATTGAAAAAAGGCTAGCACAAAAGGTAAATTTGACTTTTACTTACTTGAGAGTTTTGGTTCTGATTATTGGTATTTGAACATCTTGTCTTGCAAATTGCAGATTCAGGATGCCACAAGTATGCTGGTTAGCGAGGTTCAGCTCTGGAAGGACAAGGCTCAGGTGTCTTACCAAGCTAAACTAGAAGCTGAGGAGAAGCTGCTAGATGTGCAGAAAGAAAGGGATTCCAAGATTGCTGCTAAGGACGAGGAGATCAGAAAAATGGAGGGAGAGATCAGAGAATGGGTAATGAAGGTGGCTAAGACAAACAAGATGAACAAAGAAGGTATGGAGGCTTTAAAGGAACTCTTGACCAGGGAAGCGGGAAAGATGGTGTTTGAGGCTAGGATCCAGATGATCGAGGAGCATCAAACTGGTAAGCATGTGGAATGGAACCTTGAAGAGGAACAAGCTGCCCTGAAGGGAATCAAAGATGAAGAAGCCAAGGAGGTCAATTCCAAGCCTCAAGATGCTGCTGAGGTTGAACAAGTTGGTGACAACCAAGATGTGAAAGATGGGGACGCCTAAAAGGTAAGTTGCTTTGTAATTCCTGCAAGATGTTAGTTTTCAAAACAATTTGTTTTATGTTTTAAGTATTTTCAACGAGGGGAATGTCCTCGGAAACAATTAGATTTCTAGGATGTAATTTGGTTTTTTGGACATGTTGGACATGTTTCTGGTTGCACTGTGGTTCTTACCATGTCTTATGATAGCATGGTTTTGAACTTTTGGATGTTAAGTTTATTAGGATTAGCGTGTTAGATCCTTTTTGGTATCTAGATTGTATGGAGCAAAGTTTATTTTCCAAGCATAGCTTTGTTGATGCTGAAACTTAGATTTTTTTTTTTGGGTATGTAATAGACTAGAAATAGATTTGGAGGACAACAAGTAGAAGCTGTTTCTTTAGAATGACTTCAAACGTAGTAGGTGTAGGAAGGATGTAACAAGTTGATACTACAAGATGTAATGAAACAAAATGAATGAAAAGATGTTGAAATCTCGAAACTTTGTGTATGGTAACATGTTAATGTTACAACCAATTGTAAATAACTTGAGTTCAAAATTTGATTAAGTGCAAGATGGTAATCAATATGTATAAAATACACTGGCCAACTTATAACTAGATCAAATGTGAAAAACGTGCGCACGGGCGAAGGTGTATGAACCTTAAACTTAAGAAAGATGAACAATCTTTAAACCTTAGAAAGGTGAAAACCTTTAAAACCTGAGTATGGACCTTTTAAGAATTGTACAAACTTTGGTATTTGCAAAACTTACATGGACATTGAATGGTTTGAGCTTTCATCCATCTGATTGGTAGCAAGTTGTCCTCTTTTTCTTTGAACAGCTAGGTAGTAAATTGAGCAAATCGTTTGGACATTGAACATGTTGAACTGAGTTGGAACTTTGGCTTGCCTTGCAAAACAAACATATGTTAGGGGTGGGTGTTAGCTTAGCTAACACCCCTCCGATGCTTAAGTCAGTAAGTGTTCGAAAAAGATAATCAATTTGAAATAACAGAATTGAAATAAAGCTAAGTAAATCATACCTGGTTTTAGGAATTGAATGGACAAGGTACAACTTACATGTAGTATGCTTTAAGATGGACTTCATTCCAACTTCTCGGTATCCTAGTGCCATCCAAGGTCGAGAGCCAATATGCACCTTTACCAGCTTCTGCATCAACTAGGTAGGGACCTTCTCATTTGGCCGCCAGCTTGCCCGCATTCAGTTCCCTTGTATTCTGAAAAAACCTTTCTGAGCACCATATCTCCAACTTGAAACCTTCTAACGCGAACGTTTTTGTTGTAAGATTCGGCAATTCTTTGTTGATAGGCTGCCATCCTAATTTTAGCTAAATCTCTGAGTTCATCAATGGTGTCCAGATCTTCTGCAAGTGCAACCTAGTTGTCCTCTGGAGTTATTAAGCCATATCTTACTGTAGGGATGGAGAATTCTACTGGGATTACGGCTTCAGCTCCAAATACCAAAGAGAAAGGAGTTTGGCCGGTTGCAGTCTTAGGAGTGGTTCTATCTGCCCATAATACTAGAGGCAATTCTTCAGTCCATCTTCCCTTCTTCTGATCAAGTCGTTTATTTAGGTTGTTCATGATCAACTTGTTGCTTGATTCTGCTTAACCATTATCTTGAGGGTGTACTCGTGTTGCTGTGATCAAATTGATTCCCCATCTTGTACAGAAATCCTAAGTCTTCTTGCTGATGAACTGGGACCCGTTGTCACAAATAATCTCTGAAGGGACTCCAAACCTGCTAATGATGTTTCTTTTCAAGAATGAAATCACTTCTTTGTCTCTAACTTGCACAAAGGCCTCAGCTTCGATCCACTTTGAGAAGTAATCAGTCATGGCAAGCATAAACACTTTGCCCCCAGGTGCCTTAGGAAATTTTCCAACGATATCCATTCCCCATTGCATGAAGGGCCAAGGTGACAGGATAGGATAAAGAGGCTCAGCAGGTTGATGCAAGATGTTGCTGTGTCTCTGACATGCGTCGCATTTCTGTATATATTTGATTTCATCCTGACGCATAGTTGGCCAGTAGTACCCTGTTCTCAATGCCTTAGAGGATAGTGACTTGCCCCCAGAATGGTTGCCACATTCACCATCATGTAGCTCTCTTAGAACCTGTTCAGCTTGCTGGGGTTCCAAGCACCTCATGTACAAACCTTTAAATGACTTACTGAACAACACATTATCGATTAATATAAATCTTGATACCTTTATCCTAAAAGCTTTTGCATTTTTGACACCTTGTGACACTGTCCCATCTTGCAGAAATTTTGTTATGGTTAGTGTCCAAGATGTCGTATCGTCTAAGGAGTTAGTTAGTGCATCAGGTTGGTCATCCACTTGATTCGTTTCAGGTTGATCTATTGCTGGATGCAGGACGTGGATTATGGGTATGACATTGTTCAACATGCTCCTGCAACTTGAACCTAAGTTGGCTAATGCATCAGCTTCAGCATTTTCTTCCCTTGGGACTTGCTGAAAGGTAAATTATTTAAATTTCCCAACCAATGATTTTACATGCCGTAAGTAACTCGTCATCCTGGTATGCTTAGCTGTATAAGATCCATTAAAGTGGTTAACCAGTAACAAGGAATCACTATAAACATTGAGGCATTTAACAGTCAAATTTAAAGTAGTAACCAAACCCATAATGAGGGCCTCATATTCAGCCTCATTATTTGTTGCCTTGAACTCGCAAGCTACAGCTTGAGGAATCAGTTCTCCTTGGGGTGATCTCAAAACAATGCCTAAGCCTGTGCTGTTAGTGTTGGTGCCCTAAGCACGTTTATTTAAACGTTGTTTGTAATCATCTTATTCATATTAATAAAGAGATGTTTTGATTATTATTGTTGTTCATGTTTACTTATAATAATCTCCGTCCCTAGTACTTGTTAAGCACTAGTATAAAGGCTAAATGATCATGGGATGATCATGTTAGATTTATGGGTACTTATTTGGAATAAGTTACTGGACATGACCCGCTGTATGAGATTTATGTCATGGTCTATGTCGTACATATATCTCATATTAGTTATATCATTTGAATCCTTAGACATAAAGTTATTATAGTCTTCCACTCGATGAACATTATGTTTGACATATTCAAACGCTGCCTTTAACCAGGAAGTTATAAAGGGTATGATTGGCATAATCGGATTCATGCAGGAAAGAATAATAAGCTAAGTTGGATTTGTCCCTCTTCGGAGAGATGTCAAGCCTGGGCCCCTCGTAGAATGATGTTGATGAAATGTTTGGCCAAACTCAAGTGAATTGATTGGATCAATGTCATTTGTATTATCAACATATTCGGTATCGAGAAAGTATTGAACAATACAAGTTGACTTGTTGACCATGACTTGTGTTCAATGACATCGTGGACAAAGGGATTGTGACATGTTCTATAAAGGAATGCGAACTTGTATATAGTTACACTATTTTGGTAGGTATGACGATTTGCTAGAACCTAATCATATCTTATGGGTTCATGTTTGAACCCATTGTCAACTTAGTGTAATCCTATAGGGTCACACACAAATAGAACGAATCCTAAAGGACTGAATTGGAATTATGGAAAAAGGCATTTTTCTGGTCTGGCACGACCGTGCCAGATATAAAGCACGACCGTGCCAATAATCGGCAGCCGGGCTGGCAGGCGCGCACCAATTGGCACGACTGTGCCAATTATAGGGCACGACCGTGCCAGAGCTGCTTGGACAGATAGTTTGCGCATTAATTGGGTGACGGGATTTAAGTTTCCTAGGTTTTTAAGGGTTAAGGACTAGGACCTATATAAGCATATTTTCACCAGCCATTAAGCATATGAAACCTAGTGGTTTTGAGAGATAATATTCTTGATCAAAGATTTAGAATCCAAGATTAAGAATTCATAATTCCATATAGTTCTTATAATTGTGAAAGTGTGTTTCACAATTTGGTCTAGCAACCAAGATCAAGTGTTCTTGATATTCGTTCGTGGTGTGGATACCGATAGAGGTTGAAGCTTATCATCTTCAAAGTTCGTGTTCCTGATTTTGTCCGTGATCAAGCTTTCTAGTCTCCACCAAGATTCAAGGTTGCAAAATCAAAGGCATCAAGGGTTAGTATTCTAGTATTCATTATGCATGTATTTGATATAATCATATGAATGGATCTATGGGATTTGGGTTTCATGAAAATTTAAATGCTTAATTCCGTTGCGCATGTTATGAGGAAACCCAACATGTGCCCCTTACATTGGATGCTCCATTTGTATAAAGCGTCCAGAATCTGGGAGAGTTTGAACCTTCAAGTTGTTTGACTTCGCAGTCCTTGCCTCATACTAGATCTCATATGTACTAAGTTGCACAGACCATTTAGCCATCTTGCCAGACATCTCAGGTTTTCTCATCACATTCCTGATATGATAGTTAGTCTTCACAATAATATGATGAACTTCAAAATAATGGCGCAACTTAACAGAAGAAGTAATCAAAACAAGAATGAGCTTCTCAAGATGGGAGTACCTGGTTTCCGCATCTAGAAGAGACTTACTTACATAATAGACAGGAAGTTGTGTACCATATTGATCTCTTACCAAGACTGCGCTGACTGCATTCTCTGAAACTGAGAGATACAGGTACAAAGCTACTCCTGTTTCTGGCTTGGAAAGTAATGGTGGAGTTGCTAGATATTCTTTAAGCTGGTTGAAGGCTGTTTCATGATCCCCTGTCCACTGGAACAACCTGTTCTTCTTGAGCACGTCATAGAACAACCTGCACTTGTCAGACGACTTGGAGATGAATCTGTTCAAAGCGGCAACCTTGCCAGTCAGCCTTTGTACATCCTTGATGGTTCTGGGAGACTCCAGGTTGATGATGACCTTAATCTGCTCTGGGCTTGCTTCAATGCCCCTCTTGGCCACCATGTAGCCGAGGAACTTTCTAGCCCTAACACCAAAGTTACACTTCGAGGGATTGAGTTTCATGTTGAATGCCTCCAGGATGTCAAATGCCTCCTTAAGATCTCGATCATGATCTCCAATACACTTTGACTTCACCACCATGTCATCAATGTACACTTCCATTGTTTCTCCAAGCTGATTCTTAAACATCATGTTTACTAGCCGCTGATAGGTTGCCCCTGCATTTCTCAGCCCAAAGGGCATTACAATAAAACAATAAATACCCTCCGGAGTGATGAACGCTGTATCCTCCTGGTCTGAAGGATCCATCTGAATCTGTTGGAAGCCTGAAGAGGCATCCATAAAGGTCAAGATCTCGTTCTTTTGTGTGTGACCCCATAGGATGATTATATTAAGTTGGTAATGAGTCCAACCAAGGTCAAACTCATAAGTCATGAGCGGACTCTAGCAAGCCATCATGACTACCCAATTAATATAACTTAACGAAGTTCGTTAATCCTTTTGTCACACGATATCATATTGAAACATAAGTCATGGTCCACGTCAACTTATATTGTTCAATGCTTTCTCGATCTTGAGTAGATTGATTATGAGCAAATGACATTGATCACATCAATTCATTTGAGCGTGGCCATGCATTTCATCAATCTCACTCTACGAGTGGCCTAAGCAGATATCTCTCTTGAGGAGTACGGAGTTGACAATGAGTACAGCTTTTCACATGCAGACTGATGGGCAGTCAGAAAGGACTATCCAGACTCTAGAAGACATGTTGAGAGCTACGTCGTTGGACTGGCAAGGAACGTGGGATGTACATTTGACGCTAGTGGAATTCACATACAATAATAGTTTTCATGCTAGTATTGGGATGGCACCGTACGAGGCATTGTATGGACGAAAGTGTAGGCCACCTACTTGCTGGGATGAAGTTGGTGAAAGAAAGTTAACTGGACAGGAACTTGTCCAAGTGACCGCAGATAAGGTACAACAGATTCGTAAATGGTTGTTAACTGCTTAGAGTATACAAAAGTCGTATACTGATCGCCGAAGGTGCGATTTAGAATTTCAATTAGGCGACCATGTATTCCTGAAGATTTCGCCAACGAAGAGAATTATGAGGTTCGGTATTCGCGGGAAGTTAGGCCCGAGATATGTTGGACCATTTGAAATTTTGGAACGAGTTGGGATGGTAGCTTATAAGTTAGCTTTACCGCCTATGCTAGCTGGAGTGCACAACGTGTTTCATGTATCGATGTTGAGGAAGTACATTTCCGATTCGAGCCAGATCGAGTATAAACAACTCAGAGTTCGTGCTGATTCGAGTTACGATGAGGAACCTGTGAAGATTGTAGATCGGAAAGATCAAATCCTAAGGAAAAGAGTAATTCCCTATGTGAAAGTACAATGGAGAAACCATACGGAAAGAGAAGCTACATGGGAGCTCGAGAGCGAGATGCGAGAGGCATATCCCGCCCTGTTTTCTGATTAAGGTACGTTGAGTTTTTAGGACCAAACTCTTTTAAGGAGGAAAGAATGTAATACCCGACTTTTTCCCCCTTATTTATTTTATTTTGGACTCTTTTATTTTTAATTGGGCCAAGTCAATTAATGAAAGTATTGGGCTTAAGTTATTGAGTTAAAATAGAATAGCCCAAGTCATTATTGAAGAAGAGAAGGAATCCTTTTTGGGTTAGAAGTGAAAACCCTTTTTAATATATAAACCCCTCTCTAAGATCCCTCGTATTATTATTTTACCACAAAATAAAAGAAAAAGAGAAAGGGAGAAAGAGAGAGAGGCGGAGAAAGAGAACCGAGAGAGAGAGAGAAGGCGGAAGAGAAGAGGGGAGTTCAGATCATTCATCAAAGGTACTCCTAATCGCCTAATCTTTTCTCTTTAAGTTTAAACATTGAGAATTCTTGTTTAAGAAACCCTAAGAATAAATATGATCAACTAGGGTTTGGGGTTGATTAGGGTTTAAGGATGATGCGTGTGTGTGTGTGCAGCCGTGTGTGTGTGTGTGTTTTATAGTGTGTGTGCGTTTTACAGTGTATGTGTGGGTGTGTGTACGCTGGTGCGTGTGTGTGTGTGTGGGTGTGTGTGCGTGTGTGTGTGCGTGTGCGCATGTGTTTGGGTGTGTGCTACGAAGGTGAAACTAGTGTGTGTAAATTGAATCTTAGAAAATAATAATAGGGACGGAAGATAGTAAACCCTAGGAGTGAATTGATAAAACCCTAGGGGCGATTTGGTAAATTTAATGTGTGGAATGAGAAACCCTAGAATGAATGGTAGTTAACCCTAGAAGGAGTTAAAGGAGATTAACTCGTAGGTTAACGAAATAAAGTAAAGTATTTTAGGACGGAAGTAAATAGTGTTACTTTTGTCTAAGAGTATTATTTTGCATGATTGTAGATTCGTGCGCGTGGTATTACAAAGGGGATTAAGCAACCAAAGGTAAGTGATTACGTTCCTAAGTATTTTGAGTTTCATCCTTTGAAATAGGATCCTCATAATTCTTTCTAAGTCTAGCTACCAAGTGGCCGGTAGTATTTGAACTCTTATGACATGAATGTCTTTTGATTTGATCTTACCCTTGATGTGTATTGTTCAATGGGTATCTAAATTGATTGAAATTGTGATATGTGTTCTTGTACCTTGAACACTATGTGGAATTGTGAATACCCCTTTCCGATGAAGCGACGCATGGGAAGTATCTTGCAATTATTATTATTATCAAAGGGAATATTCATAACGACATTAAAATTATGAGAGTCGACACGCCGTTTTAATTATAGCCAAAACATTGAAAAAAGCATGTTAATGGGTTCGGGGGTCAAATTACGACAAGAGAAGAATATTGAACGTTATCACTCCTATCGCCCGAATGATCGGTCTTTCTATCATGATGCGGTGTATGTAGTGTGCGATGTGTTTAGACCGGATCCGAAGATTGCCTACGTTCCTCTCAATGTGAGAAGCTCAGGTCAGCGTAGTTCGAGAAGAATTTAGAATAGGCAGAAGAATCGGGATCATGCATAATGATGGAGGAATTACCTAAAGATTAGGGTTTAGAAGTAGTTCTTAGATCATGTTCGGGTTGATGAACCCTAGATCATCATCGGCTATGAAATAACATGTAAACAAGAAAATCGCAACCCTAAATATGTCATAAATAAGGTTTTAATCTAAGAACATGAAGAACATACGAAGAACATATTGTGAACATATGAATGTCATGAAGAACATATGAATAAACATGCAAGGAACATGAATATTATGGATCTACATTATTAATATGACAAGAATATGAAGAAAAAGTTAGAAAACTTACCTATGTTGGCAAGAAATAAACCTTGATCTTCTTGGGATTGTTGGGAGTGTTCTTGGATGCTTTGAATGATAAATTAGGGAGCAAAATCGTGTTTAAGAACTATAAAATTCGGAATTAAAGCTCTAAAAGTCGGACCCCAAACCAAAAGAATGGAAAGGGTTTATATAGTCATCTGATGGAGGGATCAGAAGGCTGAGATCATCCGAGGCGGATGTGGCCGCGTGGCCAAGATGGAAGACGGGGTAGATGTGGCCGCGTGGCCAAGATTGAGCCGGAGGCAAGTGTGGCCGCGTGGCCATCATTCCAGGCTGACGTGATTTTTAAGCTAGGGTTTTATTTGGTTTATGGAAACCCTATTTTGGCCATTTTTAAGATGTTCTAGAATAATGAGATATATTTTGGGAATCCGGGACAAGTCTTTGCAAGGTTTCTAATTCCTATAAAGTCCTTGTATATTTGGAAAGCCCTAATAAACTCATTTTCAGATCGGGTACTAACAGTAGCCCCTCGGCGACGCTTCTTGCAAGCCAATGGGGGTCGACGATAAAAGAAGGATCCGTTCTGAAACATGAGTTCCAAAATAGAGAAAGGAAAATGAATAACTCTCGCGGTCTTGGAGTTACAACAAAAGATGACCTAAGAGGTCAAATGGCTGAACCTTTTCAGGCGACCTACGTATCCCATGGGGAATCAAGCCAAACGTAGTTCAAATCTGTTGGGGAAATTGCTAACGATGGTCCTTTGGTGGGGAGCAACGCCTCCCGCTGGGGATCACTTTGAGTTGTGAGGGAAACATCTGCTGGGGATGAAAGATGACCAAGTCGGTCGGGTGGCTGAACCTTTTCAGGCTTCTTACGTATCCTCGGGGGAATCAAGCCAGTCGTAGTTTGGAGATGCGAACAATAGTGGTGCGAGATATAAAGACGGCGGGGTCTAAATAATCCCAAAAATGGTAATAGCCGGAGCTCACGCGATATAGAGATAGACGAGCCTCTGTCAATCTCAATAACAAGTGCTGGATCTTACGCAATACAGAGGTAGATGGGCCTCTGTCAATTGCAATAGATCTAGAACAGACATGATATAGAGGTAGACGGGCCTCTGTAAATCATGATGGTCCTAAGCAAGCGTTCGGGGCGCACGCAATATAGAAATAGACGGGTTTCTGTTAATTGTGGCGAAGGTTTGAAAGAGATAGAAATTTTAAGTGGCTTTCCGGACCCAAGATGACGAATATTGGTCAAAAAATAGGTTAAGGGTACCTATAATGAACAAAGAGTAATGAACCAGGGGTAAAACTAGAATTTTGCAATGATGGCCGTGTGGCCAAGTCTTCTGAATGGCCAGATCTTCACGCGGATTGATCATCCAACGGCTGGGATCGCACGAGGCGAACATGGCCGCGTGGCCAAGTCTCCAATTTGACTGGATTCTTGGTCACAGCGCCAGAATCCCCTCCTCTTCTTCCTCTTCTTCTTCTTTTTCTTCTTCTTCTTCTTCCACCATTGTCAAGTTAGAGAGAGAAAAGGTGAGTTTTTAGAGAGAGAAAGCTTCGAAGTGTGATTTTGTAAACTCCATTTTGTGTTGTTGAAGTCATGGCGGATTGGATCAACGAAATGCTTTTCGGAGGTGAGAATTTCGCGGGTCAAGGTGGTTTCGTGCCACCGGAGAATGGACACCAAGAGGGAGGAAATAAGGATCCCTTAGAAGAGGGAAATGCAGGGGTTGGCTGTTAGGTTATTTCCGCAAGTGCACGGGTGTATGTAGCATAGATAGTGCAAGAGCGAGTCGATCCCACGAGGACAACTTTACTTATAAAATATTTTTGCTTAAAATAAGAAAATAAAGAAAAGATAATGATTGGGGGTTATAAAATTGTTTGTCACTAAACTAGAAATGAAATTGCAACTACTATAACTTAGACAAAAACTCTTATATTTTAAGGAATCCTCGGGATTGGAACATCAACAACATATATTCATCAACTATCCATGCTCTATTTAGATTAAAGTTTCATTTTAAAACAAGGATGGTATGCTTGGCCTACACTACTTCTCATGATCAAGCAAGTAGCGTTTGTATTCTCATACTAATTATGCCCTATCTCTCGATGGCCCATAATTAGTAAGAATCCATTAAGTTTTCTTTATGAAAATCAGCATACTTTCCACTCAAGGAGCATCCCTAAGCCATTACACTACTCTCGTGAGTAATGAACTTAGTTCTGACTATATGGATCAGCTAATCAAGGTTCTCCGATCAGTACTTCCCTTGATTAACTAAGATTCATACAAATCATGGACGTCATCATGGTTGTAGGCGTTAGAGTTTGATATAGTAGAATTGTTTAAGATGAAGAGAAGAATTTCAGAGCATGACTACTTAATAAACATAAATGTTATTGAGTTTCCAACCCCAAGAAAATGGGGGATTACTCACAGGCCATATAAATAACAACAAGAATAAGATAAATAAGAAAAGATAGAAGAAGAGATACTTATTCTGAATTGAAATGAAGATAAAAGACTTGAAAAGAACCTCTGTATATTATTGATGAAGAACTCAGAATATTGCTCAAGAAAAATTGAATATCTTTCACAAATTCTGAGAATTTATTGATGTTTGAGAGTACAAATTTTCACTATTGTAGGTTTACAATGTTTTTCCCTTCTAAAACTACTGATATCTATCTCTATATATAGGCCTTGGACCAAGGGAAATGATTATTCCCGGATGCCTCCTTGAAGAGGTGCCTTTTGGAGAAGTCTGGAAAATTGCTGAACAGGGGGTGCTCGGCCGAGTCAAGGATGGTGCTCGGCCGAGCAAGCCTTCGAAAATGACTTCTGCCTTTCTGATGCCTATGCTCGGCCGAGTCAAGGGTGGTGCTCGGCCGAGCAACTGCTGGAACACTTTTATTCTTCAATTTTCTTTGTCCAGTTAATTTGCTCCTTATTTATTTGTTTCACCTTCCTCCAAGAGATGTCCAAAGCTCATAATAATGCTCCAAAACCTGTATTATATATAAACATACTACCAAGTGCATTATATCCGCATAATGAGATAAAATCAAATAGTTTAAGCTAATAATTACTTAAAATAAGGTAAATAAACTATATTTTTGGACCTTAAATGACTATAAAATAGTCATTTATCAACTCCCCCACACTTAAACCTTGCTTGTCCCTAAGCAAGTTAGAATTTGGAAAAAGGGAATAGAAGAATAAATGACCATACAAGAATAAGTAAAAGAAATAACACGCTCTCTTTTAAATGATTGTATTGCCTTGATAAAAATGCTTCACACTTACTTTTCCGTCCCTTCTATAATTCAAGAATTTTGCTCAATAGAAACTAGGATTATATTGGGAAATAGATAGAAAATTATAAGTTTCAAATAGCAAGAATAAAATTCATTAAGTAAAAGCATATTGAAATAGCCAAATGAACTTTTGGATCACAAGTAAGTTTTTGAAATAAATTCACTCTTTAGAGTGCTTTGTGAAGATTTGCTTCATGCTTGGTATTCATCATTTAACAATGACTTTTATTCCTTAACTAAGATACTCATAAGTTGTTATGCACCTTGAATCACAAAAAATGGAGGCGGAGGATGGTAGTGGAAAAGGCTAGAGATTATATTAGTTATACGTGGCAATTGAGTTTCTTGATTTGAATTGTTCCACTCTATAATGATTTATTCATTTAGGTATTCGAGTGGACAATTCACAAGAGATTTAAGTTGATTAATAGCCTTGAAAGTGGAAATGGAAAGATGGTTTTAAGCGAAAGTTTTGTGATTCAATAAATGCATAACAATCATTCATGTCTTAAAAAGGAGTAAAAATAAAGGCTTTTGTGATGTATAAACAAGAATATTTTCAAATTTTTCACAAGTAAAAGTAACCTAACTTAAATGACCCAAAAAATCATTAATAAAAGTAATGCTTGTACTTAATAAAGTTTATAAATTTTATACTTATACTTAGAATTTTTCATTTATTCCCAATATATTCCTAACTTCTTTTTATCAAAATTCTCAAAAGATAAAAGTTTCTAAAGAAATAAATAAGAAAAAGTTTTATAAAGACAATTTGATAATGATAATAAGAGAGTGTTTTTTTTTTTTTTTTTTTTTTTTTTTTTTTTTTTTTTAAACCTCAAAAGAAAGAGATTCTAGTACCCCCCACACTTAAATCAAACATTGTCCTCAATGTTTTAAAATAGGATAACTTTTAAAGAAAAACCTTGAGGAGGAGAAAAATGAGAAGATCAAAATAACAATATATAAAACAAAAATAATCCATCGGTTACCATCCCGATGATGCTTGTTTAAGGTCATTAGCTCGACCCCTTTCTTATAACTGGAATGGGCAAGGAATGGTATTGTAATGGCCTATTGTCCTTGACAATCCGCCATTCCATGCCCATTGGAATGATTGAGCTTCTGCAGTCGATACACGCACGCCACCCCGGTTTGCTTCCCTTCTTTGGTACCTTACCCTTCGGTATGGATTTTTCAATTTTATCTCTAGTAGGGCACTTATTTTTAATTTCACATTCCTTGCTCATAGATTCTAACATGTTAATACCGGAGCAAGGGTTCTTAAGATTTGGATTTTTTATTAATTTAAATCCTACTTTCTCATTCCCTACGTTTAAAGAAAGTTTACCATTTTTAACATCAATGATTGCCCCTGCGGTGGCAAGAAATGGTCTACCTAAGATAACAGGAATGTTATTGTCTTCTTCCATCTCAAGAACTAAAAAGTCGACCGGGATGTTTAATTTCCCGACTCGACAAGGAATGTCTTCCATAATACCCGCCGGAGTCTTAATGGAACGGTCCGCTAATTGTAAAGTTATTGTGGTGGGTTTGATTTCCCCCACACCTATTTTCTTACTAACCGATAGCGGAATGAGGCTAACACTTGCCCCAAGATCGAGTAATGCGTTCTCAACATTGAAATTACCTATGTTGCAAGGGATAGAGAAAGTGCCGGGATCTTTTAATTTTGGAGGTACTTTACTTTGTAAAACGGCACTTACCTTTTCCGTTAGTGCAACAGACTCAAACTCCTCAACTCTCCTCTTATTTGAAAGAATTTCTTTTAAAATTTTTGTGTAAGAGGGCATTTGTTTTAAAACATCAATAAAAGGAACATTGATGTAAATTGATTTTAAAACTTCTAAAAATTTTGAAAATTGTTTATCAAGATTTGCCCTCGCCAATTTTTGAGGATAAGGTATTGGCGGATCAAAATTTCTAGAAGGTATTGGGGAGTCCGTCCCCTTTTCAACTTCCTTATTAGTTTTATAAATTTGAGGAGTTTGACTATGGTTATTCTCGCTAAGGTTTTTTTCTTTTCCACTCCCGCTAGTTATTACATTAGCGTGCTCATCTGGCCTTTGCGTTTGACCGGGAAGGCTCCCTTGTGGTCTAGACGAAGCATTGGCTTGTTGAGAAATTTGGTTCTCTAGCATTTTACTATGTGCGACTAGATTATCGAACCTGCTATTTAATGCCTTTAAACTTTCCATAACTTCATTGTTGATCTTATCTTGTGTATTTTTATTTTCGACCATGAAGTCCATTATAAGATCTAACTTTGATTTAGGGGGAGGGAAAGAATTATTGTTGAAATTTGATGTGAATCCCGGTGGTTGATTAGAAGGTTGAGGGTTCAAAACATTATTGCTCTTATAGGAAAAATTGGGGTGATTTTTCCATTCGGGATTATATGTATTTGAATACATACCCCCATTTTTCCCATAAGAGTTTACAAAATTTGCTTGCTCACTAGGGGTAGTGTCAAGCAATTCACAACCTTGGGTACTATGTGAGTTAGACCCACATAGTTCACAGTAAACGTTTACATTGGCCACGGGATTCACATTTAGATTTTCAAACTTTTTTAGAATCATGTCAACCTTAGATGAGAGGAGAGTAACAACATCGATAGTGTACTTACCTGGAGTTCCTTGTGGGTGCTCCCTTTCATTGGACCATTGATAATGGTTCAAAGCTATATTCTCGATCAAATCATAGGCTTCGTCCACCGTTTTATTCATTAATGCCCCTCCTGCTGCGGCATCTATGGTCTCCCTTGTCTTGAACATGAGACCGTTGTAGAATGTGTGCACGATCAACCACTTTTCAAGCCCGTGGTGTGGGCACATCCTTAGAAGCTCTTTGTATCTCTCCCAAGCATCATAGAGCGACTCATCTCCTTTTTGACTAAAGTTGGTGATCTTAGTCCGTATCTGAGCGGTCTTGGATGGAGGGAAGAAACGTCCAAGGAAGGCTTCCTGAACTTGGTCCCATGTTGTTAAAGAATTATGGGGGACCGAGTTTAACCATTGTTTCGCCTTGTCCTTCAGAGAGAATGGAAAAAGGCGCATCCGTATCGCTTCGGGTGTGATACCGAGAATTCGGGTGGTATCACAATACTCCAAGAAGGATTGGATGTGAAGGTGGGGATCTTCAAATGCCGAGCCACTAAATTGATTGTTCATAACCATGTGGAGAAGTTGTGGCTTTATCTCGAAATGGGCTGCGTCGGCATTTGGGATAACGATGGGTGTCCTAGTTCCCGGGGTACTTGGATTAACGAAGTCCCGTAAGGTCCTAGGTAAGGGTGTAGCGGGTTCTCCGTCATTACCCGGCAGCGGCGCCAAAAACTTGTTAGGTTATTTCCGCAAGTGCACGGGTGTATGTAGCATAGATAGTGCAAGAGCGAGTCGATCCCACGAGGACAACTTTACTTATAAAATATTTTTGCTTAAAATAAGAAAATAAAGAAAAGATAATGATTGGGGGTTATAAAATTGTTTGTCACTAAACTAGAAATGAAATTGCAACTACTATAACTTAGACAAAAACTCTTATATTTTAAGGAATCCTCGGGATTGGAACATCAACAACATATATTCATCAACTATCCATGCTCTATTTAGATTAAAGTTTCATTTTAAAACAAGGATGGTATGCTTGGCCTACACTACTTCTCACGATCAAGCAAGTAGCGTTTGTATTCTCATACTAATTATGCCCTATCTCTCGATGGCCCATAATTAGTAAGAATCCATTAAGTTTTCTTTATGAAAATCAGCATACTTTCCACTCAAGGAGCATCCCTAAGCCATTACACTACTCTCGTGAGTAATGAACTTAGTTCTGACTATATGGATCCGCTAATCAAGGTTCTCCGATCAGTACTTCCCTTGATTAACTAAGATTCATACAAATCATGGACGTCATCATGGTTGTAGGCGTTAGAGTTTGATATAGTAGAATTGTTTAAGATGAAGAGAAGAATTTCAGAGCATGACTACTTAATAAACATAAATGTTATTGAGTTTTCAACCTCAAGAAAATGGGGGATTACTCACAAGCCATATAAATAACAACAAGAATAAGATAAAGAAGAAAAGATAGAAGAAGAGATACTTATTCTGAATTGAAATGAAGATAAAAGACTTGAAAAGAACCTCTGTATATTATTGATGAAGAACTCAGAATATTGCTCAAGAAAAATTGAATATCTTTCACAAATTCTAAGAATTTATTGATGTTTGAGAGTACAAATTTTCACTATAGTAAGTTTACAATGTTTTTCCCTTCTAAAACTACTGATATCTATCTCTATATATAGGCCTTGGACCAAGGGAAGTGATTATTCCCGGATGCCTCCTTGAAGAGGTGCCTTTTGGAGAAGTCTGGAAAATTGCTGAACAGAGGGTGCTCGGTCGAGTCAAGGATGGTGCTCGGCCGAGCAATCCTTCGAAAATGACTTCTGCCTTTCTGATGCCTATGCTCGGCCGAGTCAAGGGTGGTGCTCGGCCGAGCAACTGCTGGAACACTTTTATTCTTCAATTTTCTTTGTCCAGTTAATTTGCTCCTTATTTATTTGTTTCACCTTCCTCCAAGAGATGTCCAAAGCTCATAATAATGCTCCAAAACCTGTATTATATATAAACATACTACCAAGTGCATTATATCCGCATAATGAGATAAAATCAAATAGTTTAAGCTAATAATTACTTAAAATAAGGTAAATAAACTATATTTTTGGACCTTAAATGACTATAAAATAGTCATTTATCATTGGCCCAGATGCGGGTGATCAAGCGGCTCACATGGTTCCGAGGGGCGGATTGAGACCGAGGGCGGCGACTCGAAATTTTCGGGACGGCTTTCTTAAATCGACTTTCGCTCAAGACTATGGTTTTTACATCGATTCGGATCGTCATTGGTCTATGGGACTTCCGGAGACTCGAGAGGTAAATTCTAAATTTTGCCCTCTGGTTTTCGCACATTCATAATTTATTCATTTGATAAGCAATATGAGTGCATGAAAGTATGAAATATACCGTAACAAACCTGTGTTGTGTTTACCTGCAGAGAATCAAAGCTCGTGGGTCCACAGTGACTGTGGGCAAATTGTGGGCATCCTTGCCGGTGGGCCCAAGAGGTTTACGTGCTCGAATTGAGGCTATGGGATTCGGTCCCTTTTTTGAGGTTGTCGCATGGTTGGGGAAACCTTCAAGGTGACGGCAGTGATAGAGGTGTGCAGGGAGTTTTGGTGGGACACCACTCACACATTCCACTTCGGTTGGGGAGAGATTACCGTTACGCCCACGACTTTTCAGCTATCACGGGGCTGAAGTTCACACGACCCCTCTACCATTTGATGGGGGTCTGGCGGGTAGACCGGAGCACCGACAGGCTTTGTTGGGCGTCGACACCGACCAGGAGGAGGTGTGAAGGGTTATGGAGTGGAGGCTGGCAAGGTGTACCGGTTGGTGCTGTCGGCGATAGAGGCCTTTGAGAGAGGGGAGTATGATTTGGACTGCTTGGTCCGATTGTTTCTGTGGTACAGCTTCTCAGAGCTTCTGTTTCCCAGCGGGGCTACCGTCTATAGGTACTCACTGCTAGCGGCTTTCGAGGACTTGGCTCAGGTGAGCGAGATTTCTTGGGGTGGAGCCGGCTTGGCCGAGGTGTACCGGGCATTGGATCACTACTCGAGGGCTAGCTCGTCAGCATTTGACGGGTTCCAGTTTGCCTTCGAGGTACTACTCTTGTCATTCTTTTGCTTGTCCGTCATAAACTCTGATTCGCACACACTTTTGAGTTAATCCTTTTCACCGTATGCATAGGTGTGGGTGTACGAGATCTTCGGCGTCGCCCCTTTTCATTTGGAGATTGATGGCGACAAGGCGGTTCCCATCATGTCTTACTGGTGCAAGAGTAACAGGTGGGCTCCTCGCAGGGTCAAGGATAGGAGGACTGTGGATGCTACTGACTTGAGGAGAGTGTTTGCGAGGCCTACGCCTGTTGGGGTGGCATTCTACCCATAGAGTATGGCTAATGAGCATTCCGTCGGTTATGCTACTGTGCTGATGGCCTCTCGGGTTCTGTTGGTGGGTCTGAGTGGCGATGCTATGTATCTTGGGGAGCGGGTTGTTCGTCAACACAGGGCTGGTACATTGCCGTGGGTTCCCCATGATCCTCCTCGGGACATGCTTCGTCCGGCTAGGCTGGGGACTTTCTTGATTCCAACTCCGGCAGAGCATTACAGGGGTAGTGATGATTATGACGGCTTCGTGCGTACTCGTCTGGTCAATCCACAGGTACGGGCTAGGATGCTGTCGGGAGAGGGGTCAAGCTCGGCCCGCTATGTTGGTCGGAGTCAGCCTTTGGTCGACATGCCTCTTCGTTCGAGCAGCGCCAGGGTGATGCGGGGAGGCCGGGAGGAGGAGATTAGCTTAGAGCCGATGGATGCAGATCTTGTGCCGGAGCCGTTCGTTCCACCGCCTGATGCAGGGGTACAATTTTATGATTCTGCTTCAGATTATCCCATGCACACATACACCTTTCGCTTCCTTTGTTTTCATTTATTGCCTTTGACTCATCCAGGTGACTCGGGAGGCCTACGTCTGTTCCGTTCAGCAGGAGAACGTCTTGATGCGCTTACTGAGAGAGGCGTACCATTCTTGCACTTGTCAGAGGGAGGATGTCGTCGTACCACAGCGTCGTGAACGCTCCCCTACTAAGGCAGGTTCTTCTCATACCGGCAGGCAAGTAGTCCGAGGACGGGGTTTGAGTGCCAGTGGTTCGCGCCGTTCGACACAGCGACGGGACACTACTGAGGAAGACTCAGATTAGCCGGGGGCTGCTCCCCCCTTTTTTATATTCATTCCTGCACTGGTTAGCGGTAGGGGGACGAACATAAAATATGTACTGAACATTTTAAATGTATGCAAATGCTTTATGTACTAATTTATATGCAAATTGTGACACCCTATTTATACAAACTAGTTATTTATATTGTTCTTAATTTTATACAATGCATGAGCCACGGGGACGGGGTGTGTACGTTGTTTGCATGGATCCATTGCGGCGTGGGAGTAACCAAGCTTCGGGGTTGAATTTTTTGCATGGGGGCAATGATGGCCGCGTGGCCAAGGGCGAAGATGGCCGCGTGGCCAAGGTCGAAGTCGGCCGCGTGGCCAAGGTCGATGTTGGCCGCGTGGCCAAGTCTGGCGCCGCCTTTTCGTTTCCGTTTCCAGGCAAGAATTGGAACTTGTGCCATATATAAACAGTGTTTACCTAACATTAGGACTCGTAACCGCAGCAGTTTTCTTGTACTTTACTTGCCTAAACATCAATTTTCTTGCTTCCCCAATGGATTATCATGCAAGAATTACCATGCTTGAAAGAGGATCTTATACCACTGCTTTGGAGAGGTGGGTTGCTAGGATTCCTGGCTCTAGTCGAAAAAAGATTTGATGAGCGGTTTGGTGTCAAATGTCTTTGGTCACTCTATCATATAAACTCTAATGCGAATCTTTTAAATGCTAGCGCCAAATTCTGGGACGAGAGTATCCACGTTTTCAACTTCTCTTATAATGAAATAACTCCCACTTATGAAGACTTTATGGCACTTTGTGGGGGTGAGGAAAAGACAGAGATCACTTTGACTTTTGATTCTATTTTGTTAGAGAAGAGGTTGATGACTTTTGGTGTGATTGAGGATAACCTTGCTAACTATGTTAGAGCCGGTCATGTGGACCTTTCTTGGATGCTAGGGCATTTCACGCATGGAGACGTCACTTCTGACTTTGCTTTAGATCATCTCGCATTGTGCTTGTTTTCTCTTGCATTTTTCCCTTCGGAGGTTGGATTTGCTAGCGTAGCATGCTTGGACATGGTGATTCGGGCCCGATTGGGTCATAACATTGTACCAGTTATTCTAGGAGAAACAATCTGCGGCATTTCCCAAATTACTATGTATGGCAACATGACTAGGGGTAGTGACAGGATGTTAACTATGTGGCTCGAAGAAAGGCTTCGAGTGAACAATCCAGCAGTGTCTCAGAGTATGAGCCCATGGTCTTATCGTAGCAGGGGAATTACAGAGAGATTTCAGTGCATGACTCGCAGCGGTTGGGAGACTTATCTAGCCGAGATGGTGACTGATGATATCCAGTGGGTGGTAACGACATGGCGGATCCGGTCTCTGAGAGAGAAGCAGGTGGGGTCGTACATGATCCGCGTCCCTTCTCTTTACGAGACCACTTTTTACTATCCGATGAGAGTACTTCGACTGTATGGTCTGGCACAGACTATTCCCGAGGATTGGGATGAGAATTTGAGGCAGTTTTCTTTTAAGACCCTTTATATGAATGCTAGCGTCTCGATTCTCTTCTCCCAGATGTGGGGCAAGGCCGGGTTTTCATGCATTACTTTCCTCTCGCGCCCCTGCAGTACCCATTTGTCACGGGAGTATTTGGCATAGTATGATGAGAGACTTGGGCGTATGAAGCAGACTCTAGAGACCCTACGTGGCTCTACATTGGGAACCTATGCTTCTAGAATTTCGCTGAGGATGAAGGAGGCATTGGCCTACAAGAAGAGGAGAGAGATGATTGCTGCTAACAGGGATGGAGAAGGGGTAGGGACTTCAAAGAAGAGGAAGGCTAGTGAGGTTTCGAAGGGTAAGGCCAAGGGCGTTAGTGAGTTTGAGGCTAGGTTTTGTGAGAAGCCTAACAAGAAGAAAGTTCGCCGAGGACTACACAAGAAGAAAGAGACCGAGGGCACAAGTGGCACTAAGGAGTGATTCCGAGTATCCATCCACAGTCGTTGTGGACACATTAGTTTTAATTTCAGTATTAGTTTCATTTCATAACAAGTTATGTAATCGCCAGTTTAATCGAGCTTAGACTCATCGAATAAGTGTAATGCGCAATGACTGTGGAAATAAAAGTTTTTTTGCTTTAGAAAACGCAAATTCTTCCTTTATTGCTTTATGGCCAAATTTGGATGTTTATTTATTTTTTAGACCGTACCTTTGAAAGGCTGCCTACGTTCCCCTTTTACAAATAGGACTAAGGGGCTTAGGTCATCGTAGTTCATTCCAGTTAGACTAGAATTATTTAAGAAAGGGAAGATAGAAGAGGGAATGCTCTAACTTTTACCTAGACCGCCCTTACGGGTTTTCAGTCTAGCGAGCTTTATACGCACCCTTTTTTTGCATAGACCGCCCTTTGTGGGTTTTCAGCCTATCGGGCTTCTTTTTACGTAATATATATATATATATATATATATATATATATATATATATATATATATATATATATATATATTTATTATTATTTTTAGAGGGGGGGACTAGTCGTAGTAGCGTCTGAGCTTGCTAAGGTTGACTGGTTCCTTGAACGGGTTGCCATCCAAATCTGCCATTCTGACTGCTCCTCCGGAGAAGATCTTCTGTCCTGCGAACGGACCAACCCATGTAAGGGCCCATTTGCCGAGGGGATTGAACTTGTTAGGCAAACGTGCCTTGAGCACCAAGTCTCCTTCCTTTATGTCAGCGGGCTTGACTCGTTTATTGAAGGCTTTCGTCGTCCTCCTATGATAGGCTCGGATGTGCTCCATAGCCTTTAGTCTACGGTCATCGAGCGTGGCCAACTGATCATAGCGACTGCGGAGCCATTCTACTTCATTCACTTGATTCTCGAGCAAGACCCTCAAGGATGGTACCTCCAACTCGATAGGGAGTACTGCCTCCATGCCATATGTCAGAGCGTAAGGTGTCTCGCCAGTAGCAGTACGGACTGATGTTCTGTATCCCCAAAGTGCTAATGGTAGCTTTTCGGGCCAATCTCGTCCTCGTAGACCCATCTTACGAATTATCTGCTCTATCGTCTTGTTGGCCGCCTCGACCGCACCATTGGTTTGCGGGTAATACGGGGAGGATTTCTTTCGTTCAACTTTAAATTATGCGAGTAGACGGGCGCAATCGGCTTCGAAATGACTGCCATTGTCTGATATAATGAGATTAGGGACCCCATACCGGCACATGATGTTTTCCTTGATAAACTGTGCCACCTTCTTGGAATTCAGCACCTTATAAGACTGAGCTTCGACCCATTTCGTGAAGTAGTCGACCGCGACCAGGACGAACTCATGACCGTTGCTGCCGGGCGGTGAAATTTTTCCAATGATGTCTATTCCCCATGTAGCGATGGCCAAGGAGTGGTGGAGCTATACAACTCGTGTGGTGGGAGATGGTTCAAGTTGGAGCACACTTGGCATTTGTGACACCGTCGAACCCATTGAATACAGTCCGTCTCCATAGTAATCCAATAGTAGCCTAAGCGAGTAATTTTCTGTCTAAGCATCCTTGCATTCATGTGAGGCCCGCACAAACAGTTGTGTACTTCCTCCATTATCGCACTAGCCTTCTTGTTGTCAACAAACAAAAGTAGTAGCCCATCGTAGTGTCTCTTGTACAAGGTGTAGTCTAGTAGCACGAACTGTCCGGCCAATCTCTTGAGTGCTTGCAAACTCTTTGCCTTCACATCTCCCTCTAAAGAGGTTTCTCCCTGTTTGAGGAATTTGTAGATTTGGGCATACCATTGATCCCCGTTCACTTCTGACTCGACTTGGATTTCGCAACAATAAGCGGGGTTCTCCCTACGCCCAATTCTGAATGGCTTCACAGATTTACCCTCGGGAATTTCGACCAGGGAGGCCAACGTTGCAAGAGCATCTGCGAATTTGTTTCTGTCTCGTGGTAAGTAATGGAAAGTGACCTCTTTGAATTGTGCTATCAATTCGTCCATGTAGGCTTGGTACTGCTGTAAGTAGGGGTCAATGGTTTTCCACCTCTTTGCCGTTTGATTAATGATCAAAGCGGAGTCTCCAATCCGGCTATACATGCTTCATACTCTGCAGTATTATTGGTTGTTGAGAAGTTCAGTTTGATTGCTATGGGAGTGTGCTCATCCTTTGGGCCAATGAGTAGGAGTCCGACTCCGTTCCCTCGTTTGTTTGCGGCCCCATCAAAGAATAATTGCCATTTCTCCTCGATCTCTATGGCGAAAATGTCATCGTCTGGAAATTTGGGGTCGGGCCCTCTTGTTTCGGTGCTTGGGGAGTCAGCGAGTTGATCTTCCATTGCCCTCCCTTTGATTACTTTCCTCGGTACATAGGTGATGTCGAACTCTTCCAAGAATACTGGCCACTTGGCGAGCCTCATAGAGAGAGAGGGTTTGTCAAACGGATATTTGACGGGATCCATTTTCGAGACTAACAAAATGGGGTGAGTGTAGATACCCTGATCTCGCACCCCTAAAAACCCACCTTGAATCGGTCTAAACCCGAAAATTGACCTAAAACCCTCGATTTGGCTGTGCGGGAGTGCCGTCATCCTTATCGGTGCATCGAATGGATAAACGGACTTCAAATTCATGATCAGAGCGAAAAAAAGAGCAAACAGGCAAAAATTTCGTTTTTCGAGGTGCGGGACCGGAAACGGGGCCCGCAACCCCCCGAACTGCTTGCTGTTATCCATTCTGTGCATTAAAAATATATTATTACCTTTCCTTGCTAATTGACATATTTCAGATATACCGGCGTGACCACAAAATTATTCCAAGCAACTTTCATGTTGGGCCCGCGGACAACCGGGACACCGGAGCGCGCACGACGGAGCGGAAAGCCGGAGCCGGAAAGATGGTTATCCAAATTGGAAAATATCTCAAAATATCTTATCAACTGGTCAAGAAGAGGAAAAAATATATTATTGTCGTTCCTTGCTCATAAAAATATTTCAGATATACCGGCCTGACTAGAAAAATATTCCGAGCAACTTTCATGTTGGACTCGCGGACAACCGGGACACCGGAGGCGCGCACAACGGAGCAGTTGCAAAGCGGAAAGCCGGAACAGAGATAAGGAAGATGACTTTAAGCCTTAGTCAAGAAGGATAGATGATGAATCCACCAATTTACAACCTCCCCCCTCCAAGTTACAACCAATTTACCACCTCCCTCCTCCTATATACACCACTCTCATCCATTTCAAAAAAAGAGACAAAAAAAAAAACAAAAAGAAAAAAAACCCTACCATCCTCCACTCTCATTCTCTCTCAACAAGAACACCACCACCACACATCACCACACCACCACTCATACACCACCCCTACACCACCCATAAATCACCAAACAAACCACAAAAAACACATCAAAGCCAAAACTTTGATCAAACACAAAGCAAAAAGAAAAGAAAAAGTCTTCTCTTGGTTGACAAAGGGAGCACCCATAATATCAAAAGCTAGGTAAAACTCTATGTAAACCTTGGCTCTTTAGATATGTAAGCAATATTGGGAGTGGTTTGGAACCTAGTCAAATAATGACTAGGTTTCCTTCATCTTCCATGTTTTTTTTAGCTTTGTAAAGCTTTGTTTATGTATATAAATGATGATCATGTGATGCTAATACTCAGTTTATTATGTTTATATATGTTCATAATAGTCATAATATTCATATGCTTTAATTTGTGTATGAAAATCTTCATGTTTCTCTCAAAGGGCGTAAATCTGCCTCTTTGGCTTTCCTTCATGATCATGCATGTGAAAATCATTATTTGTTGAGAAATAGCTCTTGGATAATGTTGTTAACATGTTAAATATCAAATTCCTTGAGTTTCATGCCTTGGTTTGAAGATATAGTAGTGTTTTGAGGTCTATAATCATGCCTCATATAATCAGTTTTTACTTTCTGTATAGAGTCTTGACTTTGATGAGCTTGTAAATCCATCTTAGAGTGGTTTACTTGTTTAGGTAAAAGAACAAAAGTTGTTCATAACATGTTGAAATATATGATCCTAAAATTTCATGTTCATATTCCATGCCTAGATCATATTTTCATGCATAAATTTGGGTCAGTGATTCTGAGTTGTTTATTCACTGTGGTATCTTGCTGTGTTCTTGGGCTTCAAACTTGATGAAAAATAATTTTCTGGACAAAGATCAAAACAGGGATTTTGTTATAAACGAACTCAGGATGATTATCATATTTTTTATACATTTTTTTGGATCACTGGATGTTCTCCTTTCAAACATATGTTTCAAACTCAAAAATTCAGATTCTGCACTTCCAGTTTCTGACATTGAAATGTCAGAAACCTTTTGAGCCACTAAAACTCATCCTATTAACTCCACATTTTGGTATAGTCATTTTTTATGCATGGTATTCAACTTTTGTTCTTTGGGTTTTGTCATATTCCCAAGCTAAGATGGTGAAAATTGGTGATAAACATGCTAAGGTTTCTGTTTGCCTTTTCTGGGCTGAATTTTGTGATCGACTTTATTGCATGTGTTTGGGGCCTAAACTTGGTCCAAAAGGTCTACAAAAACTCCCTTGTGATCCCTAGTATTCAGGGATTAACCCCCAATTTTTATTTTTGGAATCGGATTGATTTTAGGACAGGTACGACGGCTCGGGGACGGAAAGTGTCACCGAAATCAACAAAAGCACCGTCGAGGATATTTATTATTATTTGTGGGATTTGTCTCCCCTATTTTTTGTATATGTGTAATTGTGTAATCTACCCTCCCATGGATGTATTATTGCTTGATATGATCAAAACCATTCTTGAAAACCAATCGGGGAATCCACTCAAACCGAGTTCCCGGTTGTGAATAAAAATGAAACTTCCTAGAATAGGAAGACCTCCATATATATTTCATCACCATTTTTTGGTAGGGAATAAAATCCAAATTAAAAGGCATAAAATTGAATATAAGTGGCACGCATATAGAGACCATCACGGGCGAGAAGAGTTCCTAACCCCTTCTCTTCTCGTAACTTAGCCCCCGAACCCATTTTCTCAAAAAAGGTTTTTTCTTCATTTTTCCTAAAATCAAAATGAGGTGGCGACTCTTGCAATCAAATCACAGCATCAAGAGGAAACCATTGTGTGAGAACCGAGCGCATTTCCAAAAGCGCATCATCATGAGACGGGCGCGAACCGCTTTCACGGGCGGTCATTTCGCGGTGATCCGATCATCTCGGGCGCGGGCTCTCACAGTGGCGACTCTGCTGGGGACTTGTTTTAAAAGTGGGCTAGACTCTAAATATTTGTGTGTGCCATGCTTTATGTGCCTTACTTGGGGTGTATATATATGTGCCCTAACCTCTGTTTTGCAGGGGCGTTTTTTCGCTTATCTTATTTGTATATATATATGCATTGCGTGGTGAGTGATTCCCCAAAAAAGGGGTAAAACAAGTAAAAAAAGGAAAAAAATGATTTTCTTGTTTACTTTACGTGCTTTCAAAATGATTTTTTCGAACTCATAGATACCTCACACACATGCACGTTTTTTGAAAAACGTCTTAGAATCTCAAACCCGAGACGGTAAACCTGGGGCATAAGGGAGCTCACTTGACTTCCCCATAGGGTCAACGGTATACTGTTTCCCCCTTAGCAGCGCCTACGGTCGCTGTGATGGGTGTAAGCCAAGCTTCAAAATCCGAAATGCGATGTCCATATTCTTTCGTAAATAACACATCACAGACTTCATGTCGGTTTTTGTCTAAACAATTTTACTTCAATCCTATGAATTCCCAAAAGGTTATAATCGACCTCAATTGTGGATATCATGTTGAAATTCTTGGATTGACTTGAAATTGTCAAGACCCTCACATAGACCGTAACCGAATGGTGGATCCCAGAAAGAGTATAGGCCCTTCGCTAGGGGCTCGGATGGCCAATAGTACAGTATAGGTGAAAAACGTTGGTCCTATACTTCTTTGGAGATGGTATCCACTATTCCAAGATTCATGCAAAAACATGTCAAAATAAATCAAGTGCTTATCCGGCATTTTAGGATTGATTTTGATTTTTGAACTCCTTTTGAATCAAACTCAAAAAATCTCGATCCTTTTCACTCTCTAATCAGCCCTAAACACCATCCCTTTCAGATACTCTAAGCCTGGCATCTACTTGGAAAGGGGGAGCTAGAAACAATAAGGGGAGGTTGATCCGAGTTGCCGAGACAGTGCCTGTAACCGAAGAAGCTACTGCAATGGCCCAGGAAGGAAATGAGGAAGCCTATGTGCCGCCACCAGGTCTTCAAGTATGGTTGGAGCAGAATGTGTTGGGTCAGATGAGGATTCAGCAAGATGAGCTACTGGCTACACTTGTGCAGATGCAGAATCAGAATAGTAATGGGGCTCCCAATGGAAACCCCAACAGAAATCCCAATGGCGATCCGAACGTTAATCAGACCGGAAATGGGGTTCCCAATCCTAATCCCAATGGCAATACAGGTCCCAATGGAAGTGGCATCCCTACCATCAACTTGAATCCTATTGGTAGCAACACCATCGGCCAGAGTCATCACCAGAACATCCCTCCTCAGGGTAATGTAGCTTATCCAGACTTCAGTGGCACTCACCAGCCCTTCATCCCGAATCCAGCAAATTTTGCTGTGCATCCGTCTCAGTATCCGCCTGATCATAATGCCTTTGCTCAGTATATGCAGACTCTGTATCCGAATCAGAAGCCCAACGCTTATGGTGCGTTTGCTAGTGGTGCCTCTCAGATTAATCAAGGAACTTCCCAGGGGCAAGATCCTAACCTAGTCCGCCAAATGGAAGCGTTCTACAAGGGTGTCCCATAGTACCCCTTACTAAAGCTGAGATTGAAATGAGCGAAATGAAAGAAATGTTGAGAAAGGTCATGAATAAAGGGGAGTTTTCTGCAGATTCCTTGAAATTATCTCTATTTGCTGTTCTGCCTCCTAAATTCAAAATGCCCGATGTGGAGAAATTTGACGGTACAGGTTGCCCAATGGACCACCTGAAATCTTACGCTCATGCAATGCAGTCTCGTGGGGCTAATGTTGGTGCGATGGCCTCCAACTTCCATCTGACTTTGGTAGGAGCCGCTAAACAGTGGTTTATGACTGTGGATGCCAATCTGGTTGATAATTGGGGGAAGCTCGTGGATGAATTCCAGAAGCGATACAAAGATAACTCCAACTGGGAGAAGAGCTGTCGTGACCTCGATTCATGTGCTCAACGTGAGAAGGAATCCTTTTCTGAATTTGCAAATAGGTGGAGGAAGAAAGTTGCTCAAACTCTGGAAAGGCCTGACAGTGCCGAGCAAACTCGTATTTTCCTTAAGAATCTTCAGTCGGTGTATGCAGATAAGATGAAATATCTCCCGTTTCCAGATTTTTCTTCTATTCTTGATGTGGGTTCTCGTATTAACGAAGATGTCCGAACTGGGGTGATCAAGCTAGATTCTTCTCCTAGCTCCTACAGATTCCGATCCACTGCTAAAGCCCCGGCACCAGTTGTGAACAATGTTGCCATGACCCCTGCTCCTTTTTGGAACAGCAATGTGGGACCAAGCCGGAGCAGCTACAATAGGGCACCTCTGTGTTATAATCAAGACGGGTCTGTGAACTCTGTCACCGATCAACGAAGGAATGGTGGAAATCGGAGAGATCGCCATTTTGATAAATTCAGCGCTCCGTTGTCTACTATCTTTCAAGGATTGGTCGCCCAAGGAGTACTAAAGCCGATAGAAGGATACCGCCCGCCTAATCCGCCTCCTAAGAATTGGGATGCAAGTAAATATTGTGCATACCACGTATCACCTGGTCATGCGACAAATGAATGTTGGAGTTTGAGACACACTCTGCAAGACATGATAGACGATGGACTCATTCAGAAGCCGCCCCAAACAAATGTGGTGACTAATCCCTTGCCAGGGATCCATGTGATCGAGTTTGAAGGAAACTACTCAAGGACTAGTTTCATCGTTCCGAAGAAAGCTTTGAATTACACTGTAACTCCTGTTATCTCCGAAGATTTTGAATGCCATATGATCTCTTGGGATTCGATTTTGTCTAGTGCTAAAGCTGTTAAGGAGCAAAAGGCCCCTGTTAAAAAGGCCACTTGGGTTGGCGGAAATGTGAATCACCTCACTCGCTCGGGAAGAGCCTATCAGCCTCCAAATCCCGAGGCAAGTGAATTGGGAAAGGATAAAGAAGAAGTCCCCGCTCAGAAAAAGAAGGTCGCCGAGAACCCGGTCTTGACCCAGTTAAAGAAAACCCATGCTAATGTATCCATTTGGGGTTTGCTCTCGTCTTCACAGGAGCACCGAGACGTGTTGGTTAACGCTCTTGCTCAAGCTGTCAACCCGATCGAGACTTCTCCCAATGACCTTGTCCACATGATCGGCAACATTCATTTTGGGAATATCATCACTTTTACCGATCTCGATGCACCAAAAATTGGTCTTAATCATGTCGAGGCTCTGCACATCACAGTTGGGGTCGGAGGTGAGCACTTAGCTCGTGTTTTGATCGATAATGGCTCCTCAGTAAATGATGCCCCGTGCATGTTCTCTCAGATTTGGGAATCAAGATAACTGATTTGGCCCCATCTTCTCAAGTGGTTCGTGCTTACGATAGCACCAGTCGCTGTGTTCTGGGTGTTGTCCTTCTCACTCTCACCATTGGCCCTCTTGTCATGCCGATTGAATTTCAAGTGATTGATATCAAGTCCTCATTCAGTCTACTCTTGGGACGCCCTTGGATCCATGGAGTAAGAGGGGTAGCTTCCTCCTACCATCAGTGCATCAAGTTCATCCACGACAATCATGTAGTGGTAGTTCATGCCCAAGATGATACGCAAGTTCATGACCTCCCGATTTTGGGAATTGAGCACAAAGATACTGGCATCTTCTTGAGTGGTTTTGAAGTGATCCCACAAGCTCGAATCCATGCTATTGAATATGTCAAGGAGACCAATCTAATTGGTAGAAAGCGGACCAGGTATGGAGACGCAATGGCCTTGAATATGGTCAAGAAGATGAAGTTCCTGCCTATGATGGGGCTTGGAAAAGAGCAACAAGGGTGTATTGAACCTATCAAGGATGATGTTCCATTTTTCTTCTTTCCTTTTGGGCTTGGCTACAAACCGACTCCTGCCGAAATCGCCGAAGCTGTACGTCAGAAAAGGGAGAGACAGACTGCTATCAAAAGTGGAAGGACCTATAAGCTCCCCCCACTTCGTCCTTATGAAAAGTCCTGGAAGTGATATTTTGTTTGCAAAGTTGAAGATGTCACGTATGTTATGCCTTTTGAGCCAGTTATTGGCATTAATGAAAAGCCTCATGCTGGATGGGAAGTATTTGAGAATATCAAGATGGTCGATGAAAACTTTGATGTGGGCAGTTCCTATAAGCAACTGGACCCGATTATTCCGTGGAATATTGATGAAGAAGATGATGTCTTCGGGTTGTTTGAAGGAATTGGTCTTGAAGACGGATATGTGGTTATGATCAAAAATGGTAATGGTGAAGCTTATGACCCGGTGAAGCACCTCAAGCCGGCAGTGGCACCACTTAATAACTGGTCTAGAACCACTGGCCCGCTCGCTACTACTGACACTCTGGTGGAGCAGTTTGGTTATGTTCGCCCTGATGGCCCCGCTTTTGAACCCTTTGTGCTATCTAATGTTGTTTCCAGGACTCCCGAAGAGGACCTCACTGTCGAGGACCTCGACGCGGTCGCCGATTTTGTACTCCCCTCTTTTGTGAATGAAGTTTCCTCTATTTCCGCTTACTCCTCGGTTGCCAATATTTTAAAAAATGATTTAACAAATGAAAATTTAACAACAACTAAAGTTAATCATGAATCTTTAAAAAACATAAGTCAAGATGAAAAAGACTATTTAATCGAGTTAAACAGGTTAGCAAAACAGCGTGGGGAACGAAAATTAGAAGCCTGTGGGGAAAATCTGTCTACCATCAATCTGGGGCTGAATGAAGAAGTCAAAGAAATGAAGATCGGGAGCTTCATGCAAGGGGCTGACAGGGAACAGCTGATCAGTTTACTCAAATAATTTGTTGATGTGTTTGCCTGGTCGTATGAAGACATGCCAGGGTTAGATCCGACGATCGTGGAACACCGAATTTCTACCTTTCCTGACGCCAAACCGGTCAAGCAGAAACTACGCAGAATCAAGCCGCATTGGGCCCTTCAGGTTAAAGAGGAGATCGAGAGGCTGCTACAAGTAGGCTTCATCCGAGTTGTGGAGTATCCCCAATGGTTGTCCAATATGGTCACAGTTGAAAAGGCGAACGGCAAAGTCCGGATATGTGTTGATTTCAGAGACCTCAACAAGGCTTGCCCGAAGGATGATTTCCCGTTATCAAATATTGACATTTTGGTGGACTCGGTTGCAATGCACAAAGTGAAGTCGTTCGTTGATGGAATGGCGGGTTATAACCAAATTAAGATGGCAGTAGAAGATCAAGAGAAAACTTCCTTCATCACCCCATGGGGGACGTTCTGCTATACTGTGATGCCTTTCGGTCTTAAAAATGCCGGAACCACTTATCAAAGAGGTGCTACGACCCTTTTTCATGACATGATCCACAAAGAGCTTGAAATCTACATGGATGACATGATTGTGCACTCAGTTGTAGAAGGCGCTCAGCATCTGATTGACCTCAGAAAGTTCTTCGAAAGGTTGCGGAAGTACCACATGAAATTGAATCCTGCTAAATGCACATTCGGTACTGTCCGAGGCAAAGTCTTAGGTTTCTTGGTAACTGAAAAAGGGATTGAAGTCGACCCCGACAAAATAAAGGCCATCACAGAAATGCCTCAACCTCGAACTCAAGAAGAGGTGAAAGGTTTCTTGGGAAGGATTCAATGCATTAGCAGATTCATACGGCAGTTAACCATGATGTATGAACCGCTCTTTAAGCTCCTAAAAAAGGACACCGATCGATCATGGGATGAAGAATTCCAGATTGCTTTTGAAGAGGTCAAAGAATACTTGACAAGCCCACCAGTCTTGGCGACACCTCATTCGTACAAACCCTTACGACTGTACCTAACAGTTACTGATACTGCAGTAGGAGCAATGCTTGCACAAGGAAAAGAGGACTCCTGGGTGGAAAGTGCCATCTATTTTGTTAGCAGAAAGCTACAAGGGAGTGAATTGAACTACTCAGCGTTGGAAAAGGCATGTACCGGTTTGGTTTGGGTCTCGCAGCGATTAAAAATTTATCTGCAATCCTTACCTGTCCAGGTTATATCCCGAATGGATCCAGTGAAGTACATCCTCGAAAGGCCAACCATGTCCAATCGAGTGGCCAAGTGGGCTTTTCTCTTAAGCGAGTTTGATATGATTTACGCAACGCCTAAGTCCATTAAAGGAAGGGTGATAGCAGACCAGCTTACAGATTTGGCTCTTGATCTTAAGCCCGGACCAGAAGCTCAGTTTCCCGATGAAGGGATCTACACTGTTGATTGTTCGGAGAATAAGTGGCAACTCTTCTTTGATGGGGCTGCCAACAAGAGAGGTTTCGGAATTGGAATCTTGCTCATTGATCCAAGTGATGCGCACACGCCCATTGCTATCCGGTTAGACTTCGACTGTTCGAATAACACAGCAGAGTATGAGGCTTGCATCGCCGGCCTGGGAGAAGCATTAAATCGAGGGGTCAAAGAAATTGAAGTGTTCGGGGACTCCGCCTTGATCATCAATCAGGTCGAGGGAAAATGGAAAATCCTGGATCCAAGACTACAGCAGTATCATATTCGACTGGTAGCGCTCACAGAACGCTTCTCAGATATCTCATTCCATTATCTCCCAAGGGACCGAAACAGATTCGCAGATGCATTGGCTACCCTAGCCTCCATCATGGAATTCCCTGTAGATGTTATGGTCAAGCCGTTTGTGGTTAGTAAGAGATCAATCCCAGCCTACTGCCTGGATATTGAGCTAGAAAGCGAAGAGAATGAAGAGCCGTGGTATACAGACGTATGGAATGTGCTCAGGAATGGGACCTAACCTCCAGAAAGGGACAAAAGGGCAAGGATTGCAATGCGCAGATGGGCCTCCAAATTTGTGATTTCCGGAGATCAGTTGTACAAAAGGTATCATCACGGACCAAATTTGCTCTGTGTAGATAAGACTGAGGCGAATAGAATCATGGATGAAATCCATGGGGGACTGTGTGGACCCCATATGAATGGGCACATGCTTGCTAAGAAGATAGTGAGGCAAGGGCACTACTGGACCACGATGGAAAAGGATTGTATGATGAAAGTGCGAACCTGTGATTAGTGTCAGCGGTACGCTAGTCTACAACATCTGCCGCCACACGTTCTTTATCAATCAACTGCTCCTTGGCCTTTCTCCACATGGGGGATAGATGTTATTGGTCAGGTCAAACCGAAAGGTTCGGGTGGGCAAGAATACGTGCTCGTAGCTATCGATTACTTCACCAAGTGGGTTGAGGCCGCTGCTTACAAAGTTTTGAATGCCAAGAAGGTAGCCGAGTTCATTCGTACCAACATTTTCTACAGATATGGGGTCCCTTATGAGATGATCTCAGATAATGGAACTCACTTTGAAGGGGAAGTCAACCGATTGCTTGACGAATTCCGGGTGGTCAGACACAAGTCATCCCCCTATCGACCCCAAGTCAATGGAGCGGTAGAAGCGGCGAACAAAACCCTGGAGAACATCATTAGAAAGATGGCTATCACTGGAAAAGATTGGTCCGAGAAGCTGCCTTTAGCCTTGTGGGGATACCGCACATCTGTTCGGACACCGACCGGGGCTACTCCTTATTCACTTGCATATGGCATGGAAGCAGTTCTCCCGATTAAGCTTGAAATCCCCTCTATGAGAGTGCTACTTGAGAATCAAGTGTCTGAAGTTGATTGGTTACAAAGTCGCCATGAAGAGTTAGCATTGCTCGATGAAAAGCGGTTGTTGGCCCTTGAGCACAATCGTGCGTACCAGCGCAGAATTGCCAGAGCATTTAACAAGAAAGTGAAAGACCGCAATATCAAAATGGGAGATCTTGTGCTGCGAGAAAATCCACCAAGTTATGTCGACCCCCGAGGGAAATGGAAGTCTCCGTGGTTGGGCCCCTACATTGTCAAGAAGATACAGTCTGGTGGAGCCGTGTTCCTGTAAACTGAATTTGGAGAAGACCTTGTTCAGCCCTTCAACCTCAGCAAATTGAAGAAGTATTATGTGTAGAAGACGCAGAGATTTGTGTTTCCTATCGAGTCTGTAAAAAAAAAAAAAAAAAAAGCGCAAAAGACAGCCCCACTAGAGGTGAAAACCCGAAAGGGCAGTTCTAGGTAAAAAACAGGAGGCGCGCAAAATTTCATGTAACTGTGTCGAACTACGTTGACCTGAGCCTCTAAAGAGGAACATAGGCAACCTACGGGTCCGGTCATTAAAAGTAAAGAAAGCTTTTTATTCCCCACGTTGAACTTGCAAACATTACATTCAAAAGGAAAAACAAACACAACAAACTTTGAAATAAAAACACATCATCTTGGCGTGGCAACCAAGGATTAAAGTGAAAATAACTGAAACTTTATTCAGGGACTGAGACGATCGAACACGTTCGGATAAGGACCCGTCGAGCTTTCTCCCCTTTGATTCTCAGAGTCCGTTGCATCAGGCTGGGTGTTCCTTGAAGTTGATCCCCGATCATTTCTGCGGCGTCCGGATCGATGACCGCTGCGTGGTTGACTCCCGCCAATCTGATTCTGGAAAACTGTCGGCCCTGTTATCTGGGAATAGTAATCCCCAGACAGAATTTCTGGACCTACGAGCTCCAGTACCAAAGCTGCAATGGTAGCGGTTTCTTCAGCAATTTGAGGGCCCAACCACTCAAGATATTCCAAAGTGGGTTCATAAAATGTGTCCCCTTCACCCCGGCGCCTGCCTCGACCGATGTGTGCACCATTCTGATACCAAACCTCTTTGATCAAGTTGCATATGTTGGTACTCACCGGCAAATTATCTGTAATGGGAAGGTCGGAAAAGGGGATCCCTTGGACTTGTCCGAACTGGCGAGCCACCCGTTGGCCCAAGTAGAAAGTGGTGGAGCGAAGCCCAGCCAGCCAGATGAAGGAATGACCCGCACTCGTAATGAGATACCTGCTCAAACCCCAATGCGGAGGCACCCACGTGATGTCTGCCGATGTGATCCGCCAAAAGTGTCCAACCCACTCCTTGACGGTAGTGCAGTTTTGCCTGTATAAACCTCGCCTTGGAAGCATAAAAGGGGTATAGTCTGGATTCGACACCGGCCGAATGATCTTGAGATGCTCCTGAAGCCAGATCTGCAATAGAATGGGGCTGCCCGACGTGAAAGCATCACCTCTGGGATAGTAGCCGTCCAGCCCATGCAAAGTCTCAGCCAAGAGGACAGTCATCACGTTGCCGGCACCACGCTTGCAAGAACCAACGATGTCCACCATCCTTGAGTCGATGAAGCCATTGTAAGAAACGAAAAACATCTCTGCAAATAGGCACATAACCAAGGCAAAGTCCCTACGGTCGGAGTACACTGGGTTATGAGGGTCATCCTCGCCAAAGAGTTCCGGGAAGCAAGTAATGTCAAGGTGGGTCCCATGAAGGAGAACCCTTGAGAAGTCAATATCAAAGCCGAAGGTTTCAATGAGCCACCGAGCAGGTGTCCTGCGGGAAGTGGGCACCATGGCCTCGCCGTAAATGGTATTGCCTGTAATGGCGCAGAATTCCTCAAAGGTGGGACACAGTTCGTCTTGATTGAAATTGAACAAGTGGGTCCGGGTTGACCAGAAAACAGAAGCACCGCGGATCATCTCCCACTGAATGGGAAGCTTCCTCAGAGTAAAGAGCAACTTGAAATGATAGTTTTCTTTTAGCACCTCTCGTACATTATTTGGGTATGAATTCACCCAGCAGTCGAGTCCTACCCGGTATTCTTCGATGTTAACCAGGGTTTGGCCAAGATTATCCATTTTAGAAGGGAAATGAGCTAAAGGATGCAAAGCAGGAAAGAAGGAGAAGTTGGTTGGTGTGAGAAATAAGAAGAGCTCCCCCTCCCCTTTTATAACCTCCCAAAAACTCGGCCTAAATCATCAGTATTCCAAAAGGGGTTGTCTCCCCGTCCCCCCTAGCCAAAAGCAAGGTTCGAAAAGTCAAAAACCCAGCAGAAGGTGTCAGTCGTCCGTACAGCGGCTCATAGAAAAGCTGACATTTTCCTTGTCCTCATCCCTAGGCATTGAACCTTGTCCCCTTTATCATGAGTATAACCGCAGCCGCCCTCTGAAATCCGGGCTTGATTCAGTGTTGGTCATTAATCGCGAGTCGGTGTCATTTAAAAAAAAAAAAAAAAAAAGAGTATCCAGAATTTCAGAATAAAAGAAAGATTGTGTTCGATCAGAATAATCCAATTTTTATCTGTGTGAATCACATCTGCCACTGCATGCAAAGCTAACTTGCAGATCAACGGACGAAGCCGATCCTGTTATTCCTCCCAATAGCAAAAAAGAATCAGTCGGGGTTAAAACAGCACCAGTGGATCACACAAAGCGGTGGTCTCTCGCTTAAAAAAGTACAAAAATCTCATCACACAGCAAAAACAAAGGCAGAAGAATCTGGACGGCGCAGAATACAACGTATCCTTGATTTTAGTTTGTGTACATAAATGGCTTCAGTTGTTTATTGCCCTCAGTTTTCTCGAAAGATCGGGATTACTTCCCCCGAACTGCGCAACATCGTAGGTCCCCCTTTTGAAAAGATATGTTGTTCCGGCTTGGTCTTCTCCGGCGCCCGAGATTACCTCCCCGAACTGCGCAACGTCGTACGTTCTCCCTTCATGATTTCCATCCCTTTGCAAAGAGAGATCAAATCTCAATGCACCCTTTACTCGGATTGTAACTTGCGTCAACCCTTGAGTCGTTTTGGTCTTAAACCTTCTCTTAATTGTTCGAGACGGTTCTAATCAGAACTACGACTCGACTTGATTCCCACGGCGGGATACGTAGGCAGTTCACAACGTTGGACTCAGTCGCCAATTCTCAAAATTTGTTGGTCAAATACCAACCTCCCAGCAAAGAGACTTCGCTTCTCAATGCAACTCCCCAGCAATGCTATGTTGTTCCACCCTGGTCTTCTCGGGCGCCCGAGATTACCTCCCCCGAACTACGCAACGTCGTACGTTCCCCAGTTGAAGTTATGTTATTCCACCTTGGTCATCTCGGGGGCCCGAGTTGTACCTCCCCAGAACTACGCCGCGATTTGATTCCCGCAAGGGATACGTAGGCAGCTTACCTTGGTAAGCTCAGTCGCCCATTCTCATAACCATGTCTCAATGCCAACCCCCATCCCCAGCAAAGAGATACCGCATCTCAATGCTACCCCCTGCTTTAAATTTTAATAAACCTGAACTACGTTTGGTCTGATTCTCGAGAGAGATACGTAGGTAAACCGGGAAACTGGAACCGACCATTGTCTGTGTTTGATTGATAGTTTGAGTTAGAACTACGGAGGCTTGATTCTCGAAAGAGATACGTAGGAAGTCCTACCTTGGACCCAGCCGTTACACCCTAAACGAGATCGAGTGTCTCTTAGTGAATCGTAGAATCCCCTTTAACCAGGAGATTCGACGAGGGGCTCTGTAGATACCCTGATCTCGCACTCCTAAAAACCCACCTTGAATCGGTCTAAACTGGAAAATTGACCTAAAACCCTCGATTTGGCTGTGCGGGACTGTCGTGAGCGTTATCGGTGCATCGTATGGATAAACGGACTTCAAATTCATGATCAGAGCGAAAAAACGAGCAAACAGGCAAAAATTTCGTTTTTCGAGGTGCGGGACCGGAAACGGGGCCCGCAACCCCCCGAACTGCTCGCTGTTATCCATTCTGTGCATTAAAAATATATTATTACCTTTCCTTTCTAGTTGACATATTTCAGATATACCGGCGTGATCACAAAATTATTCCAAGCAACTTTCATGTTGGGCCCGCGGACAACCGGGACACCGGAGCGCGCACGACGGAGCGGAAAGCCGGAGCCGGAAAGATGGTTATCCAAATTGGAAAATATCTCAAAATATCTTATCAACTGGTCAAGAAGAGGAAAAAATATATTATTGTCGTTCCTTGCTCATAAAAATATTTCAGATATACCGGCCTGACCAGAAAAATATTCCGAGCAACTTTCATGTTGGACTCGCGGACAACTGGGACACCGGAGGCGCGCACAACGGAGCAGTTGCGAAGCGGAAAGCCGGAACAGAGATAAGGAAGATGACTTTAAGCCTTAGTCAAGAAGGATAGATGATGAATCCACCAATTTACAACCTCCCCCCTCCAAGTTACAACCAATTTACCACCTCCCTCCTCCTATATACACCACTCTCATCCATTTCAAAAAAAGAGACACAAAAAAAAACAAAAAGAAAAAAAACCCTACCATCCTCCACTCTCATTCTCTCTCAACAAGAACACCACCACCACACCACCACTCATACACCACCCCTACACCACCCATAAATCACCAAACAAACCACAAAAAACACATCAAAGCCAAAACTTTGATCAAACACAAAGCAAAAAGAAAAGAAAAAGTCTTCCCTTGGTTGACAAAGGGAGCACCCATAATATCAAAAGCTAGGTAAAACTCTATGTAAACCTTGGCTCTTTAGATATGTAAGCAATATTGGGAGTGGTTTGGAACCTAGTCAAATAATGACTAGGTTTCCTTCATCTTCCATGTTTTTTTTAGCTTTGTAAAGCTTTGTTTATGTATATAAATGATGATCATGTGATGCTAATACTCAGTTTATTATGTTTATATATGTTCATAATAGTCATAATATTCATATGCTTTAATTTGTGTATGAAAATCTTCATGTTTCTCTCAAAGGGCGTAAATCTGCCCTCTTTGGCTTTCCTTCATGATCATGCATGTGAAAATCATTATTTGTTGAGAAATAGCTCTTGGATAATGTTGTTAACATGTTAAATATCAAAGTCCTTGAGTTTCATGCCTTGGTTTGAAGATATAGTAGTGTTTTGAGGTCTATAATCATGCCTCATATAATCAGTTTTTACTTTCTGTATAGAGTCTTGACTTTGATGAGCTTTTAACTCCATCTTAGATTGGTTTATGGTTTAGGTCAAAGAAAAAAAGTTGTTCATAACATGTTGAAATATATGATACTAAAATTTCATGTTTAGATTCCATGCCTAGATCATATTTTCATGCATAAATTTGGGTCAGTGATTCTGAGTTGTTTATTCACTGTGGTATCTTGCTGTGTTCTTGGGCTTCAAACTTGATGAAAAATAATTTTCTGGACAAAGATCAAAACAGGGATTTTGTTCTACACGAACTCAGGATGATTATCATATTTTTTATACATTTTTTTGGATCACTGGAAGTTCTCCTTTCAAACATATGTTTCAAACTCAAAAATTCAGATTCTGCACTTCCAGTTTCTGACATTGAAATGTCATAAACCTTTTGAACCACTAAAACACATCCTATGAACTCCAAATTTTGGGATATTCATTTTTTATGCATGGTCTTAAACTTTTGTTCTTTGGGTTTTGTCAGATTCCCAAGATAAGATGGTGAAAATTGGTGATAAACATGCTAAGGTTTCTGTTTGCCTTTTCTGGGCTGAATTTTGTGATCGACTTTATTGCATGTGTTTGGGGCCTAAACTTGGTCCAAAAGGTCTACAAAAATTCCCTTGTGATCCCTAGTATTCAGGGATTAACCCCCAATTTTTAGTTTTGGAATCGGATTGATTTTAGGACAGGTACGACGGCTCGGGGACGGAAAGTGTCACCGAAATCAACAAAAGCACCGTCGAGGATATTTATTATTATTTGTGGGATTTGTCTCCCCTATTTTTTGTATATGTGTAATTGTGTAATATCCCCTCCCATGGATGTATTATTGCTTGATATGATCAAAACCATTCTTGAAAACCAATCGGGGAATCCACTCAAACCGAGTTCCCGGTTGTGAATAAAAATGAAACTTCCTAGAATAGGAAGACCTCCATATATATTTCATCACCATTTTTTGGTAGGGCATAAAATCCAAATTAAAAGGCATAAAATTGAATATAAGTGACACGCATATAGAGACCATCACGGGCGAGAAGAGTGCCTAACCCCTTCTCTTCTCGTAACTTAGCCCCCGAACCCATTTTCTCAAAAAAGGTTTTTTCTTCATTTTTCCTAAAATCAAAATGAGGTGGCGACTCTTGCAATCAAATCACAGCATCAAGAGGAAACCATTGTGTGAGAACCGAGCGCATTTCCGAAAGCGCATCAGCACGAGACGGGCGCGAACCGCTTTCACGGGCGGTCATTTCGCGGTGATCCGATCATCTCGGGCGCGGGCTCTCACAGTGAGATACCATGTAGTGCTTGAGCTTCGTTACCACCCATACTAGCCCTACGCAGGTCTTTCAGAGTGCAGAATAGTTGAGCTCGCTACCTTGAACTTTCTACTGATGAAGTAGACTGTGTTTTCAATCCGAGAATCTTTGGCTTCTTGCGCTAACATGGCTCCGACGGCAGTGTCTGTCACAGTTAGGTAAAGCAGCAATGGTTTCTCCTTATGCGGCGGGCGTAGGATTGGGGTATTCACCAAATACTGCTTGATTTTTCAAAGGCCATTTGGCAGTCATAATTCCATTCCACACCTGCAGTCTTCTTCATTAACTTAAAGATTGGCTCACAAATGGTGGTCAGCTGGTTGATGAACCGGCTAATATACTATAGGCGCCCCATGAATCCTTTCACCTCCGTCTCAGTGCGGGGAGGCTTCATCTCCAAGATGGCTTGAATCTTTCTCGGGTCAGCTTCGATCCCACGCTCGGTGACCATATAACCTAGCACTTTCCCTCGGCTAACTCCAAATGTACACTTGGCGGGGTTCAAACGCATGGCGTGCTCCCTCAATCTGTCAAAGAACTTCCTTAGATACGTCAAGTGCTGGCCGTCGGAGCCTTTCGAATGAATAATCATGTCGTCCACGTATACTTCAATCTCTTTGTGGATCATGTCATGGAAAAGGGCTGTAATTGCGCGTTGGTAAGTAGCCCCAGCGTTCTTCAACCCAAACGGCATGACAGTATAGCAGAAAGTACCCCATGGAGTGGTGAAGGCTGTCTTCTATTGGTCTTCCTCGGCCATCTTAATCTGGTTATAGCCGTCAAACCCATCTACAAATGACTTGACCTCGTAGTTGGCAGTCGCATCCACCAACATGTCAATATTGGGAAGGGGGAAGTCGTCTTTTGGAGTAGCCTTGTTGAGATCTCTGAAATCCACATATACTCGAACTTTGCCATTGGACTTCTTAACAGTCACGATGTTGGAAAACCAAGTCGGATATTCAATCACCCTAATGAAGCCTACACGGAGCAGCTTTTCAATCTCTTCCTTCACTTGCAGGGACCATTCCGGCTTAATACGGCGCAGTTTCTGTTTGACAGGCTTTGCGTCTGGCGCTGTCGGGATTCTGTGCTCTACGATCGAGTTGTTAAGCCCTGGCATGTCTTTGTAAGACCACGCAAACACGTCTACATATTCCTTGAGTAGTTCAATCAATGCTTCCATTTCGGCTCCGCTGAAGAAGCTCCCAATCTGCATTTCCTTTGGCTCGGCTTCGGTTCCCAAATTCACGCACGTTAGCACCTCATCGGCAGCTTGGGCTCGAGATTCCCTTTGATTAATAACCTATTCTGAAATTTCTTTAATGTATTCATCATTTAGTGGGTCTGTGTCTGCCTCTTCTAATGAGTCATTATTAACTAAGTGTATATCATTATGTTGATTATTAGCTAACTTATCATTTAAAAAAGTGGCCATGGAGGGATACTCGGAAAGGTCGAGGGCTTCATTCATGGCAAAAGGGAATATAGCGTTTGCTACAAGGTCATAGTCTTCAGACGTGAGGTCGTCGGACTTAGAGGAAGACTCAAATTTAAAACTAAAAACACTTGACTCGGGGGAAAGGGATTTTGAGGGAGTGACGGGAGGTGCTGCGAGACGAGCGGCAGAAGAATGAGTACGCCCCAATGTCCCTACCATGAACTCAGAAGTAGCTATGGGACCTCCGAGTGTGAACCAATTCTTAAGTTTGCCCTCTATAGGCACCACCAATGTCCTCGGATCAATGTCTTTCTCTGATTCGTCCCCAATAGCGGCTACCATGTCGTCGTCTAGCCCCAGATAACCTAGATGTTGAAGTAGATATTGGCCGTCCCACGTCTCAGTCAAACTCAGAGTCTCTGTGGTTTCCGCTGTCGGCTTGTTGATGGTTACGGCTTCTAGCTGATCAGCCAAGTCACTTGCGACCTCGATGGCATACTCGTACTTAGTGGTTTTAATTCTGCCCTTACTCTTGTCGTATTCCATATAAGTCAGCATCAAGCTGGACCGGTCGAATTCTACGTCTCTGAAGATCTCGAACCCTTTCTGCAACTTTCTGGTGTGATCAAACCATGGTTCTGCGAATTCAAAGCATGAAAACTCCTCGCCTTCCTTAACAAAGTAACTGTTAAGAGAGAGGCGGTATGGCCGCATTTCAGGCTTCTTGTATGGCAACTTCACTTTCTTGAGGAATTCTATCCTTTTCTGCTCCGCTCTGTCTTCGGGAGTGAGGGTGTATCCAAGACCAAACAGTCCCCTGTGGTCAACTTCTTCAACCAAATCCGTGGTACCTTGAAAGTTCATACCTATCCCCAGTCCGGGTATGAAGCCCATGTTCCGCAATATTTTGACAACGGGCACCACCCTGTCCGATGTCTTCGTGAGGTCAATTGCGCAAATCTGTGCCTGAGCGACTATCTCGAAACCGTTGAACAGTCTACTCTCCTCTCCGTGTTGTATTTGTAACACAGGAATGCCCTTGGTGTCCGTCCCTTGGGCAGTTACTAGATCACTGTAGATAACAGTCACCTCGCTACCAGACTGAAACTTTACACATTGATGCAAGGAAGAGGGTACTGCGCCTGACTGATGTAACCACGGCCGTCCAAGGAAAAGTAAAAAAGTTACGGGAATGTCTATGATGTGGAATTCGGTGGGTAGTATTTTGGTTCCAATTGTGATGGGCAGGGTGACAATGCCTATGACTGCGCGGCAGGTTGAGTCATAAGCTTTGATTGTTTGCGTAGACGGGCTCAAATCAACACCACGGACACCGACCACATCCATCATCCTTGACGGCAAGATGTTAATAGCCTAACCATTGTCAACGAATACATGGGGAATCTTCTTACGATCCACCTCTACAGTAATATACAGGGCTTCATTGTGATCAACTCCGAACATTGGCTTGTCTAGCTCCGAGAAAGTGATGATGTTTCCATAGTGGATATTTCCAATCATGTGCGTGACATTCTCAGGGGTAGTGTTTGAAGGGACCATAGTAGCGGCGAGGTTCTTCTTAAGCATGAGGCGATGGGCAAGAGAAGAGGTGAGTAGAGACCAAAGTGAGATGTGCGCTTGGGTTTGTTTGAGTTGGGTAAGGATGGGGTCTTCTTTTTCGAGGTCGGATTGCTCGGGATCTCTGCCGAAGACTTTCTTATCACCTTTTGGGTCAGATTGGTACACTTGACCGGATCTCGTGAGTAGGCAAACTTCCGCTCGCAGGTCATCTAAAGAGAGTGGCGCCTCATGTTGAGAGGGTGGAATTTCGATCTTCTCGGCCTCCTCCAAGATTTCGTCCCAAGACTAAGGTTGGTCGGGTTTGGGACCTTCCTTGTCTAAAGATTCAATTTCACTAGCTAATTCATCCATAGACAACAAGTAGCAAGAAGTTTCTTTAGCATTAATCATTGAAATACAACTTGTATCATCACAGTCCGCCACAATAGGCTTGGTCGGATCAGTGATTTCACTAATTTCTACCATGAGTACATCATTATCTACGGAACCTCTAGGGTCTTCAATAATGCCCGCATGGATGAGCTCTTTCACGGCTTTCTTGAGCGCAAAGCACTCCTCGGTAGTATGACCGGTACACTTGTGGTAGTGGCAGAACTTCGACATATCGCAGCCTAGTTGTGGGAGATGTCCTTCCAATGGTTCGAGGATCTTCATCTTCACGAGCACTTCAAATACACTATCCATTGTCACCTCGGCTTCGGCGAAGGAATCCATGAGCTCTAGAATGCTGATTTCCCTTGTTTGCACCATGTTAACCCCACCGTTGTTGGGAAGAGGATTATTGACTACATTGGGACCCTTCGGCTTCTCAATCTTCTTGTCATTGATCAACCCTTGCACTACGCGCTTCAATTGGATACAACCATCGGTTGTGTGCCCTATACACTTGTGGTACTTGCAGAACTTGGAGGCATCCACGTCGGCCCTTTGGTTTGTAGGTTGATAGTTCTCTAGCGGCTTGAAGAGACCACTTTTGACTAGCACATCAAAGACTTTCCCCATAGGCATGCCAAAATCATCAAAATGTTCCCTCTCTCTTTGCAGCGGAGCCCCATTTCTTGTGACAGCTTGAACATCAAATGGAGTTTCATATTGGACCATGTTGACTTGTCCGAAGGTTTCTTTCCCACCCTTAGGAGGCGTGGGGTTTGAGGGAGCTTTGTAGCGGAAGGAGTTGTTATTGGTCTTGGTGTTGTCTTTTGGCGGCACAATTCCGGTGATCCCAGCTTCATACCTTACTCTGGCGTCAACCATTTCTTGCAAATCAGGGAAGTAACCATTACCTATAGCCGCTTTCATCTCAGGAAGCAAACACTTGTAGAAAATCTGTTTCTGTTTCTGTTCCTTCGCTTTAGGTGGGTATTGGACGTCACACAGTCGGTGGTTCCATCTCTTGTAAAAGTCATAAATAGCCTCGCCGGGCTTCTGCATGGTGTTCTCAAGATCGGTCCGGTTGACATGCCAATCCAAGTTGGCTTGATACTTCTCACAGAAAATGGCACTGATTTGATCCCACATTTGCCTTTCACTTGGCTCTAGCCCCAAGAACCAACGCAGCGCTATACCATCCAAAGTGCTATGGAATACACGAGCCATTTGATCGTTGGTGCAGTCACGAGCCCTCATAGCCAACACATAACTATCCAAATGAGTCTTAGGACACGAGTCACCATGAAACATTGCCACCTTAGGCATCTTAAAATCCTTGGGGAGAGCCCCCACTTAGCTAGGGTTGATAGTCTTGGTAGTCGGTGCAGTTTGCTTATCTACGGTTTCAATCAACTTGCGCATTTGTTCTTGCATAGCCATAACCACGGGATGATTGGAGATGTCGGGGACGGATTCTGGCAGAGCAGTAGGAGGAGTCATTGAGGTGGTGGCAGCAGCCATCCCAATACTAAGAGGCAATGAAGGTGCATGCAACTTGCTAGCGGAGAGGTAGCCACCAAGCAGTTCAGGGGAAGGCTCATAGACACCTTTATTCTTGCTCATGGTAGTGGATCCCTTTTGGGCATAAAGAGAAGGAGGCGGGACACTTCTGTAGTTTGGCAAATGGAAGGTAGGGGCGCAGGTGTTGACGGGGTAGTTGGTATCAACCTCTTCATCCTCGATATGGATAAAATTCTCACCATCGGGTATCAAATCGGCTCCTTTCTTTTGAATGTGGCTCCTCAACTGTTGGTTGTGGTTCTCAAAAGTCTTGTTACTTTCCTCGAGATTCTTGATCTTAGCTTCGAGACCGGCGAGGAAGTTCTGAAGGCTAGGGGGAATGCCATTGAGAGTAGCCTCGGTGTTGAGCTCAGTAGTGCTAGTAGTAGGAGCGACGAAGGCTGCAGAGACTGAAGATGAGACGGGAGTTGCCATTTCTGATGTTGAGACTGAGAACGGGGACGGATCAGAAACTTCACGTTGCAATCGACCACCTGAACGGATCCAAACTTGCTTTGCTGAAAGGTTGAAGGGAGATGGCTTTTAGGAAGGGAAAGGCTCATGCAAAGTATATTTTAATTTACAAGAAAACATACTTTATTTACATCCTACTTGGTTGGAAGGGGTAGCCCTTTTTTGCAACTATCTATAAGACTACGATCAGTGGAGGCCATCACTACGTCTATAGACCCCTCGTTTTTCACCTGCATTGCACATCCCAAACGGACAATTTGGACGAGGGTCCTATAGGGCAAGCGGCTTCCACCAACCAATGGATCCTACGACTAACCCTTCCTTAAAGGCACTTAACGTGGTGTCTATGTTACATCCTACGCAAGTTAATGATGAGTGGAGATCTTGACAATAAACACTCACCTTACCATGGCACGTCTCTTGTATGGAAATCAATTTTTTGTGCACTTTCTCTCAAAAGATCTCGACTCATCATTGACTTGGGGATGACTCGACATAGACAACACGTTATTTGTCTAGTAAGAAAAAGCTAGCCAAACCAACTGGTCGAGACTTTGGAGTGTTTTAACCTCTATGTGTGGGTTGACACGGGTAGGATAAAGGTTCCCACCGCTCGCGGAGCATACACGGTGAGTGGAGTGAACGAGTGACTCAAAAAAAGGGCGGCAGTAGCGCCACTAATTTCTGCACATCGCGTATTCCGGGGGTAATAAGGGACATGTGCAGTGCTGACACGGACTAGTGGTAGTGTGTGGCAAGAAACTAATTCTTTTTAAGGAGAAAAAGAGAAGTTTTAATGCTTTGAATGGTGCAATGCAATGCAAGAGAGAGAGAGAAGAGGGAGAGGATAAGGATGTACAAGGGAGCATAGCAGAGTCTCGTTTGACCTTAGTACTATGGTGAAAGTACGAAAAATACATATATTGAGAAGATACAAGGTATACGTATTAACATGGCAAAAATACAAGGTGCATGTGCAAACATGGCATAGTGTGAGGTGCATGTGTGAACATGGCATAGTGTAAGGTGCAGGTGTGACCATGGCAAAGTGTGAGGTGCATGTGTGAACATGGCAAACATCATGATGTAAACGAAAGTTAGACCTACTAGTTTGAAAAAGTTTCAAAGCAGTCCCCAGGAGAGTCGCCACTGTGAATACCCCTTTCCGATGAAGCGACGCATGGGAAGTATCTTGCAATTATTATTATTATCAAAGGGAATATTCATAACGACATTAAAATTATGAGAGTTGCCATGCCGTTTGAATTATAGCCAAAACATTGAAAAAAGCATGTTAATGGGTTCGGGGGTCAAATTACGACAAGAGAAGAATATTGAACGTTATCACTCCTATCGCCCGAATGATCGGTCTTTCTATCATGATGCGGTGTATGTAGTGTGCGATGTGTTTAGACCGGATCCGAAGATTGCCTACGTTCCTCTCAATGTGAGAATCTCAGGTCAGCGTAGTTCGAGAAGAATTTAGAATAGGCAGAAGAATCAGGATCATGCATAATGATGGGGGAATTACCTAAAGATTAGGGTTTAGAAGTAGTTCCTAGATCATGTTCGGATTGATGAACCCTAGATCATCATCGGCTATGAAATAACATGTAAACATGAAGATCGCAACCCTAAATATGGCATAAATAAGGTTTTAATCTAAGAACATGAAGAGCATACGAAGAACATATTATGAACATATGAATGTCATGAAGAACATATGAATAAACATGAAAGGAACATGAATATTATGGATCTACATTATTAATATGACAAGAATATGAAGAAAAAGTTAGAAAACTTACCTATGTTGGCAAGAAATAAACCTTGATCTTCTTGGGATTCTTGGGAGTGTTCTTAGATGCTTTGAATGCTAAATTAGGGAGCAAAATCGTGTTTAAGAACTCTAAAATTCGGAATTAAAACTCTAAAAGTCGGACCTCAAACCAAGAGAATGGAAAGGGTTTATATAGTCATCTGATGGAGGGATCAGACGGCTGAGATCATCCGAGGCGGATGTGGCCGCGTGGCCAAGATGGAAGACGGGGTAGATGTGGCCGCGTGGCCAAGATTGAGCCGGAGGCAAGTGTGGCCGCGTGGCCATCATTCCAGGCTGACGTGATTTTCAAGCTAGGGTTTTATTTGGTTTATGGAAACCCTATTTTGGCCATTTTTAAGATGTTCTAGAATAATGAGATATATTTTGGGAATCCGGGACAAGTCTTTGCAAGGTTTCTAATTCCTATAAAGTCCTTGTATATTTGGAAAGCCCTAATAAACTCATTTTCAGATCGGGTACTAACAGGAATATTGTTGTATCTAATTGAAACAGGTGCAGTTAGCTTTGTCTGATTGAAAAGGACTTAGCAGGAATTAGTCTGATTGAAAAGGACTAAATGAAAACTAAATTAATCTCATTGATAAGGACTAAATGAAATTGTCTAGTTTGATTGAAAAGAACTTAGACGCTTTTATGCTATTTGATGAAGTAGCTTTATGATCATGATCTAAACTAATAAGGGAGCACCCTGAAAAGGTCTTATTCTCTTAACACCCTGAAAATGTGTAACACCCTGAAAAAAAGGTGTTTGTAACTATGGAATTGACGGACTTGTGATAGTGGCACAACTTCTTTAAAGTGTTGTAACTGTATTTTAGAATGTGTACAGTTAGGTTATTGATGATTAGCCTTTCATTGAGAATATTTGTTGGCTCCGTTCTTTCGGTCATCTCTTCTTCGTACCCGGAGAGATCCCGTATGAACTTACTGAGCATTGTTCGCTCACCCCTTCTTTATATTCTTGTCCCCCCCAGGTAAAGAGTAGAGGAAATGGTTAGAACGCAAGGAAGGGTAGTCCGTGATTCATTGAATTATCTAAGACAGTTATTTTACAGTTGTTTCTAGAGCTAGTGGGCTATACTAGCCGTTAAGTTTAAAATACAGTTATGCTTCCGCACTATTTTGAATTGTGGTTAGATTATACTAGCCGTTACATTTGAATGTTGGATTTTGAATTGTGTTTAACGTTTGGGATTTCCTAGTTTATGGATAATTAAAGACTATTATTATTATTGGAAAGTTTGGGTCGTTACAACATTTATTTATGGGGCTTTTATGACTAGATTAGGCTTATTGGACTAAAGATATTCAAAGAGGACATCAAAATCTTATATATATATATATATATATATATATATATATTAAAGTTGGTGAAGAGAGATATGGTATTGCCATGTGAACAAGTCATGGAGGAAGAATGAATTTGGTGAGGCCACATCACATCTACCCTAATAAATAAGTGACTTTTCATCTTCTTTCTATTAGTTAATAGTATTAGCTAATAATATTAGTTACTACATAGGGTAACTACTTATTATAGTAACTATTACTATTATAAGTATTATTTATTATAATAGTTATCATAGAAATTCACTATTATAGTTAACTATTATATCTAACTATTAATAGTCATCTATTTATTTAATAATTATATTTAACTATTAATAGTTAACAAAATTCATTGTTTTATGATGAGATACAAAGAGTTTTGCTTGGGACATAACAAATAAGATTAAACCTCTTTTGAGAATATATAGAATTTTATAATAGCTATTTTTTTATAGCTAATATTCATGAAACAATATTATAGTTTAATAGTCTAATATTTTTAATGATGAATTCTGTTTTAGTTCTTTTCTTTTGTTGTTTTGAAACGGATAATGAAAATCAAAGAGCAATAATGAACTACCGCCCCATATTCTGAAATTAACAAAGGCAATTAAGTACTTAAATGAGATCAATACGGGGTTATATTCTAAAAAGTCATCACATTCATTACAAAATTAACACACTTGATATATAAAAAGTCTAATAGTTATAATATATTAATACTAATTAAAGAAAGACTAATTATTTACATAAGAAAAAACTATATTTCATTATTTTTCTATATAATATATATTTAATGTTATACAAGAAAGCCTTCATTAATAGGATAGGATTTGAGCATTAGAGCCCAAATAGTTGAAAAGTCACACAATAAGACCCATTAGTAAAATAAACACAATTGTCAATTTCCCACCCAACCCCCTCCCTTTCCATCTCTCTATCTCCCACGCATCTTTTTTTTCCCCTACACAATTGTGTGTTTCTCTCAAATAGGTTTAGGAGATATGATCATTTTTTGCTTACATGCCATTGCCAAACAAGCTCCAAGAAAGATCCAGTTCCAAGTAAGTTAACACTAATCATTCTTTTCATCTCTAATCTCTAATCTTTCATTTGAATTATTTTTCATTCTCTTTAAATTTGATTTTATAATTCTATTTCATTTACTTCTCTTTTGTTTCTCATTTTTTTGGCCGATTTACACCTTGATACAAATTATAAATTTGTTCTTAATTATTATTTTTAGTTTTGGTTAAGATTTTATTTTTTAAAATATATTTGTATATATACTTTTTTGTTATCTATTTTTGCTTTCTTTAGGTTTTTAAATTTGATATTGATTTTAGTTTTACTCTTTATTTTATTTTTCCAGTTTTTATTTTTGGTTTGATTTTATTTATTACTTTTTTGTTTATTTTGATTACTTTTGTTAATGTTTTATTTTCTTTTATTTTCTTTTTTAATTAAATTTGCAATTTCGGATTTCAATGTACAATTTTCTTTGATTATGTTTTACATTACTTTTCTTGATTAAAATTGTATTTTTGCACATTTCGTTTGTTATTTTAATCTATTTTGATCGCGTTTATGAATGGATTTTTTCATTGTTTTTCTTTATTTTGATTTTGATTAGGATTTGATTTTTTATTTCTATTTATTAATTTGCGTATGTATTTTTTTAATATTGATTTTAGTTTGAGTTTTTGTTTTTCGATATTAAATTTACAGTTTATTTTTTAATTATTTGAGCCTTTTTTCTATTTTTTGAATGCTTCTTTTCCATTGTTTTTCCTTTGATTAAGATATGATATTCTTTAATTTTTTATTTGATTTTATTTTTCTTACGTCTTTTGATTTTATTTTTAATATTTTTGATATTTATTTTTACCTTATGATTTGCTTATGATTTTTGTGGTGATGTTAATTTTAATTACATTATTTATTTTGTTTTTGTAAACTTCATATTTGTTTTGATTTCATTAATTGTTTTTGTCTACTTTGATTAAATTTGTGAAAAAAAAAATCAATATTTTTATTTTTATTAGAATTACAATTTTATATTTTCATATTTGTTATTACAATTAATTTTTAATTTTTTTATGATTATATTATGTAAAAGTTTATATTTTTTATTTCGTCGCGAAATTTTTCTATCTTCATTAAGATTATGAATGTTTTTTTTCCTGTTGTTGTTCTTTTAATTAAGGTTTTATTTCATAGTTTATTTACTTTTTTAATTTCTTTTTTTTTTACATTAAGTTTCAGTTTTGATTTTCCATACTTTTTAAAATATTTTAAAATTTCTGATTTTTGTCAAATTAGTTATGTTTATGAATAATCCTATCAAATTGTTAAAACTATGGAAATAATCAATATAAAACTTATAATTTATTAACTGCCATATTTAAACAAATAACTATGATGGCAATACTTTGTTTAGAATAGCACTTATGATTCTATTTATTATTTAGTTTTATTATTCATATATTCACTTTCAAATGAACTTATCTATTTTTAATTATTAATATATTCACTTTCAAATGCAATGAAATCTGGTAATTTTAAAAAAATGAAGCCAAGTTTTGATGTATTTTTAGTTGATGAATGTGTTATCATATTCCTATGTATCTTATTTTTTATTTTGTGTTTAGTAGTTATATATTTTTAATTACCATGTTTTCATAATTTATATTGGCTTAGAATCTACTTTTTTTTTTTTTTTTTGGCTTTGCAGTTTTTGTTATGATTTTGAATTAGAATAAACTTATAAAAGTAATATGTAAAGAATATTTATTTCATTTAAGGAATGTTTGACAATAAAGAATGGAATCATAGCAAATAATATTTGTGCAAAGAATTAAAATTGCAACATATTGCCTATCCCATTTTCATACACTTGATATAGTAACTATTTTTTATTTAAGAGATTACTTTTGTGTTTATATATTTTTATCTTTATTTTATCATAGATTTATTACTTTTATTTGTCATATGTACACAATTAATGGTTGTAATAGTTTTTTTTAAGACGATTGATTTTGTTAATATTTTAAGACGATTGACTTCGTTAAAATGGTTTATTTTTTATTTTTGTTAAAAGTTCATTAACTTCAATTTCTATGTTTTCATGTTGCAGATTAAGTTACAAAAATGTTGTCCATCTTATGGTCAAAAGGAAATATCAATTAACAAGATAATTGACATGTTAGGGTGAACTGATAATTTTATTGTAATATTTTTAAACAAAAGTCCCATAAATTTGTTGTGTTTTATTTTATTTTTTCACATTCTCTATTGATTGAGAAAAAAACCAAAGATTTAAATGATAGAAAGTGAAAAGATAAATTGAAATGATTATTATTACTTGACTCAAGAAATCAATAAAACAAGAGGTGGTCTCCCATGAGAACAAGGGGATCCGTCTCATGCATGAGACGGGTCGCCCCATGACCCATGGGCCGAACCCGCCACGTGGCAACCCACCATTGGCCGAATTTTATTTTATTTTATTTTTTTGAGTTTTTTTTTGAGTTTTTATAAAAAAAATTTCGTCTTTTCAGTGGTTTAGCAAAAAATAATAGTTACCATCTCTTAAAGTAACATTGTTCATAAGTAAACGTAATACTTGTTTTAAAAAAACAAAAGCTCGTTTTTACCCATTTGAAAAGTAATAACTTATGTATATGAATGTAATAGTAAGTTTATACAAGTAAATGTAACACTTTGATTGACGAAATTGTAACAGATTTCTATAGATAATGTAATACTTTTACATGTATCATGATAAATTTGACCCCATTGTAACTTATTGTTTGAAAACATATAGATATCTATACATATGTATTACAATTATGTACAAATACTATTACATATAAATAACACGTTTGTTACATTTTAGTTATAATAAGTATTACTTTTGGCAAACGAAGAAAACATAGGAATAACACTATTACTTTAAGAGATGGTAACTATTACTTTAAGAGATGGTAACTATTACTTTTCACAAACCGAAAAAAAACCAAAAATAAAAATATAAATTTTTTTTTTAAAAAAAAAAATAAAATTTGGGCCAATGAGGGGCTGCCACGTGGCAGTGTCCCCCCATGGGTCCTGGAGAAGGGTTGTGGGTCGGGCAATGGGTCAAAAAAAATGACCCGTCTCACCCATGAAACGGGTTGGAGTATTCTCACACAAGTTTTTGTCATAAAACAATATACTTAAAGAAGATCAAACATTAGGTGAAAAATAATGCTAACATATAAAAAGTTATAACTTACATTTTATTAATGTCTTGCTTTTTATGTGAAGTTAATGCGGCTTTAAATCAGTAAGATCATTAAGAAGTGACTTTTCAATTTTCAACTAATCATATTTTTATAATTCAATGACTTTGAATAAACAATAAAATCATTAAGAAGTGACTTTTCAGTTTCTAACTAATCAAATTTTCAACTTGAAACAATGCATGATATTCAAAGCCATTGAATTATGAAAATTTGATTAGTTTGAAACTGAATTACAAAAGAACGTGATAAAGAATATGAAAGATTATATATATTTATTTAAAACATATCTTTTGCATTTCTCCATTCAATACCAACATTAATTTGATAATAAAAAGATCTAAATGACACTTCACTTTAGAATGCAGATGGACTTTACCTGAAATGTAAAAATAGAAGGAAAAGATTATAAAAGGTTATCTTCTTAGTTATGGGTATGTGTACTCTAAGAATATGTAACAATTATCCTCATAAATACAAAGTGTCCTTACATTTTATTCATACATAATGCATATACATATCAACTAACAGGAAGTATACACCTAATAAATTATAGTAAATAGCATAATAACACATTCATTTGGAATAAGAAAGGGTAGAATGCATTATACCTAATCAATTACTATTGAATAGGGACTATACAACTTACTTAATACATATCACTATATATTATATGTGCTTATTCTACTAGGTGAATACAGTTACCAAATGATAAACAATACTACCTCCATCCCAGTTTAAGGTTCTTAGTTTTTTTGCTGTTTGTCTGAAAGAACTTGGAGCAGTAATTAAAAGTTGATCTAGTTATCCTAATGAAAATCTAAAACTTGTTATTGGTACACCAATATAAATACTATCGATAATAAGTTTTAACTTTTCTTTAAGATGATTATATTAACCTTTAATTACTGCTCAAAGTTCCTTCAGACAAACAACAAAAAAACTAAGAACTTTAAACTGGGACGGAGGGAGTATCATAATACTTTTCTCTTATACTTGGTAGCCGGTGCAATTCATTGTCCACATAACAGTTAGTGGAATCTCAAGCATCTCAAACTTTTCAGGTTCTTATTCATACATGTTATCGTCTGATACTCAATGCTCTACATTAATTTGAAGATAAAAAGATCTAAATGACTCTTAACTTTGGAATCCAAATGATCTTTGTAGGGAATATATAAAATTAGAAGGGAAATTTGTTTTTATTGTTGTATGACATGATAGACTTCCTCCTACTTCTTTTCTTATTTATACATTCGTGTAATCTATGTACTGTATGGTTTTTGTTTTGACTATTTTTTCATTTTTGGTGATGAATATTTCTTTTCGAAAACGCAGTTCCAGATGTACGCTTTCTAGAACTGGATAACACCATTTCCCTCAAACCCTTACAATATATCATTAATACTCTAACAATCCTCTGATATAATCTAAATTCACCTAAGGCCCATTTGGCATAGTGACCCCGTGCGTAGCACGGGCTACCTGCTAGTATTTAAAGTATACGTTGGGGCTTAGTGATTTAATTTAGATGACCATTTTAGGGTTTCTCGGTTATATATATATATATATATATATATATATATATTAATTGAAAAATAATAATAATAAGTAAATTAGAACGACAGAGTATGAAACGACGGGAAGAGGAAATTAAAACCGCAGAATAGGAAGAGTCGTTGTTGCGCAGTATAAATAAAAAAAGTAGGTTTTCTTGCTTGGGGTTTTAGACCGAGAAAGACGAAACCTAACTGGAAGCTGTGTTCTATGTTTCGATCAGAGAAGGTAGAAGAAAGAAGGATACAATTAGTGGTTGAAATTGTGGTCAAGTTCGTGGTTAAGGTGAGATAATCTTTCAATTTTAGTATATTCCCTTTTGTGATTTTGAGACTGCAAGAAACTCATGAGTCTAACTGTGAATATAATTAAAGTGCAAGGAGGGGATTTTTTGGTGTTAAACTGTTAATCGTGGTGTCTGATTATAAATATAATGGAGTTAAGCTGGGATAAATGGTTTTTAAAAATAAAAATAAAAATAAAGATGAGCAATTTCCAGTTAGCTCCTTATTATAAAATGTTTAAATATTGGTCACCATGGACAAGGACTATTAGACTTAACCTAAAGGTAAATGACTACTTATTAAGAAGGATCTTAAGTTTATAAAAATCTTCAACTAGTCCTTAGAGTTTAAGAAACCCCAAATCAGTTCTTGTCGTTTAATTAATAGTGATTATATATTCTTGTTAGATATTGGAAAGGGTAACTGAAGACTCTGCTTGTTCTCTTGAGGATTGTAGCAAAGACATCAATTAAAGGTAAGGGATTGTTGGTCCCAAAGGGCAACAAGGGTATGAAAAATAGCTAGAGGGGGGGTGAATAACTGTTTTAAAATTCTTTTCGTACCATTGATAAACTCAATTGTAAATGCGCACTTTATCAAATAAGCGTTATGAAATGCGCCTAAGTGAGTGAGTGAAATGCACAGCGGAATTTAGTTAAGTAAATAGGCGCAAAGCTTGATAAAGGGGGCGCACACACACTCTAAGTATTTTGGCTCAAAGTGGGTGAAATAAGGAACTAAGGCAAATGATATAACAAACATAACACAATTCAATCCAATCAATCTACAATGAATAAACAAGCAAATAGTGAGTAAAGATAATAACTTTAAAGTAAATGACAAGTAATTAATACACGCTATTTGGAGAGGTTCGATCAATGAAAGATCTACGTCATCTACCAAGATGGTTAGTCTTGGATTTCTAATGGAGATCTTATATTATGAGAGAGTGTTACAAATTACAATCGTTTGAGCTTATACACTAACTCAAGATCTAATATTCTATGAATGAACAAATCCTAGACAATAACCGGTGTATTTCTTAAAGAAAGATCTAAGTGATCAAACTTAAAGAGGTGCGTGCGTGATTTTAGATTCAAGGCTCTTTAGATCTTTGAGATTGAGAGCACAAGAAAACTAAAGTGTTTTTGCTTGAGGATCTGGGCTAAAAATGAAGTTATGAAGATGTTCTTGAGAATTCTGGAAAATCAAAGGCAATCTTCAAATCTTCAACAATTGCTTGAGAGAGAAATTCTGAAAATGCTTAGCGACTTCAAATGGTTGAAGTTATGGGGTATTTATAGTAGAGCCCAAAAACTAAGTGTTGGAAATCCTTGTGGATAAGGTTAAAAGGACGGACGTGTTGTCGCTCATTGAGTGGAGCATGTGTCCTTTATAGCCGTTAGACACATAACACAAATATGACCGTTATGGACACGTGTCATTAGATGCAGGTGCATACGTGTTATTTAACCACCGTTGGATCATTGGCGTAGTTTGAATTTCTTCAAGTCTTCAATAAATCACTGAGTGTTGGAATGCTTCAAATGAGGCGCGTGAGCCAAGGAGGCGCGTATCACATGCGCGCGCATACATGAGGCGCATGGCGCAAGAAGCAGGCGCATGGCGCGTTGCTTGGGGCGCATAGGCGCGTTGCTCAAACTCAGTGTTGTGATTTTCTTGATTCTTGATGTTCTTGCCCTATTCCTAAGCCTATTCTATTACAATGGACTACCAAAAAAATAAAGTATAAATACTTCTTACATGTGGGTCTAAAGTCCATGAAATAAAACTTAGGTGATGGATCAATCAAATCTAATCAATCCTATTACATTAAAACTGAGATATATGTGGGCATACCCAACAATCTCCCTCTATTTGATTGATGCCATTACCTACTATATCAGGGACAAACATTATACTTGATAATAACATGTCCAAATAAATGAAATTGGTAACTCATGTCTCAAGTTAATGCACACACTAGTCCACGATATAGATTTCTAATCTATTCCAATAAGGATAAAACATTACAAATGGAAAGATAGAAATGACAGTTTAACACATTCAAAATGTATATGAGTTTAAGTTTTGAAATGTGTTTAAACAAGGTTTAAACTAAATGCATGAAAAGTATGAAACAGTTCAAGTATGATGCATATGATTTTAAACACTAAAATCATTGTTCTACAAACAAGGAGTTTGAATGAACAAGGTTTGAAACAAATAGTGATGCTTTGTTCTCATTAATACTTGGGATGTAGGAGTTACAAATTATAAGTATTGAACAGAACAAAATCAAAAGGTGCTAAAACAAGTAAGCACTAAATCACTAATACCAAAAGAGTTTCTATCGCAAAAGAGTTCTAAAAACTTACAATCAAAAGAGTTAAAAAAACATACAATCAAAAGAAACACTAAGGGTTGGGAGGCGCGTCACCATCCTTCAATCCTTCTTCAATGTTACTTACAGAGCTCTGGATTTGCTTTGCAAGTTGATGACAACGGTTGACATAACCATGAGTGTCAGTGACACCATCTCTGATATAGCGCAGATGATCAACATTGATGTTTTGATACTCATCAATGGTGCATTGAGTAATGGCTTGCTGTTGAGAGAGATTTTCTGCAACTATTTGAAAGTTAGCTTCAACAGCAGCTTGCGCAGTGATAATATCAGCAAATGTTCTTTCTACGCGCCTATCTGCGCTGGAGTGAGCGGCGCTGAAATGAGTAACTATTAATTCCTTCAATACATTGATCTCTGAAAGTAAGGAATTAAAGTCAACAGGTGCGCTGGATTATGTGCTCTGAGTAGGAGGCGCAGGAGTAGTAGGCGCGCTGGGTGATGCTGCGCCAAATGAAGTAACTCCAAGGATTTCTAGCTCATCCTTAACTTCCTTCAACTTGTCAACCACATTTAGCAATTTTTGGCTATCTCCAGCGACCATCTCAAACAATCTCCTGATATCAGATGAAATGCATGACTCTACTGTCCTTATAGCATCAATGAAGTCTTGGCCATCAGTAAGTTTGATGCCAGCGTCGATTATATCATGAAGGGAAGCAAGAGTACCTTTAAATAACTCATTCATCTGATCAATGGCATCGTTCCATTGTTGAGGAGTAAGGAAATGTTTGTCCCTTATATCATTGCGAATGTCCTTGACATCTTCGCTTATGCGCACCATCTCCCCTTTAATGGCAGCAATCTCATCAGCCTGATTTGTAAGCATTGAAGTATGAAGCTCTATTTGTGATTCAATGCGAGCTTGGCCTTTCTGGAGATGCTGGAGGAGTGAAAGAACAAGACTCATATCTGAAGTCTGTGGAGGAGGCGCATGAGTGAAGCTAGGCGCCGGAGTAGGGCGCGGGGAAGAAGGAGTGAAATCAGCACTAGATTCACCAAAAGTATCTGCAAATCTCTCAAGAATAACTGAATCTATAGAAGTGGTTGGAACAGCAGTAGATTTGCGCCTTATCAAAGGCTCTTGCTCCCCCTGAACTGGATCCTCATCAAATAGTTCAGATGATATTTTATCTCTGACTTGCTTTTGTTGGTGCGTGAGTGTAACAGGAGCAGGAGTTGGTGTTACTTGAGTAATAGTAGACGCACGAGGGGGGAGAGGTGCAGAGGGGGCATGCGCGCGGAGAGGGTCTGCGCTAGAATCTGCGCCTCGTTGCCTCTCAAGTCTATCTGCAGCAGCAACCTTCTTCAACTGATAATCCTCATCTCTTTTCTTCTGTGCTTCCAGTTTACTAGCATCCTTAGCGCGTCTCAGATCTTTTTCTTCATCTTTATCTGTTCTGGGGCGCTTCGGTGGTCTGTCCCCACTTGCAATCCCTTTTCCTCTTCTACACCAGAAACTGCGCCTGGTTGTGCGCCAGTTTCTGCGCCATCCTTTTCACCATCTGCGCCATCAACTGCACCTTCTTCAGCCTCATCTGATTCAGTGGCTTCATCCACTAAGGCTTCACCTCGAACCCTAGGCGCGCACTTTTCTATGCGCTTCCTGCGCCTCTTAAGAACTAAGTTAACCTTACCAAAAATTGGTATATCGTCTGTTTGATGATCAGCATAGGCGCGCAGGAATTGAGCGAGCGCAGGATATTGGAGAAAGATTTTGGTGAGTAAACGGCAATGAGTTTTGAACTTCGTCTTGCCCTCATCCTTGTTCTTGTTGTACTTATCAATTTGTTCCATCAAGGTTTTCATCAACACTTGAGGCCAGTTGAGCTTCGATCTTCCCATTATTGCGGCAGTGTACTCCCACTGTTCCACAGTGAATCTGTTCACATTTCCCATCTTGAACATGATGGAGGTACCAACAAGATGAGCAATGTGAGCTAAGAGATCTCCACCGTCTCTTATCTCAACTGCTTTGATGTTATTCTGCAAAGTGGGAATGCGCAGGAAAGTCTGAGCTATCAAATTTTGAGCAGCTGGCGCATACGTCATTGAGCGACCTGACACACTTAGCTCCCCATAGGTAGGAAACTCAAGAAGGTTTCTGATTGACGTGTAGGAAAATGTCACTTCAACATCATGAACAGTGGCACGAATTCTATATCTGATATGACCTTCTGTCTCTGTTGGGATTGTAACTATTTCGGCGGTGGAAAAGAACTCATCTACTAGCAGGGGCGCATAGTAGGGTTGATCCATCGTGAATAAAGGCAGAAGACCAGATGTTTTGATGAAGGCCATTACGTTAACTACCATTGAATCAGCAGATAACTCAGCGACATTAAATGTTTCACCAGGTTTGAAGTTAGCTGGATCCTGTAAAAATAAGCATTTATTGGAATTAGGAGTGAAGGAGGCGCATAGAATCATAACACTAGCAAAGTAAGAAGCAGGCGCATAACAATATATAGGCGCATAGCAATAGTAGGCGCATACTATTATTAGGCGCATACATGTTGTAGGCGCATACAAATACGAGGCGCATAGATATGGTTCTATGAAAAATACTAAGGAAAAAAAATAAGGCATAGAGAAATGGCTAAGTATAAGAATAGGCGCATAAGATATTAGGCGCATATTACTATGAGGCGCATAAGGGTAGAGGCGCATAATAGCAATAGGCGCATAGTCATAATAGGCGCATAGAATTAGACTTAGGCGCATGTCTATGTGAAATTTATACTTTGCATAAAAACACAAACACATGCAAACATACATATGCAAGATTTAAGAATCAAAACATGAAAATTATGAAAAGCAAGTTTTAGAAATTTTGAAACCCAAGTCATGCAAAAATAACGAAGAACATGTCTTGAGTGCTCGAAGAACACCAAGAACACATAAATCATGAAACTTCACCAAATCAAGCACACAATATGTCAAAATGACCGTATGAAAACAAGGATCACAAAAACGTAAACTAAAACAAGTACAAATCATTAACAAGTCCAGAAAGAGGAATCAAAGGTCCGAAATTTTTGAAAGGTTTGAAAATGGAAAATCTCCAGATTCGCAAAAAATAACGAATTGATCGTTGAAAAGTTTAGATATAAAGATTCTAAATTACAAAACGAACATAACCTAACAAACGATTTTGAAAACGGAGCACCGAAACAAGATTTATCAAGAAAAAGTTGATTTTCGGTTTTCGAAAAAAATAGAACCCAGAAAAACAAAAAAAAAAATGCGAAAATTAAGAGATTTAAGGTTCAAGAAAACCTACCATTTCGTCTTGGGGTGCTTTAGATGCTTTCTTAGGACCCATTAATATATAGAGAAGAAAATGGAGAAGAAATGATGAAAATATAGGGAGAAAATGAGAGAGAAGACGGGAAGGAGATTGAGAAAAGAGACTGGAAAGAGAGATGAGTGTGGCGGTTTAGAGAGAGAGAGAGAGTTGGTAGGATTTTGTAGGGTAAATGATGAAAAAGGAAATGGGAAGGGGTAGAGTCAATATATATAGGGTAGGTTTTCTATTCAAAAATGGAAGATGAAGAGATGGGCATTTATGGTGATTGACTTTGGAAAGGACAAGCATTAATGAGGGATTTTAAGGATGTGATGGCTATTTAATGCTGAATGACCCAAAGTGTATAGATATGACATTTTGGGTAAAGAAAAACTGCTCCACTTTCCCTATAAGTGTATGAGCAATTTTGACTAATTTTTACACAAACTCCAAAAACATCTGTTTTGGTGTAAGTTTGGGGTGCACGAAATATATCCCCAGAAAATAAATTTTTGAAAAACGCAAAACGAGGGAAAAATTAATTGCACAAGTACCCTTGAACAATTAAGGAATGTCAAAAGACAAAAATTCTCCATAATAAATGATCAGAATTAACTTACCTGATACTTGTGAAAATTGAATACGTTCAATCATTGAAATAATAAATTTTGGAGCATTGATTGAGCCGCAGTCATAAATGGGCGCTAGGGAGGCGCATAACACTCATGGGGCGCATAGAATGATTTAGGCGCATAAGGCACTAGGGCGCGCGGAGAGTGAGTGAGGCGCATACAGGCGCGTAGAACAAAGTTTCTAGAAAACTTTGAAAATGATTTAACATTTATCATAGGATATACCTAACTCAACAAGACATAAAATCATTAGTAGTAACAAAACTATATTGACTTAGTTGAGTTCAAGCATACCCATTTCACCTCTCAAAAAGATGAACCGTTTCGCGTCAAGTGCTTTCGTTAGAATGTCGGCGATTTGAAAGTCCGTTCCCACGTGTTCCAAATGAATATTGCCTTTCTCCACGTGGTCTTTGAGGAAGTGATATTTGATGTCGATGTGCTTGGTTTTTGAGTGCATGACAGGATTTTTAGAAACGGCAATGGTTGAAGTATTGTCGCAATAGATGGGACAATTTCGTTTGATTATATCATAGTCTACCAATTGCTGCTTCATCCATAGTATTTGACAGCAACAACTTCCCGCAGTGATATATTCCGCTTCGGTTGTTGAGACAAATACTGAAGCTTGTTTCTTACTCTCCCATGACACAAGTCGATATCCGAGGAAATGACAAGTGCCACTTGTGCTTTTCCTATCAATTGTGCACGCTGCATAATCCGCATCTAAATAACCTATAAGTTTAAAATTCGAAGCTTTGGTGTACCAAAGTCCAAGGTTAACAGTACCGGAGAGATATCTAATGATACGTTTCACAGCAATTAAGTGCGCTTCTCTAGGTTTAGATTGATAACGAGCGCAAACACAAACACTAAACATTATATCGGGCCTACTAGCAGTAAGATAAAGGAGTGAGCCAATCATACCTCGATAGAGCGTTTGATCAACATGTTTACCTTTTAAATCCTTGTCGAGTTTGTTGCCGGTAGCCATTGGAGTGTCGTATGATTTAGCGTTCTCAAGTCCAAATTTATTGATTAAGTCCTTTGTGTATTTGGCTTGATTGATGAATATGCCTTCATTCATTTGCTTGATTTGAAGCCCGAGGAAGAATGTGAGTTCTCCCATCATGCTCATTTCAAACTTGCTCTTCATTAGTTTCTCAAAGCGCTTGCACAACAATTCATTAGTAGAACCAAATATAAAATCATCAACATAAATTTGAACAAGTAATGTATGACATTATGTTTGGCAATGAAAAGAGTTGTATCGATTTTACCGCGAGTGAAGCCTTTCTCAATGAGAAACTTTGATAGTGTATCATACCATGCTCATGGTGCTTGCTTGAGCCCATACAAAGCTTTCTGGAGTTTGTACACATGATTTGGAAATTATGAATCTTCAAATCCAGGTGGTTGAGCTACGTAAACTTGTTCTTGGAGTTTACCATTTAGAAACGCGCTCTTCACATCCATTTGATATAACTTGAAGTTCTTGTGAGCGGCGTAAGCTAGAAATAATCTGATAGCTTCAAGTCTTGCTACGGGCGCAAAAGTTTCATCGTATTCTATTCCTTCTTCTTGCCTATAGCCTTGTGCAACCAATCTTGCTTTGTTTCTCATGATGGTTCCATTCTTATCCATCTTGTTTCTGAACACCCATTTCGTACCAATCACTCCTTGATCATTTGGTCTTGGAACAAGAGTCCAAACCTTACATCGTTCAAATTGATTGAGTTCTTCTTGCATAGCAACAACTCAATTAGGATCTTGGAGCGCTTCATCAGCCTTCTTTGGTTCAATTTGAGAGATAAATACAGTGTAAGCATCAAAGTTTGTAGCTCTCCTTGTACGAACACCAACTTGTAAATCACCAATGATATTAGCAATTAGGTGACATCTAACTTCACGAATTTCAAGAGGTAAGTTAGGTTGAGTCGTAGTAACTTGAAGGTCTTTAATTGGTACATCTTCACCAGATTCAAAATCATCAAAATTTGGGGGTTGAACTGGTTCAGAATTGAAACTAGGGTTAACACCAGATGCAGCAGTAGATATAGGCGCGTGAGAAGAATCAAGAGGCGCATCATATGAAGGAGGCGCAACTGATAATTCACCGGGCGCACCATGCATGGAATTAGGCGCATTTGATGTAGATGGATTTCCTTGAGTTGATAGATTCTGATCTTGTGTAAGCGCATTATAAATAGGAGCACCTGTATCATTTAACTCAACAGAATCATCAGCAACATTTGGAGCCAAATGTGGCTCAAAGAGAGAATGTTCATCAGATGTAACATGTACAGATTCAACTATCACTAATGTAGATCTATTAAAAACGCAAAAAGCTTTAGAGTGTTTGGCATACCCAACAAAAATACCTTCGTCGGCTTTGGCATTGAATTTACCTCTATGTTCGTTTCCGTTGTAGAGGATATAACATTTGCAACCAAAGATTTTGAAGAATGCAATGTTGGGAGTTCTACCACGCCATAGTTCATACGGAGTCTTGTTGTGTAGTTTGTTGATGAGGGAACGATTCTGAGTAAAACATGCAGTATTGATAGCTTCTTCCCAAAAGTACTTGGGCAATTTAGCTTCGGCTATCATCGTCTTTCCTGCTTTAATCAATGTCCTATTCTTTCTTTCCACAATACCATTTTGTTTAGGAAATCCAGCGATTGAAAAGTTGTGATCTATCCCATGATCGTCGCAATATCGAGCAACATCGTTGTTTTTGAATTCTGTTCCATTGTCGGATCGAACACTAACGATGTCATCTTCTTTTTGGGTTTGGAGCATTCTGAATAAGGTGGTGAGAATATCATAACAATCGTCTTTTGAGATCATCATTTCCACCCATGTATATCTTGAATAATCATCCACCACAACTAAAGTATACTTGTTTCTTCTACTACTTACGGTGGTAACTGGTCCAAATAGATCAATGTGGAGCAATTGCAAACATATAGAAGTTGAGGGATTTGACTTGCTTGAAAAAGACTGCTTCGGTTGTTTTCCAAGTTGACACGCGGCGCACTTCTTGTCATGATGATCAGCAACCTTGGGAAGTCCTTTGACAAGATTATTCCTACTGAGTTTAGATAGATACTTGAAGTTCAAGTGACTTAAGCGCTTGTGCCACAGCCAACTATTTTCGCTCACACTTTTAGCTACAAAACAAAGATTAGTACTAGAGTTCATACTATAAAAATCAATAATGTAAATATTTGTCTTACGATATCCTGTGAGTAATATAGCTCCGGTTTTGCCATTCTTGATAAGACATTGCGTTGAAGTAAAATGGCATTCTAATCTTTTGTCGCAGAATTGAGATATGGATAATAAGTTGTGCTTGAGTCCTTCGACGAGAGAGACTCTTTCAATGCACACTTTATCTTTCTTGAGCTTTCCATATGCTACAACTTGACATTTGTTATTATCACCAAATGTTACTGAGGGACCTGTTTCTTCATGGACATCTTCTAATGAGGATTCATCTCCAGTCATGTGTCGTGAACACCCACTGTCGAGAATCCATTCATACGTTCTAGCTTTTGAAGATCCAGCCATGAAGCAAAGAACCTGAAATGTAAACATTTAAAGCAGGTCCCCTTTATTCCTTTTCGGGTCCTAGAGTTATCAACTCTTTACAACCCACTCTTGCTTGACCTTGAGATTTTTACGTCCTTTGGCATTGGGAGTGAACCGCAAAAGGCAATCCACGGCCTTATGTCCTGAGCAATCACAAATAGAACAATGATGAAAGCCACCAATCACATGAGTTTTCACAAACTCTTTACTTTTCTTTGGGATAGCATTCTTCTTTGGGTCAGATGAGCCAGCCTTAACAAAATCCTTCTTTTGAAATTTTGGAGCGCTAGTTCTTGGAGGGCGCATAGGGCTAGGAGGCGCACGGCGGTGAGGCGCGTGGCTCCTTAGCGCATAATGAGCACTTGGAGAAGGAGCGCGCCTAGTTTCAAGAATGATTTTGTTAGAAGATGATTCATCTGTAGCTATCTCTTTCCCTTTAGCTTTCCCAAATTGCTTCGTTGGGTAGACATAATGGAATGTTTGTCTCTTGACTTTTTCCTGTCCTTTACCCATTGAATTAGAATGTTTTTCCTTGGGAATTTCAAAAGTTTGCTCATTGAATTCACTCTCTCTTTCAGCACAGACATCACAGTTAAAGTTGTCACTAGTTGATGAGAATCCCAAACCACTTTTATCACCACTGACTTTTTGGACTCAAATATATTCTCCATAGTGACACGAGAATTGGACCACTCATTTGTAATCCTTTTAAGATCAGTAATTTGAGCAACCAATTCATCGTTTTGAACTTTAAGAAGTGAGTTCTGTTCTGTTAGAAAAGTGTTTTTAACAGTAAGAGGAGTCATGCTCTTTATCTGCTCCTTAAGGAGGGTGAGTTCAGATTTTAGAACAGTTTTCTCGGTCTTAAGCTGGGAAATTTCATCATATGATAGTGCTAAAGCTTCCTTCATACTATCAAATCTACTTATTACCTTTTCAGCCTTTTTGAACATCTTTTCTTGTTCAACAATCATTTCATCATCATTGATTTTAGGAATTGGTGCAGTTGGTTCAACTTGTGGTCTTATGTAAGCTCCTTTTCTTAGCTTGTTCCGTGCACTTAGATCACATCGGGCAAATAGTAATCCACCATCGCTTTGAGCCGGAGTAAGACATCCTAGAGCAATGAGCTCACTGATGGTTGGTCCTTTCTTCTTCTTTACTTCAAAATGACTCGCAGAGTTCTTGATTGGTTTGTTCATGATCTTCATATCCGGAACATCTTTGGAATAGTCATGTCACGCCCCGAGTCCCGAGGCCCTATTTGGTGCTTCGAACTAGGTACATGAACCCTGAAATAAAACGGACATGACACCTGCTAATACTATCACTATCCATAAACCTGATTAACACACGAGCTACACTTGCTCGACAACAGAATACTAAAAACAACCACAGGCAAACCGCCTCAATTAATAAACAACCAAGCCAACTAGAGTTGTGGAAAACTCTAGACACGCCTGGCAACAAAGGCCGGCACCAAAACAATAATAAACACTTTATTACAGGCAAAAAACACATCTACCCAAATTTACAGAGTTTATATAACCCAGTAAAACCATCGTCCTCACAAAATTAAACAAATAAGCTCCGTAGAGAAACTACCCAAAAGAGAACAACCTTTTCAAAGATCCTCGCTAAGTCGTACCTTACTGACGATCTTCCTTGCCTGAAACTAAGGAAAACAAATAAATAAGGAACGGGGTGAGATAAATCTCAGTAAGTTACTAATGCAGCTACATGATGTAGACACCCCGCCTTGGACCTCTCATGTCCCGATTGCATACATAGTATTTTTATTTAACTTGTTTTTATTAATTTCTGTTACTTCGGTTAAGTTCCTAACTGATTCCGTTAGTTTTGGACTAAACTGCATAACAGAGTTAACTTTTAGAGTCATTCTGTCCTTTTTACCCGCGGGTGCTTCCGGAAGTGTTATCGGGCTGCGCGCGCGTCTCGCCCCTAAAGCGGGACCCGCGCGCTTCCCACTTTGGCAGTAACGGATTGCACCTTATTTCCCTCCTTTTCCTTGATCACAAAAGCATCTTTTTACCTCCACATTCATCCCTCCTAGTTTTGTAACCTCCAATCCCATTATTCTAGCCTTTTCTTTAAAATAAAATATTTATTTTATTCATTATTTGATTTTCTCTTTATTATTTGATTTTATTTATTTTCTTATTGGTTGAAAAGCCATCTTTTCCTCTCTTTTCTACCTATTTAAACCCCTCATTTCTACCTTAGAAAGAGACTTGAAAACTTCTTCACAAATACACTATACACATTTCTCTCCAAGAGTTCTTGACAAAGAATTCTATTCAAGGAACAAAACTCTACACAAAATTCTTCTCAAGTGAAAGTTTGAAGTTATCATTTTAAGGTACAAATTTTATTCTCTTATTTTATTCGTGTCTTACTAGTGTATGCAATCTCCATAAAAAGGAATACAACCAAAAGGCCACTTCACTATTGAAGTTTGGTCAAGGTTACATTCCAACATTCTAAACTCCATTTTAATTTACCATTTATTTCTTAATGTAATCGTTTGACATATAATTGTTGGCATTAAATCAATAAAACAAGTTTCCTTTTATTTCTTTTTTGTAAATTCCCCTTTTCTTTACATCATAATTGTTAGCACTTTTCTCATATTAAAATAAGGACATTTAGCATTAGAACACCAATAGTAGCAAGACCCGCGTAAGCGGGGCGGAGTGGGTGTTTAAGTACTTCCCACTCCGTCACCTAACCCCCGAACCCTTCTCTTCCCGAATCTCTAGTTTCGTAATATTAAAATAGGCTATTTCTTTAGGTTTTTCTTATGTTTCCTCTATAACATAGGTGGCGACTCTACAAATTAAAATCAATTAGACATCCTAGGATCCTTCCACCGCTCTAGCCAAGTAGTGGGTTTTTCCGGGGCATCTACAGTGGCGACTCCGCTGGGGACAACATAGAGGGTTAAACTTGCGTTTTATTTTAGGTGTTCTTTTTTCTGTTTTCTGGGCATTCTGGTGGAAAAAGGTGGGAAGCGTGCGCCTCTGGCCTTCTTGGCCTAAGGCGCGCGCCTCCGTCCTTCACCACCAGAATCGCTCGCTTTGCATTATGTCCTTCAATTGGATGTTATTTTTGCTAACAATTCTTGTAGGGGAAAAGTACAATTTTTAGGGTCAAGGCAATCCCTTGAACCCGTCAGTTTGCAGGTACGCCCAGAATCGGGCGCCTTTGTCCAACAGTCTCAAATGCACGCGCCTCCCGCTCTGTATCTCAAAAGTGCGCGCATCCCGTTCTTTCCCAGAACGAAGAAGAACAAAAAAAAAATAATAATAAAAAAATGAGGCAGCAAGTCAGCGCCAGTTTCATTCAATGTGTGTAGTGTGCGGTGTGCGTTCTTTCTTTCTTCTTCTTCTTTCTTTTTCCAGAAAGCAAAAAAAAAAAAAAAAAAAAGGGAGGGGCCATATCAGGCACCAGCCATTCAATGTGTGTGTGTGTGTGATTCGTGCGTGTTTTTGACTTTTTTTTGTTATATTTCTTTTTTTTTTTTTTTAAAAAAAAAAGGGAAAGCAACTTTTGTTGCACATTTTTAGCTTTTCCAAAAAAAAAAAAAGAGTTACATATTTTATTTTGGGACAAAGCTTTTGTACATATTTTCCTCATTTCCTTTCACTTCCCAAAATCTTTTGATATTCTTAAAAAAAAAAAAAAAAAAAATTAGGGGCTGAATCCGAAAATTACAGTTTGATCACTAAAGTTCCAGAAAATTACAGTTTGGTCACTGGATCTCCCAAAACAGCAGTTTGGTCAATACAATTCAGAGAACTGCAGAATAGTCAATGGTTTCAGAAAAGTACAGAACAGTCCCTGGGTTTCAAAACAGTGCAGTTTGATCCCCAGGTTTCAGAAAGTTTCAGAACAGCCCCTAGAGTTCAGAAAATTGCAGTCTCGCCCTATCCCTTCTTTTCTTTGACCGGTCATTGGTTGACTCGGAAGTTGTAATAATTTAGGACCTTAATTCTCCTACCTCCTCTCTTTACTTGCACATATTTGCTTTTCTTTTCTTTTGAAAATAAAAAATAAAAAATATATATATATATTTTGTCATTTGGCTTGACCTCACACTACATGCACATATTCCTATGAATTGCTCACTATCGAGTCGCACAAGTCCAACCCCAAACCCGTCGAGGCCCGTCCTAGAGAGTTTCAAGCTCCACCCGACCTTGACTATCTCGAAGCGGTAAACCTCAACCCGTGGCGTAGTTCACGACTACATGTCGGGGGTGTCCTTAAGCCTCTTTTTAGCCGAGCACAAGCCAACACATTCTTAGTCTAGGTTCTAACACTCCGTGACCAAGTCGGTTTTCGTGTGTCGAGATTTCCTTAAACTAATGTCATCAAATCATACATGCCGTTTCCAAGAGAAACAAGTGGTTATTATGGACAAAATAAAACTCCGTCCCCGCATGTATGCTTTATGACATTAATTTAGTTTAATCCTGTCACATGTAGGTATCCAAAGCGTGGTGGAATCCGATGAGTATATGGGACCGCGAGAAGGTCTATATACTAGTGTGACGATTCCACTATTTTTCTAGAAACCCCAAAAAGGACTCCGTCATTCCGACTTTTTGTAAATAAATAAATTAAAAAAAAAATCTTTTTCTTTATGTGGTTGAGTCTTTTCTCTTGTTTGTGGGTGTAATTCATTTTACTCAAAAGGTATTTGTGGGGCCAACCTAAGATCATCCGTGTTCTTCTAATAGGTCCAAATGGCTTCCAACGGCAACAACAACAATGGTGATAATATTTCCGTGTCCAACGAAGGGTTATTCAACATGGTGACAGCATTGAAAGGGCATATTGATACACTAGCCGAGGATGTCCGTCACAAGGATGATTTATGGCGAGCCCGTTACGAGCATGTGAAAATGGCCCATAAAAGAGAAGTAGCCAAACTCGAGAACCAATTGAAGGGGCTCGCAAATGAAAGAAAAAAGGTCGAAAGCATCGATACCGGTTTGGTCAACACTCTCATGTCCTACATTGACCAAAAGCTTAGTGGGCTAAATTTGCACAAAGGCCCAAGCTCCGATCTTCGTCGAGTTTCTATTCTCATGAACACTATGGTGGCCCTTCCCGAAAGATTCAAGATGCCCGATATTGGCAAGTTCAAAGGCACCTCTTGTCTCGGTGCTCACATCGACTCCTACATTTGGGCCATGCTACCGAAGAAAGTGTCTCCTCAAATAATGGCACAATGCTTCTCACTTAGTCTTGATGGGCTCGCAAAAGATTGGTATATGGGTCTCCCGGTTTCCACCCGCCTCAATTGGGATGCCGCTATGCTTGCCTTTAAGTCACAATATGAAGGCAATTACATGCACCGTCCCATGAAGAAAGAATTGGAGAACACCATGCAAGAGGGCAATGAATCATTTGGGGACTTTTCTCGCCGTTGGAATGACAAGTTAGCCGAGATTGTGGATAGACCCTCAATGAAGGAACAAATTGACATCTTCTTGAAATTTTTTACTTTGGACCACCGAACTCATTTTAGTGGGGCTTTTTATCCAGATTTTGTAAGCATGTATGATGCGGGAATTAAAGTTGACAATTTGCTCCGAGAAGTGGTCGAGTCCTCCTATGAGACAAGCTTCAACGACGAAGGGTTCCCGAGAAATCCGAGCAACGACATGAAAGAATGTAGTGACATGGAAAACTACAACGACAATGAGGACTACAACGACATGGGGGACGACGACAACAATCTTCGGTTCTCTTTCTCTACCTAGTAATAGGAATAAAAAAAATCAAAGTCCTCTAATGTGTGCATTAAGTTTTCTCTCGTCTTGCTTATGTTAAAGTTCGAGTCGGTCTTATCAAATAAAAGTCGTTCTTGTCCTCATACACTCTTCCAAGTAGTTAAATCTAATTCTTGGCAAAATGATGAAAAGATGTCTAAACAAGTTTTAGAACGAAGGCCATCACTTGAACGCCTAGGGGCTAAACATCGTGACGAAGGCGACAACATCAACAACAAATCCAAGACATCAAGTGCCAAAGCAAGGTGGAACTACAACCATGGAGAAAAATCAAGCAATGTTTCAAAGGTGGATTAAAAAAAAAAAAAAAAAAAAAAAAAAAAACTCGCTAGGTTGAAATCCTCAAATCAACCTAGGCAAAAGTTAGAGCACAAAAAAAAAAAAGAAAAAAAAAAGAAATCCCCCTCATTCAAAGAAGTTCACATCAACATCATTCCACCAATGAAGGACAAAACGACATCAACAACAAATCACGACGAAGCGACAAATCCTCACATCGAAAGGAGCATCCACAAGAACTACGGTGACCTGAGCCTCTACACTGGAGGAACGTAGGCAACCTGCGGGTCCGGTCTCATGCAATAAAGAAGATATGTTTAGCCCTAGCGCGTTATGGTGATCAGCCTTCATCTCGAACTTGTCAAGACATCTTTGTACGAGTCATTTGCCAATGAATTAATCACCACAAGATTGAACAACTTTCTTAGAATTGGATTCGCTTTGCGTTCCTTATTGAGTCTAGGGGCTTCTTATCTTTCAGCGATAATCCTAGTTTCTTGCAATCAAATTGGGGCTTTCCTTCTCTTCTCTTTTAATGACTTACTTGCCTTCGTGAGTCATTCAATAAATAAAAATACATGTCAATACTAGGGGCTACTTCCCTAGTCAAGTCAATGTCACTCATCATTAGTGACAAAAGGTCCCCACCGCAAAATCACATGTCTCTTATCCTCAGCTAGTGTCAATGCACACTTCCTCATTAATCGAGTCAAAATGAAGACGCAAAAGAGATGCCCGCTAGATTGAAAACCCGAAAGGGCGGTCTAGACAAAAAACATGGTGTGTCATAAAAAAATTGAGAGAGTGAGAAAACGAAGGAAAAGAGAAATGGAGATCCTCAGCCTCTAAAGAAGACAAGTTCTACATTGAATCTCCTCAGCAAATCAATTCCCCGTCGAGTCAACTTTGGAATTACGAAAGACTCGACAAGATATGGCACAATCAAAGGTCGTCTTGGGTTGTTGGCATAAGAGAGATTGTTCTTGCAATGTGCATTTTTGGGCTCATGTGAAAGAAGGCCCGTCTGAGAATGAGCTCATGATTGATATGGGGTACGAGGTTGCACAAATAGTCCCCAGTGACTCAATTGGTTTGGGCAGCAAATGGCAACAACGTGTGACTCAGTTTTCAAGCTTCTCCAAGCATGTGCCCCTACAGTATGTCGAAAGGCTTCCCGAGAAATGGGGTAGCTCTTGCCATGTCCTATTATGCTTGTTCCCCCACACGAGGACGAGTCTCTTACTTTGCTTTACAAATGATGACGCCCTAGGGGCTATGTGACTCAAGAACAAGAGCTTCTTTTGCTACTCTCGACATTTAATGAGCCTTAGGGGCTATGCTCAAGAAAGATGTATGAGACTACCCTCAAAGTCTCTCAAGAGGAATGTCAAAAAGCCTTCATGTCATGTGTGCTCATGCCTGTTCCCCCAATCAAGGATAGGCCTTTCTTGTGCTACTCACAATCAATGGTGGCACTCTAGGGGCTACACTCAAGTTTGAAAGCCTCCCTCAGCAATAATGCAATTCACGTCACCTCCCAACAATGGCCCTAGCAAAGTCATATGCAACATTGGAAGCATCCTCAATTATTTTGGCACCAAAGGTCTCAAGGGGCTTCGCAACCTACCATCTTTGGGCTATGGCATTACAGTAATCCAAGCAAACGGCAATATTGGGGCTTCGCAATTGACAATCTTTTGGGCAATGATACCCGAGCAATTCAATATGGGGAGTGGTCCAACCTTAAAGGGTCTCTCAGTACTTCACGTCAAAGGTTTTCTGGTTTGAAAGAAGGAATCTGAAGTTATGAATGAATTTGATGATTCTTGTTAGAACTTACAACGAGATTATGAAGGAAGTCTTAGAGAAAAGGAAAAAGATTCAATATGTTAAACTCTATCAAAACAGGGTTATAGCGAGAAATGCCTTGGCCAATCCCAATGTTTCTGCAATTCAGCATCCCCTTCTCCAAGATCAAAAGTAAAAAGTGTGGCTCTTACGCCTCCAGCACTAGTTGCATCCGAAGATCCGTCTTTAGTTCAACTCAAGAAGACTCAAGCAAGCACACCCATTTGGGGACCTTATCACACCAAGACCTCATCATCCGCGACCTCAACAACACCACAAGACATTACTGCATTTGGGTACCGACCACAACGAAGCTATTCATCTCCCCAGTAAGAGTAAGAAGGAGATCTCTATCAAGAATCCTACCTGACGGTGCATCCGCTCTCAATGCCGAACCGATTCCAAGATAATTTGGGACTTCACATCGAAAGGTCTTCACATTCTTGAAGCTCGCAAACAACAAGTACATGACATTTGGGGCTTGGCAATCTCTCGAAGCTTGGTATCAATAATCTCCTCTTGGGGCTTGCCCACGTCAACAAAAGGCAATTTATTTGAAGGGCCAAGAGCTGATTTATCTTGGGGCTATGTCAGTCACTCAAAGTTTGGCATCAAGGGAATTCTAGGGGATTCACAATCAGCAACCCCTAGTTATCTCGACATCAAAAGTCTTTGGAGCCCCATAATCGACAAATCTCTTGGGGCTAGACGACAATCTTCGTTGGGCACAACAGCGACGATAGAATTCAAGCGAGGCAATCCAGACTTCGATAGAACATGACTTGATCTTGGGTTGGCTTTACAAACACACAATGCTTAAATGGTTCACCCACGAACTAAAAAAAAAAAAGAAAAAAAAAAGAGATTTTTCTTTCTTTTCTTTTTATTTTTTCTTACTTGTGTAAAAAGTATGTGCTTCATTTTGCTTTGCTCCTAGATTCTTCCCCAGCGTTCTCCATCATCCTTGAACTACGCTGGTCTGATTCTCTTTAAGGGATACGTAGGCAGCCTTTTGGCACGACCAACCCATCATCCAGAAAGTCATCTCACCGACACTCCATCAAAGTACAAGCAACTCATCTTCATCAGAAGCGTCAACATCCTTCATCAAAGACACGGCATCAGAAATCCATCCCGAATCAAGCGGCCATGCATGCACATAACAGGTACAAGCACACAGCTCCGCGGTGAACCACTGAAATCACCACCTCATCAGCAAAGTCTGCTCAACAAATTCACATCCATCTCCAGTCCCCTATACGGACTCTAAATTTTGGCCACGTTGGGCCGATTTCTATCACCGCATCAGCAGACAGACTCTCGAGTCCCTCCAGTCCCCTATACGGACTCTAAATTTTTTTCACGGTGGGCCGATTTCTATCACCGCATCTGCAGGTAGACTCTCGAGTCCCTCCAGTCCCCTATACGGACTCTAAATTTTGGCCACGGTGGGCCGATTTCTATCACCACACTTTTTGTATCAGCAGGCAGACTCTCGAGTCCCTCCAGTCCCCTACACGGACTCTAAATTTTGGCCTCGGTGGGCCGATTTCTATCACCGCACTTTTTGTATCGGTAGGTAGACTCTCGAGTCCCTCCAGTCCCCTATACGGACTTTAAATATTGGCCACGGTGGGCCGATTTCATGCCACCGCACCCCTTTTATCAGTAAAAGTCGCTCACACAGGGAGCGCATTCATAGTATTTTTATTTAACTTGTTTTTGTTAATTTCGTTACTTCGGTTAAGTTCCTAACTGATTCTGTTAGTTTTGGACTAAACTGCATAACAGAGTTAACTTTTAGAGTCATTCTGTCTTTCTGTCCTTTTTACCCGCGGGCGCTTCCGGAAGTGTTATCGGGCTGCGCGCGGGTCTCGCCCCTAAAGCGGGACCCGCGCGCTTCCCACTTTGGCAGTAACGGATTGCACCTTATTTCCCTCATTTTCCTTGATCACAAAAGCATCTTTTTACCTCCACATTCATCCCTCCTAGTTTTGTAACCTCCAATCCCATTATTCTAGCCTTTTCTTTAAAACAAAATATTTATTTTATTCATTATTTGATTTTCTCTTTATTATTTAATTTGATTTATTTTCTTATTGGTTGAAAAGCCATCTTTTCCTCTCTTTTCTACGTATTTAAACCCCTCATTTCTACCTTAGAAAGAGACTTGAAAACTTCTTCACAAATACACTATACACATTTCTCTCCAAGAGTTCTTGACAAAGAATTCTATTCAAGCAACAAAACTCTACACAAAACTCTTCTCAAGTGAAAGTTTGAAGTTCTCATTTTAAGGTACAAATTTTATTCTCTTATTTTATTCGTGTCTTACTAGTGTATGCAATCTCCATAAAAAGGAATACAACCAAAAGGCCACTTCACTATTGAAGTTTGGTCAATGTTACATTCCAACATTCTAAACTCCATTTTAATTTACCATTTATTTCTTAATGTAATCGTTTGACATATAATTGTTGGCATTAAATCAATAAAACAAGTTTCTTTTTATTTCTTTTTTGTAAATTCCCCTTTTCTTTACATCATAATTGTTAGCACTTTTCTCATATTAAAATAAGGACATTTAGCATTAGAACACCAATAGTAGCAAGACCCGCGTAAGCAGGGCGGAGTGGGTGTTTAAGTACTTCCCACTCCGTCACCTAACCCCCGAACCCTCCTCTTCCCGAATCTCTAGTTTCGTAATATTAAAATATTCTATTTCTTTAGGTTTTTCTTATGTTTCTGTGAATACGCGTGTTTGAAATCGAGAGTCGCCACGTTGTTTTATTTGTTGTTAAAACATTGAGAAAACCATTTATGAGAATAATAGGGTTCGGGGGTCAAATTACAACCAGAGAAGAATATTCATGTTATCACTCCTATTGCCCGACAAATCGGTCTTTCTATCATGATCAATGTGTGTGTGTGTGTTAGTGTTTGAGACCGGATCCAAAGATTGCCTACATTATTCTCATCATGAGAAGCTCAGGTCGGTGTAGTTCAATGAGAATAATAGGGTTCGGGGGTCAAATTACAACCAGAGAAGAATATTCATGTTATCACTCCTATTAGGGTTTGATGAAACCCTAGGATCATCATAGGCTATGTCATGTGCACATAAATAGGGATTAAAATCTTAGATCTAGCATATTATCAATTTATAAGTAGTAAATCGAGCATAATAATAAGAACATCATGAATACATATGAATGAACACATAAATATGAAGATCGCTACCCTAGTCATGGCATATATTATGAATCTAGACTAAGAACGTGAAGAACGCATGAAGAACATATGAATATGGATGCATAAACATAATGAAAACATGCATAATATAGATCTAGCCTAAGGACATGACAAAAACATAATAAGAAAAGTAAGAAGACTTACCTTGATCGGCAAGAATTAGGGTTGAAGCTTCTTGAAGATTCGAAGAGGCTTCGAGGGTGCCAGAAAGGCTTAAACTAAGAGTTTTCCCGTCAGTTTTGACTCAGAAACACGTAGAATGAATTGGTTATCGATCTCTGGGGCTGGAGGCACCTATTTATAGGGAATAGGAGTCAGGAGGAGAGAACTGTGTGGAAATTTCAACACTGGCCGCGTGGCCAGTCACGACTGGCCGCGTGGCCAGTCTTGCCGGATTGCGCCGTTATCTTGATCTCAGTGAAATCTTATCACTTTGTTCTCGGGATCAGGTCATTATTTTGATAGAATTCGACCTAGAACTGATTTCGTCCAACTAGAACTCTGGAAAGCTGTCGGATAAGTCCCTGTCAGGTTTTTATTGCCTAAAAGGTCCTTAGAGATATCTAAAGGTCTAGAAAGTCCTAAATCTTCAGATCGGGTACTAACAGTAGCGCCTCAGCGACGCTTTTTACAAGGCATGGAGGGTCGTCGATTAAGAGAAGGAACCGGTCTGAAACAAGTGTTCCAAATCGGGGGAGAGAAAAGGTAAGGATGACCAAGTTGGCCGAGCGGCTGGACCTTCGTTAGGCTACCTACGTATCCAAGTGGAATCAAGCCAGTCGTAGTTCGAGAACTGCGGGGAAAGAAAGAAACGAGACACCGTCTTTTGCTGGGGATAGACAAGTATTCGTAAAGTAATAAAGTCGCGTGGACCCTACGGGGGAGAAAAGAAAGAAGAAAAAAGGAAAAAGAAACGAGATATCGTTTTTCCGCATGGGATTGACAAACACTCGTGAAGCAATAAAGTCACGTGGACCCTACTGGGGAAAAGGAAGAAGAAAAAAGGAAAAAGAAATGAGATATCGTCTTTCCACATGGGATTGACAAACACTCGTGAAGTAATAAAGTCACGTGGACCCTACTGGGGAAAAGGAAGAAGAAAAAAAGGAAAAAAAAAACGAGATATCGTCTTTCCGCATGGGATTGACAAACACTCGTGAAGCAATAAAGTCACATGGACCCTACTGGGGAAAGGAGGGAAGGCCATACGCACGGTTCGACAAGAAGTTTAAAGAATCGAGAACAGAATAAGGGATGAATTCTAACTTCCTATAGAGCGCACGTAATCCCAATATTTCTTGATAATTCATAGACTTGGTTAATTTACGCAGTCTTCTGGACCGGTCCTAGCGGGACTGGGTGGTTTACCAGGTCTTCCGGACCAGTCCTAGCGAGACTGGGTGGTTTACGAGGTCTTCCAGACTAGTCTTGGCGAGACTGGGTGGTTTACGGGGTCTTCCGGACCGGTGATGGTGATTTACGGGGTCTTCCGGACCGGTTTGGAACGAACTAAGGATGAGTCCTAGAGATCGAGGTGCTTTTGCGATACGAATGTATGAATGTACCACTTTTAGAGTTTTAGTATGATGTGATCATTTGTTGTAACTCGAAGATTTACAGATGTAGAGATACCTATTGTTTAGGTGAGAAGTTTGAGTGAGATTACCTATAGTATAGGGTTTGAGCTTTGATTGTTTGAGTTTAGAGATGTTTTGGATGTGAATTTCCCAATATTTGGGGTTACGTGAATCTTGTAGAAAATTAGTTGTATTTTACCCATAGTTTGGGGTTTAAATGAATTTTTCGTAGATTGCAAAGATTTGGATTGTGATTTACTCAAGTTTGGGGTTTAAGTTAATTCTTGTTGATTTGTAAGAGTTATAATCGTGAATTACCCAAGTTCGGGGTTAAATATTAACCGTAGAGGGTTTTAATTGTGAATTGCTCTTAGACTTGATTGTGAGATATTTTGGAGCGAGGGACTCAAATTGGAATTTTCCCGAAGATGGGGCTTTGTGTTTAGCATTATGGAGTAGAGATGTTTTGATTGTAATTTACCTTTGAATGAAAGGTTTGATTATTAATTCCTTCGAACGAGAAGGTTTGATTGTTAATTACTTCGAACGAGAAGGTTTGATTGAATTAATTACTTCGAATGAGAAGGTTTGAGTGACTTTTATGTTGATTGTTTTGATTGTAAATTACCCAAAGTATGGGATTTTGATTATAAATTACCCAAGGTATGGGGGTTGGATATGTTAATGTTAAACACGAGGGATATGTTTGTTATTTTACCTTGACTGAAGGGTTTGATTGCATTTTACTCAAAGTTGGGGTTTTGAATAAATTATTGTTAATTTGGTTGTGGATTACCCAAGGTTTGGGATTTGAATGATTTTGTTGATATGATTGCGGGTTACCCAAAGTTTGGGGTTTAGAGGTTTTGAATGTAAATCACTTCGGATTAGAAGGTTTGATTGAATTAATTACTTCGAACGAGAAGGTTTGATTGCAATTTACCCAAAGTTACGGGGTTTGGTTGTTAATTACCCAAGGTATGGGGTTTGGATTTGGATGGTGTTAAGTTGAGGTGCTTTTTTTGCAAATTACCCAAGATATGGGGTTCGAGTGAATTAAATGTAGAATACAAGGGACTTAGTTGTAAGTTGCCTTAAGTAAGTGATTTGACTGTAAATTTACCTTGAATGAAGGGTTTGATTGTTAATTACTTCGAACGAGAAGGTTTGATCGTTAATTACTTCGAACGAGAAGGTTTGATTGTGAGTTACCCAAAGTTTGGGATTTGAATGGTTATATTTGGTAATTACCCTTGTTTAGATTTTGGTGGTTTTGTTAAAAAACGCAATCTTTTTGTGGTCCAACAATATTGTAATCTTTGACCGATCTTTGACTTGGCTGACTTTGTTAAAAGTGCCTTTTGTGTTGTTTGAATTTTGTTTAGAGTGTAATGTACATTAGTGTTTCGTTGAGAAAGCTTATTTTGGATGAAGTTTATACTTTTGTCCGTTAATTATTGAAATGTTTTGGACTTGTTCGGAGTTGACTTGTCTTGGATTTGTTTTGAGTTGACTTGTCTTGTCCTAGGTAGACTAGGGTTTTGATTGTGAGATTTTTATAGTATTCGTTGGGAATTTTGGGGATTCTCCTAATGCAACGGTTTATGTATGCATGTATCATGAAGTGAATTGCTAGATTGATTGCATACCTTTGCTGTGTATACCTGTCTGTGTTGGCATGTTGCATTGCCGCCCTTGCAGTTGAGGGGCTCATGTAGCATTGTGCATAGCTTGTGGGGGAGGATCCCAGAGACTGTAGAGAGCAAAGTGCGGGTCACCGGCTTGGGAGCATTCTTCGAGTACCGATCCGTTCATGGCACTGTGGGAGCATTTGTGGGATATCACCCATTCGTTTCACTTTGGTTGGGGAGAGGTTATGGCAGCTCCTTCGGGCTTTGCGGCTCTTACCGGGTTGTGGTTCATAGGTATCCCTAGTGTGGAGTGATGATACCTTGCTCACCGATGGGAGTGCGGATGGACTTCCGAGCTTGATCGGGTTTGATTGCACTGATAGCAGGAGCGGGTATGATGTATGTTTGGGCGGCCCTAGGAGGCAGTATGAGGAGATGCTTGTGGCTCTTGCGGCCGAAGGCGGTGATGTAGAGATAGTTTTCCGTCCGTTCATTTGGTATGGATTGTCGTAGACCACTAATGTCGATACTACGACGATGATTCCTTTGTTGGGATGCCCATTGGACTTGGATGCAAGAGCTACAGGCTTAGTAAAGTTGTACCATTCCCTAGATCGGAGTTGTAGATCGTAGTTGTGCTTGAGGCGACGGGCTAGCGGAGGTTGTTGATTGGACACGGCAGAGATGCCCTTTACTTGAGTGAGAGGGTGTCTCTCTAGGATGGAGTAGGTAGTGTCTACTTAGTTCCGGTGGATCTTCCGTGGTCCATGACTGTTTCAACGTCTTTGTCTGACCGGGTTAGGTTGACCAAGGGCCTTGATGCTAGACAGTTTGTGGTAGAGGGAGCCTCGTATGATGACTTTGTTAGGACGCGCCTTTGGGGCTCACGCGCTGTGATAGAGGAGAAACTACGGAGATGGGGTAGAGGCATGTTGAGTCGGTCGTACCGGGCCCAGTAGGTCCTTCCTTTGACAGGGTTTTTAGAGTCTCTCTGTATGATCATGTAGACGGTGATGATAACCCTCAGTGGGTGCAGCATAAGGAGAGTGAGATAACCTTGGAGTTTCAGATCCCGACGGGTCGTGTCAATGTATGTACTTTTACCCCTTCTTTTGTCCATCCCTTTTCTTGTCTTTAGTCATTCCCTAGTTCGGACTTTCTTTGCCATACTCGTGCTGCCTTTGTCTAAGGTGACTAGTTAGACATATGAGGTCATGGCTTGCCGTGGGTCGGGCTTACGAGCGGTGATCCGGAGATTGCACAGGAAGGTGTGAAGGGCCTCCGCTAGGTGGCAGAATGCGGTGGTCCTCCTCCTTTCAGTGATGACGATGGTGCTCTGGGTGGACATCTTCAGAAGAGGTTTCGAGGCGATGCTAGTGGATCGGCTTCTTAGTTTCTGCATTTTGTTAGCGTAGAGCACAGACAGTAGCATAGTATATATTGATGGATGACTGTATAAACATTTATGTACTATGCAATATGTACAGTAGCAAGTAGCACGTAGAGTATGTAAATAACGTGTAGCACGTAGAGTAGCAAGTAGCATGTAGATAGCATACAGATAGCATGTAAATAAATAGCATGTAGACTGACTAAGAGCGCAATGTACAGGCTAAGGGTACCCTAGTTGGGTCGATAAACTATTTGACTTAAGTAGCCTAAAGAAGATATAGGGCTTTTGACCTAGGGGAGACGGGACGCAAGACCCAAGGGTATCCTAAGGTAAAAGTTGTAGGACCGAGTCAATTAGGACATCACGGAGATGAGACAAAAGACATTTTGTAAATAAGTGGAGACCGAGCGTGCGGGTTTATAAATAATGTGTCATGATAGAAAACACTTTTGAAAATGTAACGACTTTATAAAGATGCCTTATAATTAATTACAGTCTAATTAATTGAAGCACTTGTCCTTCATTAGATTCGTTGATTAGGGTAGCTTTTCGGGTGAGTGAGACTTCATCGGGTTGCCGGTGATTTCTGAGTAGCGAGGCAGTTGTCTTAACTTGTTTTGGAGAAGCCCCTGTTTGAACGGGGGGTCTTTGAAAGAAGTGAGCCATATTGAGCGCCGGTGGAGAGAGATGACCTTCTGCGGGGAATGATCTTGTTAGAGTATCCGTACTCGGCATAATTCCATTAGGGCAGCCCCAGTCTGGTGAAGGCATAAGGTGGGTGAATGCTACCTCCTTTAGACGCACCCTATTTTTTCTCTCGACCGCCCTTGCGGGTTTTCAATCTAGGTGGGTATATTCTTTTAGCGTCATTTTTTTTTTCCAGTCGACTCGAAATAAAGTAGAAAGACAGATATGTACGGACGACTTGCAGGAGCCTTTTTGTTATAGTGAGAGAAGAGAGAGAGAGAGAGAGAACAAGAGAGGGAGTTCTCGCATTTAGACCTTACGGGAAGTATGTGTATAAAAGGAGGGAAGCCCCTGCTAGACAGAAAGTAAGTGTTTAGCTCTTTCCTAGATTGTAGAACAGAAAACTTGTCGAGACATTTGAAAATTGTTTTATTTAGAATTGTCTTTTGATTGCTCGAGAATGGACCTCGTTGATTAGTTACGTATCTTATGATAATGTTTTATACAAGTAGTCTCGAAATAATAAATGCCTTGATTAATCGAGAAAGAGAATAGAAATTATAGTGTATGGGGAAGCGAGAAAAGAATGAAAGTTAGCTCGAAGTGAGTTGTATAAATTTTGTGGACTGGACCATGAGGTTGCCTACGTTCCTCTCGGTGTGAGAGGCTCAGGTCTGCGTAGTTCGAGGATGATCCGGTTGATGATGCTACCGGGCTTGAGAAAGAAAGTTGGTCTACTCCAATGTTGCTTGTTGCTTTGGACCACTTTGTTTGTAGTTGTTGCTTTGGACCACTGCTGTCGAGATGAGTTGAACCCCTTTGAAAAGGAAGAAAAATAGGAAATATGAAGTGAAAAGAAAGTGGGACTTTTACTTTTCTATGATGATAGCCCCTTCTATTTTTCTTTGCTTTGATTTATTTCTTTGTGCACACCCTTTTTTTTTTTGCCTAGGCCGCCCTTGTGGGTTTTCAACCTAGCGGGCTTCTTTTTTGTGCATTTGCTCTAATTTTTTCCTAAGCCGCACGTTGTGGGTTTCGACCTAGCGAGCTCTCATTTTTTTTATATATATATATTTACATATTTAAACGTAGGGCGAGATGAGCCCCTAGTTTGCTTTTGCCTTCGGGAGGTAGAACTCGTGGAGGGGGTTTGAATAGCCCCTTGCATTTCGTTGACTTCTTCAAGGAGGACGGACAGCCCCAGTGCATCGTCATGGGAACGGACAACTTCTATGAATGTGCGGACGCTTCTTCGATGGTGAGCAGTTTTGCAGTCGTCATCTTCTTCACGGGAAGGTGGAAGTGTATATATAGAGGGTGCACACAGTAGGTGTACACAAGGAGTATGTATGGAGGGTGCACACAATGGGTGTACACAAGGAGAATATATAGAGGGTGCACACAGTGGGTGTACACGAGGAGAGCATATATGGAGGGTGCACACAGTGGGTGTACACGAGGAGAGTATATGGAGAGTGCACACAGTGGGTGTACACAAGGAGAATATATATGAAGAGTGCACACAGTGGGTGTACACAAGAATATATATGAAGAGTGCACACAGTGGGTGTACACAAAGAGAATATATATGAAGAGTGCACACAGTGGGTGTACACAAGGAGAGTATATGGAGGTTGCACACAGTGGGTGTACACAAAGAGAATATATAGAGTGTACATAGTGGGTGTACACAAGTTGTATATGAGGGTAGGTATAGAGAGGACAAATAGAAAAGAGAAAACAATTCGATTGATCGAGGCGTTTGTTATTTTAAGACTAATTGTTTGTTAATTTATGTATGATGGTTTGTGGGTCCATTTACCTTTTAATGAGTCTTTATTAATGAATATATTTGCGATTAATTCGTCATATAAAGATATAGCAATCAATTGTCAATTAAGATTAATACAATTTTTCATGGAATTGATTTATATGCAAGATTATGTCTCAAGTCTAGAGAGAAAAGAAATAAAGACACTTTTCTTAAAGACTCTAATTGACTAGTCCGAGGTGGACTTTAACAATCTAACTAATGTCTGGAGTGGACTTTTGCTAGTAAAAATAAAAGACTAATGTCCGAGGTGGACCTTGACTAAAAGACTCTCTAGAACCTACGAAGACTGAAAGACTCTTTTTTTTATTTATTTTTTTTAGAAGGAGGTAGCCCCGGTGTAACTTCTTGCTTGCTTGGACTTTGCTCACGCCCATGTGTTCCTTTAACGGATGATGGCTCCACTATCGATGAGGCTCTGGATCTTTCTCTTCAGATGGATGCAGTTCTCGGTGTCATGACCAACGTATTGGTGATACTTGCAGTATTTGGAGTGATCCAAGTTTGGTCTTACACTGATCGGCTTGAAGTCGAGGAGAGGAGATAACTTGCCGATTTGAACTAGACTTTCGAAACATTTGTCTAATGGCATACCCAAATCATCGAACTCGCGCTCGTCTTTCTTGTCACGATCCATCTTGGAGAGTGGTTTAGGCACTGGTATTCCTTGTTGATGAGTAGTCATAGGAGGCATCCCAATGGGGAAAGTCTGTGGTGGCCCATACATTTGAGGAGCGTACGGGTGTTGAAACTGGGCATGAGGGAGAGTGCGGTTGAGGTACTCGTAAATGCCATGGATGTCAGGCCGGAGATGTTCCTCGGTGTCCTTTAGAGCTTTGTACATTACTTTCTGGAAGCAGTTTGTTTGCTTGAGGAGAACAGACTCAAAAAAGGCTTCTTGTTCATCGAAAAGAGTTCGGGAGAGGGTTGATTGCTCTCTGAGGATAGTCTCGTAGTGGGCCGCTTGCTTGTTGAGGAGAGTCTCATAGAAGGCTTCTTGCTTATTGAGAGCGGTGTCAAGATGGACCGCTTGCTTGTTGAGGATGGTGTTGAAGTGAGCCATTTGCTCGTTGAGAACGTTGCTGGAGTGGAGAGTTGTCTCGAGACCTTGGGTGGTAGCTTCGGTTGTGACTGCGTTGGTCCCTTTGGTAGACATGATGCAGGATTCTGTAGTGATGGTGGAGAAGTTAAGTCTGTGAATTAAATTAGACTCATAATTAATGACAAGGCATCGTTATAAAATCTTTTTTTATAAAAAGACTCGATCTCCGTATTTTTGAAATGTTCTTTGAATGAAAAGACTAAAAGTTTGACCGGGATAGAGGTCAGTGATTTTGAAAATCATAAGTAATAGAAGATGACCGTAGAGGTCTTAAAAGTAAGGAGGGATGACTCGGTCCTTGGTTAGGTATCGGTGGAGGGACCCTAGTAGACCAAGAGGTAGGTCGTCCAAGATCGGCTAGCTTGACTAAAGGTGGGCTCAAGATGAAGAATTGTTTTAGATGGGTCAAGGTGACGGGTTTGACCTAGATGGCTTGGAGACGGTTTGACCTAGGTGGGTCAAGGTGACGGGTGGACCTAGACGGGTCAGAGATGGGTTAACCTAAGTTGATTTGAGGTAGGGTTGACCTAAGCGAGTTGAGATATGGGTAGGTTGACCTAGATGGGTCAATGATAGGTAGGTTGACCTAAGCGGGTCGAAGTTGACTTAGGAGGTCAAAGGTTGACCTAGGCGGGATGGCATCGAGTAAGTTGACCTAGAGGTTTAACTAGGGTTGACCTAGACGGGTCGAGGGTTTGACAAGAGTCGATCTAAGGTAGACTAGGTTGACCTAGACGGTCGAGATGACGGGTTGGCCTAGGCGGGTCGAAGGTTGAGGTTTGACCTAAACGGGTCAAGGATGAAGGTTTGACCTAGACGGGTTGACTTAGACGGGTCGAGATGACGAGTTGACCTAGACAGGTCGAAGGTTGACTAGAGTTGATCTAGGGTAGACTAGGTTGACCTAGACGGGTCGAAGGTTGACTAAAGTTGATCTAGGGTAGACTAGGTTGACCTAGACGGGTCGAAGGTTGACTAGAGTTGATCTAGGGTAGACTAGGTTGACCTAGGGTAGACACACACAACATGATGAATGATTTTAGTTAAGATTAGGATTACTTGTTTTGATAAGTGTTCTTAACTTGATCAAAGTGCATGGTTTAGAAACGAACAAGGATTAACCTCAACGGCTCGGGAGCGAACATGATGAGTTAGATAGCCCAAGTGCCACGAAGATAGAGGCGACAGGATCAACAAAATCTGTGCACTCAGCGGAGTATCCAGTAGGGTGTGCAGTGTGACACGGACTAGTGGTAGTGTGCCATTTGATTACGTATTTTATGATGATATGCAATGCACGAGAAAAGTCTACTAGCATAACAATTCATAGTATTTAAGCATGAAACGAACATAATAGAGTAGATCTAGAACATTTAAAGCATGCTACAAACACATAAACCTGCAAGAAATCGTTAGAAACAGATTTGCAGAAAAGGGGTGCGCGGGACAGTTAGAACACACACAAAATCATGAAGTTAATGAAAGTTAGACCCTCTTAAGTTTTGAAAAAAGGTTTTTCGAAAACAAGTCCCCAGTGGAGTCGCCACTGTGAATACGCGAGTTTGAAATCGAGAGTCGCCACGTTGTTTTATTTGTTGTTAAAATATTGAGATTTATGAGAATAATAGGGTTCGGGGGTCAAATTACAACAAGAGAAGAATATTCATGTTATCACTCCTATTGCCCGACAAATCGGTCTTTCTATCATGATCAATGTGTGTGTGTGTGTGTTAGTGTTTGAGACCGGATCCGAAGATTGCCTACATTCTTCTCATCATGAGAAGCTCAGGTCATTGTAGTTCATTGATGAATTAGAATTGGGAGAGATGAAGCGGGATCATGCATATAGAGGGGGAAGATTAGGGTTAGAAATAGTTCTTAGATCGTATTAGGGTTTGATGAAACCCTAGGATCATCATAGGCTATGACATGTGCACATAAATAGGGATTACAATCCTAGATCTAGCATATTATGAATGTATAAGTAGTAAATCTAGCATAATAATAAGAACATCATGAATACATATGAATGAACACATAAACATGAAGATCGCTACCCTAGTCATGGCATATATTATGAATCTAGACTAAGAACGTGAAGAACGCATGAAGAATATATGAATATGGATGCATAAACATAATGAAAACATGCATAATATAGATCTAGCCTAAGGACATGACAAGAACATAATAAGAAAAGTAAGAAGACTTACCTTGATCGGCAAGAATTAGGGTTGAAGCTTCTTGAAGATTCGAAGAGGCTTCGAGGGTGCCAGAAAGGCTTAAACTAAGAGTTTTCCCGTCAGTTTTGACTCAGAAACTCGTAGAATGAATTGGTTATCGATCTCTAGGGCTGGAGGCACCTATTTATAGGGAATAGGAGTCAGGAGGAGAGAACTGTGCGGAAATGTCAACACTGGCCGCGTGGCCAGTCTTGCCGGATTGCGCCGTTATCTTGATCTCAGTGAAATCTTATCACTTTGTTCTCGGGATCAGGTCATTATCCTGATAGAATTCGACCTAGAACTGATTTCGTCCAATAGAACTCTGGAAAGCTATCGGATAAGTCCCTGTCAGGTTTTTATTGCCTAAAAGGTCCTTAGAGATATCTAAAGGTCTAGGGAGTCCTAAATCTTCAGATCGGGTACTAACAGTTTCCTCTATAACATAGGTGGCGACTCTACAAATTAAAATCAATTAGACATCCTAGGATCCTTCCACCGCTCTAGCCAAGTAGTGGGTTTTTCCGGGGTATCTACAGTGGCGACTCCGCTGGGGACAACATAGAGGGTTAAACTTGCGTCTTATTTTTGGTGTTCTTTTTACTGTTTTCTAGGCATTCTGGTGGAAAAGGGTGGGAAGCGTGCGCCTCTGGCCTTCTTGGCCTAAGGCGCGCGCCTCCGACCTTCACCACCAGAATCGCCCGCTTTGCATTATGTCCTTCAATTGCATGTTATTTTTGCTAACAATTCTTGTAGGGGAAAAGTACAATTTTTAGGGTCAAGGCAATCCCTTGAACCCGTCAGTTTGCAGGTACGCCCAGAATCGGGCGCCTTTGTCCAATAGTCTCAAATGCACGCGCCTCCCGCTCTGTATCTCAAAAGCGCGCGCATCCTGTTCTTTCCCAGAACGAAGAAGAACAAAAAAAAAAAAAAAGGAGGCAGCAAGTCAGCGCTAGTTTCATTCAATGTGTGTAGTGTGCGGTGTGCGTTCTTTCTTTCTTCTTCTTCTTTCTTTTTCCATAAAGCAAAAAAAAAAAAAAAAGGGAGGGGCCATAACAGGCACCAGCCATTCAATGTGTGTGTGTGTGTGTGTGTAGTGTGTGTTTTTGACTTTTTTTTTGTTCTATTTCTTAAAAAAAAAAAAAAAAAAAAAAAAAGGGAAAGCAACTTTTGTTGCACATTTTTAGCTTTTCCAAATAAAAAAAAGGAGTTACATATTTTATTTTGGGACAAAGCTTTTGTACATATTTTCCTCATTTCCTTTCTCTTCCCAAAATCTTTTGATATTCTTAAAAATAAAAAAAAATAAAAAAAAAATTAGGGGCTGAATCCAAAAATTACAGTTTGGTCACTGAAGTTCCAGAAAATTACAGTTTGGTCACTGGATCTCCCAAAACAGCAGTTTGGTCACTAGAATTCAGAGAACTGCAGAATAGTCATTGGGTTTCAGAAAAGTGCAGAACAGTCCCTGGGTTTCAGAACAGTGCAGTTTGATCCCCAGGTTTTAGAAAGTTTCAGAACAGCCCCTAGAGTTCAGAAAATTGCAGTCTCGCCCTCTCCCTTCTTTTCTTTGACCGGTCATTGGTTGACTCGGAAGTTGTAATAATTTAGGACCTTAATTCTCCTCCCTCCTCTCTTTACTTGCACATATTTGCTTTTCTTTTCTTTTGAAAAAAAAATAATAAAAAAAAAAAAAATTGTCACTTGGCTTGACCTCACACTACATGCACATATTCCTATGAATTGCTCACTATCGAGTCGCACATGTCCAACCCCAAACCCGTCGAGGCCCGTCCTAAAGAGTTTCAAGCTCCACCCGACCTTGACTCTCTCGAAGCGGTAAACCTCAACCCGTGGCGTATTCACGACTACATGCCGGGGGTGACCTTAAGCCTCTTTTTAGCCGAGCACAAGCCAACACATTCTTAGTCTAGGTTCTAACACTCCGTGACCAAGTCGGTTTTCGTGTTGAGATTTTCCTAAACTAATGTCATCAAATCATACATGCCGTTTCCAAGAGAAACAAGTGGTTATTATGGACAAAATAAAACTCCGTCCCCGCATGTATGCTTTATGACATTAATTTAGTTTAATCCCGTCACATGTAGGTATCACAAGCGTGGTGGAATCCGATGAGTATATGGGACCGCGAGAAGGTCTATATACTAGTGTGACGATTCCACTATTTTTCTAGAAACCCCAAAAAGGACTCCGTCCTTCCGACTTTTTGTAAATAAATTAATTAAAAAAAAATATTTTTCTTTATGTGGTTGAGTCTTTTCTCTTGTTTGTGAGTGTAATTCATTTTACTCAAAAGGTATTTGTGGGGCCAACCTAAGATCAACCGTGTTCTTCTAATAGGTCCAAATGGCTTCCAACGGCAACAACAACAATGGTGAGAATATTTCCGTGTCCAACGAAGGGTTATTCAACATGGTGACAGCATTGAAAGGGCAAATTGATACACTAGCCGAGGATGTCCATCATAAGGATGATTTATGGCAAAGCCGTTACGAGCATGTGAAAATGGCCAATAAGAGAGAAGTAGCCAAACTCGAGAACCAATTGAAGGGGCTCGCAAATGAAAGAAAAAAGGTCAAAATCATCGATACCGGTTTGGTCAACACTCTCATGTCCTACATTTACCAAAAGCTTAGTGGGCTAAATTTTCACAAAGGCCCAAGCTCCGATCTTCGTCGAGTTTCTATTCTCATGAACTCTATGGTGGCCCTTCCCGAAAGATTCAAGATGCCCGATATTGGCAAGTTCAAAGGCACCTCTTGTCTCGGTGCTCACATCGACTCCTACATTTGGGCCATGCTACCGAATAAAGTGTCTCCTCAAATAATGGCACAATGCTTCTCACTTAGTCTTGATGGGGTCGCAAAAGATTGGTATATGGGTCTCCCGGTTTCCACCCGCCTCAATTGGGATGCCGCTATGCTTGCCTTTAAGTCACAATATGAAGGCAATTACATGCACCGTCCCACGAAGAAAGAATTGGAGAACACCATGCAAGAGGGCAATGAATCATTTTGGGACTTTTCTCACCGTTGGAATGACAAGTTAGCCGAGATTGTGGATAGACCCTCAATGAAGGAACAAATTGACATCTTCTTGAAATGTTTGACTTTGGACCACCGAACTCATCTTAGTGGGGCATTTTATCCGGATTTTGCAAGCATGTATGATGCGGGAATTAGAGTTGACAATTTTCTCCGAGAAGTGGCCGAGTCCTCCTATGAGACAAGCTTCAATGACGAAGGGTTCCCGAGCAATCCGAGCAACGACATGGAAGACTATAACGACAATGAGGACTACAATGACATGGGGGACGACGACAACAATCTCCATTTCTCTTTCTCTACCTAGTAATAGGAATAAAAAAAAAGTCAAAGTCCTCTAATGTGTGCATTAAGTTTTCTCTCGTCTTGCTTATGTTAAAGTTCGAGTCGGTCTTATCAAATAAAAGTCGTTCTTGTCCTCATAAACTCTTCCAAGTAGTTCAATCTAATTCTTGGCAAAATGATGAAAAGATGTCTAAACAAGTTTTAGAACGAAGGCCATCACTTGAACGCCTAGGGGCTAAACATCGTGACGAAGACGACAATATCAACAACAAATCCCAAGACATCAAGTGCCAAAGCAAGGTGGAACTACAACCATGGAGAAAAATCAAGCAATGTTTCAAAGGGGGATTAAAAAAAAAAAAAAAAAAAAAAAAAAAATCCCCCTCATTCAAAGAAGTTCACATCAACATCATTCCACCAATGAAGGACAAAACGACATCAACAACAAATCACGACGAAGCGACAAATCCTCACATCGAAAGGAGCATCCACAAGAACTACGGTGACCTGAGCCTCTACACTGGAGGAACGTAGGCAACCTGCGGGTCCGGTCTCATGAAAGAAAGAAGATATGTTTAGCCCTAGCGCGTTATGGTGATCGGCCTTCATCTCGAACTTGTCAAGACATCTTTGTACGAGTCATTTGACAATGAATTAATAACCACAAGATTGAACAACTTTCTTAGAATTGGATTCGCTTTGCGTTCCTTATCGAGTCTAGGGGCTTCTTATCTTTCAGCGATAATCCCAGTTTCTTGCAATCAAATTGGGGCTTTCCTTCTCTTCTCTTTTAATGACTTACTTGCCTTCGTGAGTCATTCAATAAATAAAAATACATGTCAATACTAGGGGCTACTTCCCTAGTCAAGTCAATGTCACTCATCATTAGTGACAAAAGGTCCCCACCGCAAAATCACATGTCTCTTATCCTCAGCTAGAGTCAATGCACACTTCCTCATTAATCGAGTCAAAATGAAGACGCAAAAGAGATGCCCGCTAGATTGAAAACCCGAAAGGGCGGTCTAGGCAAAAAACAGGGTGCGTCATAAAAAAAATTGAGAGAGTGAGAGAGCGAAGGGAAAGAGAAATGGAGATCCCCATCCTTTAAAGAAGACAAGTACTACATTGAATCTCCTCAGCAAATCAATTCCCCGCCGAGTCAACTTTGGAATTACAAAAGACTCGACAAGATATGGCACAATCAAAGGTCGTCTTGGGTTGTTGGCATAAGAGAGATTGTTCTTGCAATGTGCATTTTTGGGCTCATGTGAAAGAAGGCCCGTCCGAGAATGAGCTCATGATTGATATGGGGTACGAGGTTGCACAAATAGTCCCCAGTGACTCAATTGGTTTGGGCAGCAAATGGCAACAACGTGTGACTCAGTTTTCAAGCTTCTCCAAGCATGTGCCCCTACACTATGTCGAAAGGCTTCTCGAGAAATGGGGTAGCTCTTGCCATGCCTATTATGCTTGTTCCCCCACACGAGGACGAGTCTCTTACTTTGCTTTACAAATGATGACGCCCTAGGGGCTATGTGACTCAAGAACAAGAGCTTCTTTTGCTACTCTCGACATTTAATGAGCCTTAGGGGCTATGCTCAAGAAAGATGTATGAGACTACCCTCAAAGTCTCTCAAGAGGAATGTCGAAAAGCCTTCATGTCATGTGTGCTCATGCCTGTTCCCCCAATCAAGGATAGGCCTTTCTTGTGCTACTCACAATCAATGGTGGCACTCTAGGGGCTACACTCAAGTTTGAAAGCCTCCCTCAGCAAAAATGCAATTCACGTCACCTCCCAACAATGGCCCTAGCAAAGTCATATGCAACATTGGAAGCATCCTCAATTATTTTGGCACCAAAGGTCTCAAGGGGCTTCGCAACCTACCATCTTTGGGCTACGGCATTACAGTAATCCAAGCAAAAGGCAATATTGGGGCTTCTCAATTGACAATATTTTGGGCAATGATACCCGAGCAATTCAATATAGGGAGTGGTCCAACCTTAAAGGGTCTCTCAGTACTTCACGTCAAAGGTTTTCTGGTTTGAAAGGAGGAATCTGAAGTTATGAATGAATTTGATGATTCTTGTTAGAACTTACAACGAGATTATGAAGGAAGTCTTAGAGAAAAGGAAAAAGATTCAATATGCTAAACTCTATCAAAACAGGGATATAGCGAGAAATGCCTTGGCCAATCCCAATGTTTCTGCAATTCAGCATCCCCTTCTCCAAGATCAAAAGTAAAAAGTGTGGCTCTTTCGCCTCCAGCACTAGTTGCATCCGAAGATCCGTCTTTAGTTCAACTCAAGAAGACTCAAGTAAGCATACCCATTTGGGGACCTTATCACACCAAGACCTCATCATCCGCGACCTAGATAACACCACAAGACATTACTGCATTTGGGTACCGACCACAACGAAGCTATTCATCTCCCCAGTAAGAGTAAGAAGGAGATCTCTATCAAGAATCCTACCCGACGGTGCATCTGCTCTCAATGCCGAACCGATTCCAAGATAATTTGGGACTTCACATCGAAAGGTCTTCACATTTTTGAAGCTCGCAAACAACAAGTACATGACATTTGGGGCTTGGCAATCTCTCGAAGCTTGGTATCAATAATCTCCTCTTGGGGCTTGCCCACGTCAACAAAAGGCAATTTATTTGAAGGGCCAAGAGCTGATTTATCTTGGGGCTATGTCAGTCACTCAAAGTTTGGCATCAAGGGAATTCTAGGGGATTCACAATCAGCAACCCCTTGTTATCTCGACATCAAAAGTCTTTGGAGCCCCATAATCGACAAATCTCTTGGGGCTAGACGACAATCTTCGTTGAGCACAACAGCGACGACAGAATTCAAGCGAGGCAATCCGGACTTCGATAGAACATGACTTGATCTTGGGTTGGCTTTACAAACACACAATGCTTAAATGGTTCACCCACGAACTAAAAAAAAAAGGAAAAAAAGAAAAAAAAGAGATTTTTCTTTCTTTTCTTTTTATTTTTTCTTACTTGTGTAAAAAGTATGTGCTTCATTTTGCTTTGCTCCTAGCTTCTTCCCCAGCGTTCTCCATCATCCTTGAACTACGCTGGTCTGATTCTCTTTAAGGGATACGTAGGCAGCCTTTTGGCACGACCAACCCATCATCCAGAAAGTCATCTCACCGACACTCCATCAAAGTACAAGCAACTCATCTTCATCAGAAGCGTCAACATCCTTCATCAAAGCCACGGCATCAGAAATCCATCCCAAATCAAGCGGCCATGCATGCGCATAACAGGTACAAGCACACAGCTCCGCGGTGAACCACTGAAATCACCACCTCATCAGCAAAGTCTGCTCAACAAATTCACATCCATCTCCAGTCCCCTATACGGACTCTAAATTTTGGCCACGGTGGGCCAATTTCTATCACCGCATCAGCAGGCAGACTCTCGAGTCCCTCCAGTCCCCTATACGGACTCTAAATTTTGGCCACGGTGGGCCGATTTCTATCACCGCATCTGCAGGCAGACTCTCGAGTCCCTCCAGTCCCCTATACGGACTCTAAATTTTGGCCACGGTGGGCCGATTTCTATCACTACACTTTTTGTATCAGTAGGCAGACTCTTGAGTCCCTCCAGTCCCCTACACGGACTCTAAATTTTGGCCACGGTGGGCCGATTTCTATCACCGCACTTTTTGTATCGGCAGGCAGACTCTCGAGTCCCTCCAGTCCTCTATACGGACTTTAAATATTGGCCACGGTGGGCCGATTTCATGCCACCGCACCCCTTCTATCAGCAAAAGTCGCTCACACAGGGAGCGCATTCCTATCCCTTGCAATTTCAATAATTCCTGCTTCTTATTTAGTCTTTATTTTCCCTTGTCGATGTCCTCGACGGTTGTTTTGTTCTTTCGTCGACGCGTTTTGCTTTGCAATCTATGTCGCCGAGGGGCTCTGTAGACACCCCGCCTTGGACCTCTCATGTCCCGATTGCATACATAGTATTTTTATTTAACTTATTTTTGTTAATTTCTGTTACTTCGGTTAAGTTCCTAACTGATTCTGTTAGTTTTGGACTAAAATGCATAACAGAGTTAACTTTTAGAGTCATTCTGTCATTCTGTCCATTTTACCCGCGGGCGCTTCCGGAAGTGTTATCGGGCTGTGCGCGCGTCTCGCCCCTAAAGCGGGACCCGCGCGCTTCCCACTTTGGCAGTAACGGATTGCACCTTATTTCCCTCCTTTTCCTTGATCACAAAAGCATCTTTTTACCTCCACATTCATCCCCCCTAGTTTTGTAACCTCCAATCCCATTATTCTAGCATTTTCTTTAAAACAAAATATTTATTTTATTCATTATTTGATTTTCTCTTTATTATTTGATTTTATTTATTTTCTTATTGGTTGAAAAGCCATCTTTTCCTCTCTTTTCTACCTATTTAAACCCATCATTTCTACCTTAGAAAGAGACTTGAGAACTTCTTCACAAATACACTATACACATTTCTCTCCAAGAGTTCTTGACAAAGAATTCTATTCAAGCAACAAAACTCTACACAAAACTCTTCTCAAGTGAAAGTTTGAAGTTCTCATTTTAAGGTACAAATTTTATTCTCTTATTTTATTCGTGTCTTACTAGTGTATGCAATCTCCATAAAAAAGAATACAACCAAAAGGCCACTTCACTATTGAAGTTTGGTCAAGGTTACATTCCAACATTCTAAACTCTATTTTAATTTACCATTTATTTCTTAATGTAATCGTTTGACATATAATTGTTGGCATTAATTCAATAAAACAAGTTTATTTTTATTTCTCTTTTGTAAATTCCCCTTTTCTTTACATCATAATTGTTAGCACTTTTCTCATATTAAAATAAGGACATTTAGCATTAGAACACTAATAGTAGCAAGACCCGCGTAAGCAGGTCGGAGTGGGTGTTTAAGTACTTCCCACTCCGTCACCTAACCCCCGAACTCTTCTCTTCACGAATCTCTAGTTTCGTAATATTAAAATAGGCTATTTCTTTAGGTTTTTCTTATGTTTCCTCTATAACATAGGTGGCGACTCTACAAATTAAAATCAATTAGACATCCTAGGATCCTTCCACCGCTCTATCCAAGTAGTGGGTTTTTTCGTGGTATCTACAGTGGCGACTCCGCTGGGGACAACATAGAGGGTTAAACTTGCGTTTTATTTTTGGTGTTCTTTTAACTGTTTTCTGGGCATTCTGGTGGAAAAAGGTGGGAAGCGTGTGCCTCTGGCCTTCTTGGCCTAAGGCGCGCGCCTCCGACCTTCACCACCAGAATCGCCCGCTTTGCATTAGGCCCTTCAATTGCATGTTATTTTTGCTAACAATTCTTGTAGGGGAAAAATACAATTTTTAGTGTCAAGGCAATCCCTTGAATCCGTCAGTTTGCAGGTACGCCCAGAATTGGGCGCCTTTGTCCAACAGTCTCAAATGCATGCGCCTCCCGCTCTGTATCTCAAAAGCGTGTGCATCCCGTTCTTTCCCAGAACGAAGAAGAACAAAAAAAAAAAAAAAAAAAAGGAGGCAGCAAGTCAGCGCCAGTTTCATTCAATGTGTGTAGTGTGCGGTGTGCGTTCTTTCTTTCTTCCTCTTCTTTCTTTTTCTAGAAAGCCAAAAAAAAAAAAAAAAGAAGGGAGGGGCCATAACAGGCACCAGCCATTCAATGTGTGTGTTTGTGATTCGTGCGTGTGTGTAGTGTGTGTTTTTGACTTTTTTTTTGTTCTATTTCTTTAAAAAAAAAAAAAAAAAGGGAAAGCAACTTTTGTTGCACATTTTTAGCTTTTCCAAATAAAAAAAAAGGAGTTACATATTTTATTTTAGGACAAAGCTTTTGTACATATTTTCCTCATTTCCTTTCTCTTCCCAATATTTTGATATTCTTAAAAAAAAAATAGGGGCTGAATCCGAAAATTACAGTTTGGTCACTGAAGTTCCAGAAAATTACAGTTTGGTCACTGGATCTCCCAAAACAGCAGTTTGGTCACTAGAATTCAGAGAACTGCAGAATAGTCACTGGGTTTCAGAAAAGTGCAGAACAGTCCCTGGGTTTCAGAACAGTGCAGTTTGATCCCCAGGTTTCAGAAAGTTTCAGAACAACCCCTGGAGTTCAGAAAATTGCAGTCTCACCCTCTCCCTTCTTTTCTTTGACCGGTCATTGGTTGACTCGGAAGTTGTAATAATTCAGGACCTTAATTCTCCTCCCTCCTCTCTTTACTTGCACATATTTGCTTTTCTTTTCTTTTGAAAAAAAAATAATAATAAAAAAAAAAAAAAAAATTTGTCACTTGGCTTGACCTCACACTACATGCACATATTCCTATGAATTGATCACTATCGAGTCGCACAAGTCCAACCCCAAACCCGTCGAGGCCCGTCCTAGAGAGTTTCAAGCTCCACCCGACCTTGACTCTCTCGAAGCGGTAAACCTCAACCCGTGGCGTAGTTCACGACTACATGCCTGGGTTGACCTTAAGCCTCTTTTTAGCCGAGCACAAGCCAACACATTCTTAGTCTAGGTTCTAACACTCCGTGACCAAGTCGGTTTTTGTGTGTCGAGATTTCCCTAAACTAATGTCATCAAATCATACATGCCGTTTCCAAGAGAAACAAGTGGTTATTATGGACAAAATAAAACTCCGTCCCCGCATGTATGCTTTATGACATTAATTTAGTTTAATCCCATCAAAGATCCCCGCTAAGTCGTACCTTACTGACGATCTTCCTTGCCTGAAACTAAGGAAAACAAATAAACAAGGAACGGGGTGAGATAAATCTCAGTAAGTTACTAATGCAGCTACATGGCATAATATCATGCATATTATCTGAATAACTGAACCACATACAACATAACTGAACAACAGATATTACACAACAAATGAGAGGTTCCCTATCGCCAACCGTCCCATACCGGTTGGAAATAACGACCAACTCATCATGCAGCACATAAAGCTGAAATAAACACATAACAAAGGATACTGAGCCAAGGTTCTCCCAAACGGATATAACAATCTGAACAATATCAACCGGCCGCAACGAAGAGCAGCAATCAACAGGCAGCATCAAAGAGCTGAAGCAGGGGTTCCGAAACCAAACAGTAACAGTAACAACAGGGGGAAAATGACACAAAGTCATAACCCAAACGGTGACTAAACTCACACAAATGAGAGCTAGCCCAAACCTAATCCGTGGCCCAAGGAAGGGTTAAAAAGGAACCAGTAGGAACATTATAATGAACTTGGCTCGGGTGCCATTATAATCTCCTACCACTGCCTGACTCAACCAAGTAAGACAAGCTGGACTTTAAACGAAAGCACAATCAGTGTATGATTTCAAAAGAGGGAAACATACCAAGTATATCATAAAGATGATAAACTGCCCATAAAGAGCCCAACAACGATAAATAGGAATTGCTCATTAAGAGCCCAACAACAGTGAACATTTAAAACATTATGATTCCAAAGTAGGGAACCATACCCAAACACATCAGAAAGATGATAACCACAAGCTACTCATAAAGGGTACTATGACTATGAGCCCAACTTTACATTTATGATTCCGAAATTAGGGAATTCAAATAAATACACCATAAAGATGTTAAACAATTCCTTAAGGTACTTAACTAGAATCCCACACCTTTCACACATTCATAATCGAACCAATTTCTTAACACCCTTATATTCCAAAATGCCTCTCTAGGTACCCTAGAATAGGACCCAATGCCTAGACAAGAATTTAACCTTAAAATCAACTAAAATGGAACACCTTAGTCCAGACAGCAACCTGGGCGGTCGCCCAACACACTTTTCAGGCCAAAATGCAGTCTTTTATTACTCCCTCTATTTTACCGTCTCAAAAGTACTAACACAACTTTCTAACACAACCTTCTATTTTATGTATATAACCCATAAAATGATTCCAATAGGGAGAATACTCACCAAATCGCCAAAATAGCAAATAGCTCCAATACTTCCCCCAAAGCAACAATTATCAGAAAAAGTATCATGATAAATATGTATGAACATTTTTATAATAAAAGGGGAAATAGTAACTTACCTACTACGGGGAAAGTATCGATGAAAATATATTCAAATCGGCTAGAAATGACCTATTCAACGCCCTGAACATTTTGGTGTAATTAGATTTTAGAACGGAGAAATAATTGAAATTAATAAAAATCAAATTGGGAATACTCTTACCTTCATCTTCTTCTTCATTGAACACAGAGAGAGAAAGAAATTAGGAAAGTGATGTGTGTGTGTGTTAGCATACGCAGAGAGAGATCAAGGAGGGCTTTTATACTTGGCAAATTACACTTAGGCCCTCCAAGACCAACTAAACCCTTAAACTATTAGTTTTATTTAATTGCCCCCTAAAGTTTTAAGTTTAACAAATAACCTCCTTATCTTTATTTTTATATTTTTAATTAACTTCCAATAAAATATTTTATATCAACTACTATAGCTTCTAAAAATGCTAATTAATCAATTTGCAACTCAAATACTTTTATTAAACATTTTAATAGAACAAGTAAGTCTTTTAAAATAATCAAACTAACACAAATTAAATTATAAAATAATATTCTGTGTAAAATTTATATGAAATTGGGACGGGACGTCACACTCTCTCCCCCTTAAAAGAAATTCGCCCACGAATTTACTAACCAAATTTATAACACGTAGTCATATCGAGGGTACAAATATATCGATTCTTATATAACAAATAATAACCACAATCAAGAACCTATTAAATATTTTAGGCATAGTCCCCATATATCACACTTAAATTCCAATTCCAATTTCCATTAATTTGTATCAAATAAGCCAACACATATGAAAATCACAAATATCTCACGTATACCCATATTAACCATGATACGCCAACAGAACAGTAGATAGAAATACAAATTTCTTCCTAACAAATTTCTCAATATCAACTAGTCAAAATAATTTAAATTTAATTATTTGTTTTCTCACTTTTCATACTCATGTCAATCAAAAATTTAATATCATTTTCATTTAGCCATACCAACACATACTCTTTCAAATGGAAATTCAAAAGCAGTAATAGTGCACACATAACGAAAATATTTTCTCACCGAAGTTATCAAACAAATGCGGTTATTTTTCGCGCATTTCATGCTCCGCTTCCCCATATAGCCTCCTCAATGCCATAATTTCTCCATAAAACTTTCACAAGAAGTACTCGTACTTAAGACGTGTTCTTTAGAATCAAGTATCGATACAAGATGTTACCCATCCACTAAGTAATACCAACATGAAATAGTCCCATACTCACACGAGGCTCAAATATAAATTACTCTATAAGTTAACTTCTCAATCCTTTCAGAATTTCATACATCCCACATATTAACGAGTAAGACATCCACTGCTAGGGTGTTAAAGATACATCTCAATACTCATCCAATAACTGTTATTATAATCAAATTCCGCTAAATAGCTCTTACAACAACTGCAAAGAAATCAACTCCACATGCGCAACATATAATCAAGAATCTCCATCAACCTCTTGTATTACCCATTTCCAAGCTTGACATTCAATTTACTACTCAAAACACTCTGCTTAGCTAGCCAAAATCAAGATGTAAAACAGTGATCCCTGTCATATATTATATCCATAGGTATTCCATGAAATCATATTACTGTCTCAACAAGTAGGGAAGGAAATAGAAGTAACAATTATAACACCAAAACACATAAAGATAAGCAGATTTGGTTAGTCAATCCACTAGAACCAAACATCATCGGTCTCATCTATTAAATGGTAATCCTTCAACAACATCCATCACAATATGTTCATATCCAGCCATGAATCTCAAAGGAGTGTAACAAATCAGCTGATCACTGATACTCTGCTTCCAAATATTCGCAACTCAAGGATTTAGTTACTTACTCAAAATTTCCCATTTCAGATTAATCAAATGAAATTCTTCAAATTCATCTCAATACGGTACCTTTACCTGGATTCATAATTAAATTGGTCTTGGGACTCTCTTCAAGTACCTACGATTGACTTCCACTATAAGTTTTTACTTCCACTAGGTTTTAAATACATACTTATCTATGAAAGGTTAACATTCCCTCACGAGTAGGAAACATCCTGTTGTCTATCATCATTCATTCTACTAGAAATTTTCTATAGTTGAAATCATTCATTAGAGCTTCCATCATATGCTGGTGTAGACACTTAAAGCTTTCTCAATCGCAAAATTTACCATTCCTGATTCATAAAGAATTTAGTATGTCAAAACCTCTAACATTCCCATTCCGTCGATCCAAAAGAAAATACAAGTCTTTGTGAATCCGCTAATACAATTGCCTTTCCGAATGATATACCATAGTACTCTACTTACCTTGTTTCATATGTCACTCTCTTTAAGAAATCAATTACTTCAACTCTTATGATTTATAAACACTTCAAATATAGCTCCATAAAGGTCATCCACTAATGCAATGCCTGTATAATCGCAATCAATTCCAAGTCATGGTCAAATTATTCTATTCATAAGGATTCAATGTCCTCGCAGCATATGCAAAGACTTTACCATTCTGAATCAACATCACAATCTCTCTTTTGGAAGTATTACTTTGAATAATGAATTCATTAGATCCACTAAAATAATAAAACTCGACATATCCACTAGGAACAGGAATACGGATCATTTCATCTAGGTCACTGTAATATTAGTCAAATCCACTAGGCAATATCAATTCCGAAATTGTTGTCATCCATCAGTTCAATATTTGAAAATTGGCTTCACATTCATCATTCCATCCAAAAGGTGTAGCTTTTTATGTCAAATAGTTCACAATATAGCCACCCTAGAGAGTCCTTAATGAATTTCTGACAAAGTCAAGAAAATCCCAAGAATATACGTACCTCCATTTACCAGTGCATCCACTTTTGAAATGTCAATAACTATGCATGAACTGAGACCATTCCAAAATGATATATCCTCTAACATGAAGACAAATTATGGCTGATGAATCCTCAATCAAGTAATTCCTCAAGTTGAATCTTTAACTCTTTTAAGTTTACCGATAACATACACACACTATTTTATATATCCGTGTTGTACCCAGTAACAACTCAACACATATATCAAGTTCCCTGTCAAATGGCATGTTGTACTCAGCAGAGAAGATAACTCAAAACTCACAAATAAATGATATATCCTCAAATTTTAGTGTAGATGCACCCTTGTCAACCACAAAAAGTAAACACCTGGCCCAACCTTGTGATAACATTTCCTGTCTTTCAATGCATAAATAACATGAATGTCACACATATATCTATCATGCTTAATCAAGAAATTAAAGCACACAGGCATATAAAACTTCACTACCTTTTTATGAAAATCAACAAATTCATAATGAATATAATTCTAGTTCATGTCAAGTATAACGTCAATGTACCCTATAGGTAACACGACAAAATCAACATATACGATGATTTCCCAACTTATATCAAGTTTCTTATCAACACAATTCTCAATCATACTTTACAGTTCGATGTACTAATTATATTCGGGTCCAGTGGCTTAACCAAATCAACCGAATTGTTGGCCGCCCTCGACGGAGCCGGACCCAACACAAACACCATAACCGAGTCCACTGCGACTGTCACATAATTAGCTACATTGCAACTGTTCCATATAACAAATCTCAGTCATGTATTTTCTCATCGAAGAGTATACCTTTAGCACATAAGGCAAAGAGTCAGGAGAAACGTAGAAATATGACACAAAATAAGATCCAAGTAAGGATGAGATAAATTTAAACGTATAAGAAATCGCACTCTCGGCTTTCTTAAACTATCCACCCCAACATAAACTAACTCTATAAACACCAGTCCCATGCCTGGTATCACCACAAATAAACAAATAAGTAAACACGCAGAGTTCTTGATTGGTTTGTTCACGATCTTCATATCCGGAACATCTTTGGAATAGTCATGTCACGCCCCGAGTCCCGAGGCCCTATTTGGTGCTTCGAACTAGGTACGTGAACCCTGAAATAAAACGGACATGACACCTGCTAATACTATCACTATCCATAAACCTGATTAACACACGAGCTACACTTGCTCGACAACAGAATACTAAAAACAACCACAGGCAAACCGCCTAAATTAATAAACAACCAAACCAACTAGAGTTGTGGAAAACTCTAGACACGCCTGTCAACAAAGGCCGGCACCAAAATAATAATAAACACTTTATTACAGGCACAAAACACATCTACCCAAATTTACAGAGTTTATATAACCCAGTAAAACCATCGTCCTCACAAAATTAAACATATAAGCTCCGTAGAGCAACTACCCAAAAGAGAACAACCTTTTCAAAGATCCCCGCTAAGTCGTACCTTACTGACGATCTTCCTTGCCTGAAACTAAGGAAAACAAATAAACAAGGAACGGGGTGAGATAAATCTCAGTAAGTTACTAATGCAGCTACATGGCATAATATCATGCATATTATCTGAATAACTGAACCACATACAACATAACTGAACAACAGATATTACACAACAAATGAGAGGTTCCCTATCACCAACCGTCCCATACCGGTTGGAAATAACGACCAACTCATCATGCAGCACATAAAGCTGAAATAAACACATAACAAAGGATACTGAGCCAAGGTTCTTCTAAAAGGATATAATAATCTGAACAATATCAACCGGCCGCAACGAAGAGCAGCAATCAACAGGCAGCATCAAAGAGCTGAAGCAGGGGTTCCGAAACCAAACAGTAACAGTAACAACAAGGGGAAAATGACATAAAGTCATAACCCAAACGGTGACTAAACTCACACAAATGAGAGCTAGCCCAAACTCAATCCGTGGCCCAAGGAAGGGTTAAAAAGGAACCAGTGGGAACATTATAATGAACTTGGCTCGGGTGCCATTATAATCTCCTACCACTGCCTGACTCAACCAAGTAAGACCAGCTGGACTTTAAACGAAAGCACAATCAGTGTATGATTCCAAAAGAGGGAAACATACCAAGTACATCATAAAGATGATAAACTGCCCATAAAGAACCCAACAACGATAAACAGGAATTGCTCATTAAGAGCCCAACAACAGTGAACATTTAAAACATTATGATTCCAAAGTAGGGAACCATACCCAAACACATCAAAAAGATGATAACCACAAGTTACTCATAAAGGGTACTATGATTATGAGCCCAACTTTACATTTATGATTCCGAAATTAGGGAATTCAAATAAATACACCATAAAGATGTTAAACAATTCCTTAAGGTACTTAACTAGAATCCCACACCTTTCACACATTCATAATCGAACCAATTTCTTAACACCCTTATATTCCAAAATGCCTATCTAGGTACCCTAGAATAGGACCCAAAGCCTAGACAAGAATTTAACCTTAAAATCAACTAAAATGGAACACCTTAGTCCAGACAGCAACCTGGGCGGTCGCCCAACACACTTTTCAGGCCAAAATGCAGTCTTTTATTACTCCCTCTATTTTACCGTCTCAAAAGTACTAACACAACTTTCTAACACAACTTTCTATTTTATGTATATAACCCATAAAATGATTCCAATAGGGAGAATACTCACCAAATCGCCAAAATTGCAAATAGCTCCAATACTTACCCCAAAGCAACAATTATCAAAAAAGTATCATGATAAATATGTATGAACATTTTTATAATAAAAGGGGAAATAGTAACTTACCTACTACGGGGAAAGTATCGACGAAAATATATTCTAATCGGCTAGAAATGACCTATTCAACGCCCTGAACATTTTGGTGTAATTAGATTTTAGAACGGAGAAATAATTGAAATGAATAAAAATCAAATTGGGAATACTCTTACCTTCATCTTCTTCTTCATTGAACACAGAGAGAGAAAGAAATTAGGAAAGTGATGTGTGTGTGTGTTAGCATACACAGAGAGAGATCAAGGAGGATTTTTATACTTGGCAAGTTACACTTAGGCCCTCCAAGATCAACCAAGACCAACTAAACCCTTGAACTATTAGTTTTATTTAATTGCCCCCTAAAGTTTTAAGTTTAACAAATAACCTCCTTATCTTTATTTTTATATTTTTATTTAACTTCCAATAAAATATTTTATATCAACTACTATAGCTTCTAAAAATGCTAATTAATCAATTTGCAACTCAAATACTTTTATTAAATATTTTAATAGAACAAGTAAGTCTTTTAAAATAATCAAACTAACACAAATTAAATTATAAAATAATATTCTGCGTAAAATTTATATGAAATTGGGACGGGTCGTCACAAGTCATCTGAGTCATAATCATCAACATCATCATCATTTTCAACCAAACAAACGAGTCTATCATCAGAATCTTCATCTCTCTCATCGGAGCCTGTTTCAATCCACGTGTTATGCTCATTTGCTGGTGATTCTTCTTCAGCAACCATTCACTTGTGACCAGTGAACTTGGGAGTGAATTTGGGAGTATGGAGTGAATTTGGGAGTATCGCTGCTCTTCTTTTGCATGTACTCGAACTTAGGAATTGGGCAGCTCGATGCAAAGTGTCTGGGTTTTCTGCAATTAAAATAAACAAGGTCTTCTTTTCTTTTTGAATCACTGCTCCTTGTGAACTTTGGAGGAGCTCTGCTGGTAGATCCTTGAAATCTGTTGGTTGAGCCGGGTTTTGAGAATTTTCTGAACTTCTGAAATTTCTTCACAAATAAAGCGAAGTCTTCATCATCCATGTCTAATAGTTCAGAAGTAGAAATTTTGGGATCGGAACTTTTCTCATCTTGTACCGGCGCAGACGCAGACGCTTCCTCTCTATGCGCCACCATTGCTATGGATTTGGACTTTCCTTCAGCTTCACTAATTCGCTGAAGTTTGAACTCATAAACTTTGAGATTTGCATAAAGGTTCCTTAAAGTCCATACATCTAAAGTTCCAGCGCCTTCAAGGGCGCTAGATTTATGAAGATATCTTAAGCCAAAAGCTTGGAGGAAATTTACATTAAAATCTTTGTTTGAAAACTTCATGCCAAGTGAAATACATAGATTGATAATTTCACAGTAGCGTTCATAAGTTTGTCTTAAGGTTTCACCGGGGAGTTGAGAGAAATTGTTGAATCTCTTTTGCACTTCATATTTCTTGTTCTCCTTACAAATAGTATCTCCTTCTATATGCTCTTCAATAGCATCCCATAGCTCATTAGCAGTAGCACAATGCATGACTTGTTGTTTCATAGCTGTGCTTAGAGTGCTTAGGAGAATGTTTCTTGCTTTCCCATCATTTGCAACTCTTTTTTATTCTTCTTCAGTCCATTCTTCCTTTGGTTTTAGAATGGTTGGTTGAGCAGCGTTGGTGCGTGGATTTGGATTCTCCTTAACTGGAATGTAAGGTCCATAAACCACGGTGTCATGGAGCCTTTCATCGATTGAGTTGAGATGGGTCAATATGCTGAATTTCCACACGTGAAAATGATCTTCATCAAAGACTGGAACGTGCGTGTAGTTAGCAGTTGCCATAGGTTTTGAGTTTGCCATTTCGAATCGGCACCCAAGCTGTTAAGCTTGAAAAACAAAAATGTTTTATAAAGGTGTTTGCTCTGATACCACTTGTTGGTCCCAAAGGGCAACAAGGGTATGAAAAATAGCTAGAGGGGGGTGAATAGATGTTTTAAAATTCTTTTCGTACCCTTGATAAACTCAATTGCAAATGCGCACTTTATCAAATAAGCGTTATGAAATGCGCCTAAGTGAGTGAGTGAAATGCACAGCGGAAATTCGGTAAGTAAATAGGCACAAAGCTTGATAAAGGGGGCGCACAGACACTCTAAGTATTTTGGCTCAAAGTGGGTGAAATAAGGAACTAAGGCAAATGATATAACAAACACAACACAATTCAATCCAATCAATCTACAATGAATAAACAAGCAAATAGTGAGTAAAGATAATAACTTGAAAGTAAATGACAAGTAATTAATACGCGCTATTTGGAGAGGTTCGATCAATGAAAGATCTACGTTCTCTACCAAGATGGTTAGTCTTGGATTTCTAATGGAGGTCTTATATTATGAGAGAGTGTTACAAATTACAATCATTTGAGATTATACACTAACTCAATATCTAATATTCTATGAATGAACAAATCCTAGACAATAACCGGTGTATCTCTTAAAGAAAGATTTAAGTGATCAAACTTAAAGAGGTGCGTGTGTGATTTTAGATTCAAGGCTCTTTAGATCTTTGAGATTGAGAGCACAAGAAAACTTAAGTATTTTTGCTTGAGGATATGCGCTAAGGATGAAGTTATGAAGATGTTCTTGAGAATTCTGGAAAATCAAAGGCAATCTTCAAATCTTCAACAATTGCTTGAGAGAGAAATTCTGAAAATGCTTAGCGACTTCAAATGGTTGAAGTTATGGGATATTTATAGTAGATCCCAAAAACTAGCCATTGGAAATCCTTGTGGATAAGGTTAAAAGGACGAATGTGCTGTCGCTCATTGAGTGGAGCATGTGTCCTTTATAGCCGTTAGACACATAACACAAATATGACCGTTATGGACACGTGTCATTAGATGCAGGTGCATACGTGTTATTTAACCACCGTTAGATCATTGGCGTAGTTTGAATTTCTTCAAGTCTTCAATAAATCACTGAGTGTTGGAATGCTTCAAATGAGGCGCGTGAGCTAAGGAGGCGCGTATCATATGCGCGCGCATACATGAGGCGCATGGCGCAAGAAGCAGGCGCGGCCGTTCTCTTGTTGGGGCATAGATATCATCGGAAAAGTTCATCCTACGGGAAGCAATGGACAGTCATTCATTCTAGTGGCCGTGGATTATTTCACAAAGTGGGTCGAAGCACAAGCTTACGTCAAGAAAGTGGCCGAATTCGTGAAGAACAACATCATGTGCCGATACGGTATTCCTCATGAGATCATCTCCGATAATGGTTCACACTTTGAGAAGTAAATGGATGCACTTGTGGTCGATTACAAAATTACCAAGCACAAGTCATCCTCGTACCGTCCCCAAGCCAATGGTCCGATCGAAGCAGCAAACAAGACAATTGAGATCATCATACGGAAAATGACCTCCACAGGAAGAGATTGGCCCGAAAAGTTGCCTCTATCATTGTGGGTCTACCGCACATCAATCAGATGAGAAACGGGAGAGACCCCGTACACATTGGTTTATGGTTCTGAAGGCGTACTCCCAGTTGAACTCGAGGTTCCCTCTTTACGAGTCTTGCTCGAGAACCAAGTCAACGAGGTTGATTGGATGCAAAGTCGGTACGAACAGCTAGCCTTACTCGACGAGAAGAGGCTAAGAGCATTTGAACGCACAAGAGCCTATCAACAAAGAATGGCAAGGGCTTTCAACAAGAAGGTGAAGCCCAGAAACATAAAAATGGGAGACTTGGTCCTAAGACATCATCCTCCCAATGCCATGAATCCCTTTGGAAAATGGGGACCCCGATGGATCGGTCCGTATGTGGTCAAGAAGATATTGAGCGGTGGTGCAGTCCGACTCATAGACTTGGATGGCGATCAACTGCCGAAGGAAGTCAACCTCGACAAGCTCAAGAAGTTCTACGCTTAACAAATGAGGACCATAGGAAAAAAAAAACGCTCACTAGGTTGAAAACCCGCAAGGGCGGCCTAAGAAAAAATTAGAGCAAGTGCAAAAAAGAAGCCCGCTAGATTAAAAACCCGAAAGGGCGGTCTAGGAAAAAAACAGGGTGCACAAAAAAAAATGGTCTTCATTTGTTTGAACTGCGGAGACCTGAGTTTCCATACTGGAAGAACGTAGGCAACCTTCGGTGCGGTCTAAAACAATCATTTTTACCCAATCATTTCATAAACAAGATGCAATTTTATTCAATTCTTGAATCATTTTTACCATTACAACGGATAATGTTGAGCAGAAAAGACAATAAAACATTAAATCCTAACAAGCTATTAATTGCAATCTTGGGGTACTAGGAAAAATCTAATTTCTTCTTAGCCTTCAAAGGGCGACTCGGACGGCTCTCAATCCTACTCTTCTTGGGCGACCTAGGAACACTGAGATGGACCACGACCTTCTGCGCAGCAAGGCGCCTCCGAGCATAAAAATCATTCAAGGGAGTACCGAAGGGGTCAACCAAAATGTTGTTCAAATATGTTGTTCAAATCAGCGGCAGCTTCCTTGTATCTCAAAGCACTGCTAGGCTCAAAGTTTTTCCCTAACAATTCAGCCCAAAAATTGTCAACCCTAGTGATACCACGGTAAAGGGTGCCGAACAAGTTATCCAAGTACCTCTTGGGATGGAAAATACTACCCCGATGAATGGGAACGGAAGCCCACCGATGACGGTCACCTCCCCAAGCTGATTGAAGTTCCCTCAAAAAGTCCGGACCCATGTATGAGACTGGACGAAGCACTCCACTCCTCGGAAAAGGAACAATCTGCTGACGACCGAACTGCCTCAGAACTCGCTCCGGCTGATAGAACGAAGAATCCCTGAGACCGGGAAGGACCACATGCCCAAAACCTAAAGTCCATTCCACAAAAGGACGAAGTCCCCAAGAGGGAGGACACCACTCAATGTCAGCCGATGCTCGAGATGCAAAGAATTTCTTCCAACCATCCTCAGCTAAGTCTCGAATCACAGTTTCCTCCTATGAACAGCAAAAAGGAGACAGATCACCCTCCGGAGAATAAAGCCTGAAATGCTCCCGAAGCCATATGGCCAAAAGCAAGGGGCTTCCCCGACGCATCTCACCCGTCCGATGCAACTCATCCAGACCATGCAAGGTCTCCCCCACTATAAGAGGGACTATGCTGAACTGTTGCTCCTTTGCCTGCAAGATGATCTCAGCCAGCTGCGCATCCGCAGTACCCAGAGGTGTAATGAACAAAACGTCGCTGAAAAGGCAAACTGCCAAAGCATTCCTCTTAAGGGACTGAACCGCTATGTCCTCCGAATGCAAGCTGAAGAACATCGGTAACTCGGTTATGTCAACCACGGTACCATGCAACATCTTCCTAACATCTCCAACAGGGAGGTTCAACAAATCAGACTAAGGGTCGATCACACTTCGATGGTATTTGGGGACGGCAATCTGACCCGCCAATGGCATGCCAAGAATGGCACCAAAGTCATCAACAGTCGGCACCATTTCATTCGCCGAAAGGTTAAAAGTGTGACTATCACAATCCCAAAAGTCTGCAGCAGCCTTCAACAAATCCCAATCCGGCTTCAAAGTCCTTAATGTGAAGAGAATGCGGAATCCAAAGTCTTTGATAAAGGCCTTCTTGGGATGAGTCTTGAAAGAATACACGAAGGTTGACAAGTCCTTCTCATAGTCACCAACAACCTTGGCATCAAGGGTGAAAAAGTTGGAAGCCATGGAAAATGTGGATTACAAGCAAAATCAAGCAAGAAAAGAGTGTTCAAGAATGGCAAAAACTAGCTGTTGGGGGAATAGTTTCGAACAGAGGCTGATATTATAGCTGTTGGAGATCTTTTGGCCACCAAATGTCAAGCCCCAGAATTCGCTCCCCAGAAGCGCGCGTCTCCCGTCACCCATATGGGAAGCGCGCGCGTCCCATAATCACAAGCAGGGGCGCCCGCATTCCGTTTCAGAAATACCTCAACCGGCCTTTGTCAAAGAAAGAAATTATACAGGAACAAAGTCCAGACATTCCCAGGATCAGTTGGATCAAGATAAAAGCTCCTCCCTCCAAGACACAGTTGGGCACACATTAATTTGGTCCGCCCCTAAGGCATGTCTAAATTGAAACAAGATAGAAACTCCCATTGAACTTAAAATAGAGTGTGTCTTTTTTTTCAGTCAAAGTCAATCTCGGCATTTTCTCTCAAAAGGGAAAACAAAATGTTTTGGTCCGCGGTTAACTGTGCCCGCACCCCACAAAAGTCACGAAGTCAACAGCAAGTGCAGCTCCGAACAGCATACATCAAATACAGCTCCAAACAGCAATTTGGTCCATGGTGAACCACGGAAATCACTACCTCTTAAGCAACATGATGGGTTCGCTCAACGGACTCCCACTCAATTCCAGTCCGCTCAACGGACTTTAAACTGACGAACGGATTCTCTAAATTCCAGCAAGTCCGCTCAACAGACTTTAAACCGGCGAACGGATTCTCTAAACGATTCCAGCCAGTCCGTTCAACGGACTTTAAACAGGCGAACGAATCCCCTAAACGGCTCCAGCCAGTCCGCTCAACGGACTTTAAACCAGGCGAACGGATTCTCTAAACGAAACGATTCCAGCTAGTTCGCTCAACGGACTTTAAACCGGTGAACGGATTCTCTAAACGATTCCAGCCAGTCCGCTCAACGGACTTTAAACCGGTGAACGGATCCCCTAAACGGCTCCAGCCAGTCCGCTCAACGGACTTTAAACCGGTGAACGGATCCCCTAAACGGCTCCAGCCAGTCTGCTCAACAGACTTTAAACCAGGCGAACGGATCCCGTAAACGGCTCCAGCCAGTCCGCTCAACGGACTTTAAACCAGGTGAATGGATCCCCTAAACGGCTCCAGCCAATCCGCTCTACGGACTTTAAACCAGGCGAACGGATTCTCTAAACGATTCCATCCGGTCCCTCAACAGACTTTAAACAGGCAAACGGATCCCCTAAACGGCTCCAGCCAGTCCGCTCAACGGACTTTAAACCGGCGAACAGATCCTCTAAACGGTTCCAGCCTCAGTCTGCTCATCAGACTTTAAACCTTGGCCACGGTGGGCCATCTCATACCACCGTACCTCTTCTATCAGCAAAAGCCGCTCATATAGGGAGCGCACCTCTATCCTTCGTAATTCCAAATTCTTGTTTTCATCAAGTCTTTGTTGTTTCTTGGTGATGTCCTCGGCGGATATTTTTCTTTCGTCGGCGCGTTTTGCTTCGCAATCCACGCCGCCGAGGGGCTCTGTAGACACCCCGCCTTGGACCGCTCACCCCGATTGCACATTTGATCTTGTGTTTCTTCCTATTTTAAGTGTTTTTCGTTACTTTCTGTTACTTTCGTTAAGTTCCTGACTGACTCTGTTAAGTCCAGGGAATAAATTGAATAATAGTGCTGACTTTCTAGTCCATTCTGTCAAAAAATCCATTTCAAAGTCGCGCGCCTCCGCATTTATAGATCAGACGAGCGCGCATCCCACTCTCAAGGTAGGAGGCGCGCGCTTCTCGGCGACAGTTACAGATTCTGTCCAAGAATCCATTCCTTGCTCATTTACATGATTTTGTCCGGGAAATTTATCTTTGTGACTTCGTTTTTGCACCAAAAACATCTTGTTTTCAACTATAAAAACCCCTCTTCTCCAACCTTTCAAGGGGACACTTTTTCAACATAAGAAAACTCTACCAAAAAGAGGACTTTTGAAACAAAAAAAACTATACTTTAAGGCATTTTTGAGTATTTTCCCCAAAGAATAACTTGAAGCTTCTTGAAGTCTAGGTAATACTACTCTTTTCTCTCCTCTCTCTACTTCATCTCCATTCTCCTTCTTCTACTTTATCAAAACGTGCAATCACCCAAAATATTTTGGGACATAACACCAAAGATCACTTCATTATATTGAAGGAGTTATCTCCCTACATTCAAACCCCCTTTTTTTAAACCCCTTTTATCATTATCAAAGAATAAGAAGAACACTTTTCATGTAGACTACGAACAAGCAAGACCAACGTTAGTTGGGCGAGATGGGTGTTTAAGTACTTCCCATCTCGTAACCTAACCCCCGAACCTCATAACAAGAATCTCTGATTTCGTATTAAAACATAGGCTTAATATTAGGTTTTTTTATGTTCCATTAAAAACATAGGTGGCGACTCTAAACTATTAAAACCAAAATTGACATCCTAGGATAATCCACTGCTCTAGCCAAGTAGTGGACTTTCCCGGGGTACCTACAGGCTCGTATGGACCGGGAGGGCCTCGAGGCTCTTCTAGAAGGCTGTGTATGAAGGAATCGATCTGAGCAAGACGTCTTCACGAGCTGACTGGGTAACCGAGCTGACCTGCGAACCCCGGGCTGGGCGTTGCTTTATTCTTGACTTTAGTTGGGAGGCTGGTGGATCTTGCTATTGGGCTCAACTCGTGGGCCGAACAGATGAGCACGGGAAAGGGTCCGGTTTTGAGATCGGGTTATCTCTTTCACATCTAATTCGAGTCGTTGGATTTTTCAATAAAGTTAGTATTTGTTTTTTACCCACAACTCACAAACAGAGACCATCTATTTTTGAAAGATGAGATGTGGACCATTAATGGAGCTCGACTACTGTGAATGACAACATAAGCTCGAATTCATCCACCAACATAACTACAACTAAATCAACAAAACCACCATCACCTACAAAATCAACCCAAACCTCATTACTAAGAGCATTTACAATGAGATTTTTTTTTTTTTTTTTAGATCTCTTTATTTTTATAAAAAAATAAAAAAATTAGAGATTTTTGCCACTATGGAATTAGTTGAAAAGCTCTTTATTAGAGAGCAACTCATTCTTTAAAAAAAAAAAAAAAAAACACGTGTTTCCTTACAATCGTACACCTCAATCAAACTACAAAAAGATTTACCATAGTGAATGCTCTAATAAAAAACTAAGCATTTGTAAGGCGCGCAACTCAAAGCTTTTGTTTCCTTAAAATCGTACACGTCAACCAAGCTTTTATCTAGTGGACTTTCCTTATAATCCTATCTCAAGAAATCAAGCTTTCCCCTCAATTCCACGTATGGGTCCAGACCCAACATCGCCATCCTCTCGGCACCAGCTATATCGCTGGAGAGATTATACGAATTCTTAGGGATCCTGGAGAGTGCGTCCCAATATATAATTAAGGTGGCATCGAGTAAATGGAACTTGAGTACCACAATGACGTGTCAACGGCCAGAGCGTAAGAAGGATTAGGCCAATAAATATATTTGGACATTAATGAAGTAAGAGATGTTATCTGAAAATCAGAGCAGTGTACGATTGTGGCAAATGAATTTTTAAAGGTTGGAGAGGAGTCTGATTTGATGAAAGACCCGAGGAGAAAGCAAGGAAGAAGGATAGTGGCTTTCTTAAATTATGGGATTGAAAAAGCGAAGCATGAGGAGTGTCTAGCTGTATAATGTGCTAGATGGATAGTAGTATGTAGGGATGGCCAAACCGGACCGGAACCGGAGAAAACCGGGGAGTAAACCGGAACCGGAGTAACCGGAACCGTGGTAAGCGCGGGCCGGTTCAGGGTCGCATATATGGCGAACCGGAACCGGGCCGGAACCGGCACCGGATCGGCATTTCCATTAAAAAAAAATAAAAATCCCTTATTTTTCAATAAATTTTAACATGTTTATTCATTAGTGTATTATAAAATAAAAATCTCTTGTCTTTTAATAAATTTTAACATGTTTATTCATTATTGTATGATAAAAAAAAAAAAAAAAAGGTAGCGTGGACTGAACTGGAACCGGACCGGAACCGTACCGGAACTGGATTGTGATGACCGGAACTGGTATCGCGACCCCGGACCCCGCGGGCCCGAGACCGCGAGCTGGACGTCGACTCTAAAACCAAAACTCAGAAATACTGAAGTTAAAAATTCCAATTGATACCAAAAGGGTGAAGAACCAAAGTTTTACAAAACCATGTTTGATAAAATTCAATTACAACTAACATAAACTTCCACAAGTTTATGCCCAACAAAATACAAATATACAATTCTTAGTGACGTCATTGATTGGTACAACTATCCCAAAATGGTTACACATTTACATAATGTAAACCAACCTATATCAACCTTTCCCAAAAGAATGTATCCACACTCGACGTCCTCTTTCTCGTGATCAGCGAGACTATTCCTTAGCACCTGGGGGGGGTTAAGGAAAAACAAAGATAAAATAAAAGGGGGTGAGATAAATCTCAATAAGTTACTAATGCAACTACATGACATGCTATGATGCAATAAGCAATAAACAATAATAATTATCACATATCACATAGCATTTATCACATAACAGATAGCAGCGGAAATAAACACATAACAAAGGATATAGCCAAGGTTTTCCAAACCGGAACATCCAAATAAAGGATCGCTGCGCACCTTCAATCATCAACAAAACATCATCTTCATAATAGCATGAAAGCCGAAGAGAAACCCCGGTACCGGAACCAATAACCAATGAAGTGTCACAAAGGACGGGAGACATGCCACAAAGTCATGCTCCAAGAAGCTAAAATACACACAAAGGAGCTAGCTCTTCTCACATCCAAGGCCAATCTGGAGGAGGGAAATAAGGGAAAAACAATGGTCGACACCATAATGGACTTGGCCGGTGCCATCACAATATCTCACATCGCCCGACACAACCACAAATACCAGCTGGACTTTCAAATAAATGCTAAGTAATAAATACTAGCTTAATTAAACAACTTAGAGTTCCAAAGTAGGGAACCATACCAAGAAGTCACCAAGAAAGTGAAATGAACCGATAATACACAATAAAGGTACTCCAAAATCCCAATTAACAATTAATGAATTTCAAACACAACCTTGATCACAAAGGACCCAATTCTATCACTAAGGTGCACTACAACGTTCACTAAGGTCAACTAGAAGGACACCCAAGATTTGGATCACAACGCTTTCTTCGATCACACAATTTAACAAAATGTAAACTTTCAGAGGACTGTGCGGCCGCCCAAAGTGGGTTGTGCGGTCGCCCAAAAAGCCTCAAAACAAGAACAAAAGCTTTCAGAAAGATGCGCGGTCGCCCAGGAAATTTTGTGCGGCCGCCCACCATTCTGAATTTCCAGAAATCGGGAAGAACAACATGGGTTCTTCCATTTTCAAACCCAAAACACATTCAACCCAAAATCCAACCTTCCAACTCACATACTAATGTGCCAAAACAACTAATAAGTCTAAAAAGACTCATATAACAACATTTAACAACCAAAATCAAGAATCAAACCAACATTCAAGATTTCACCATTTTTGATCAAAACTCCAAATAAATTCCCAATAAATTCAAAACCCAACCAAACTTCAAATACAACACATCAAACATTATCTAAGCATGATATGAACATTTTAGCATTAAAATGGGGGAAAAGTAACTTACTTGAATTTTCTCAAAGTTGATGGATTTCGATTCTTTTTGACTCTACGCGATCCTAGCGACGATCTAAACACGTTTCATGTTTTAAGAAATGAGAGAAGATGAGAGGAAGAGGAAGGAAATTAAGAGAGAAGAACAAGAAATGTTTACCTTTCACAAATGGAGAGAGAGAGAGAGTTTCCTGGGAGGATGATGGGGGGATGGAGTGTAAGAGGGAGAAGGAGGTGAGGGAAGGAGTAGGGGTAATTTAAAACTTACACAAAGACCCCCTCCTCTAATACTACCCAACTCAAAACTCCCCACTAACAACTAAGACCCAATATTTCTACACTAGCACAAATAACTCAAGTAAAATGCTAGGCACAAATATTATAACACATAAATTGTACACATAACTATTTAAATAAATAATAATTTAAATAAATAACTAAGCAAATAATTAAATAAAAAATCATTTAATTACTAATAAAATAGAGCCTATATTTCGGGTCGTGACATTCACTCCCCCTTAAAAAAAATTCGACCCGAATTTTAACGAGACTCACCTTAAACAAAAAGCCATGGAAATTTCCTCTCGATCTCATCACGAAGCTCCCAAGTCGACTCCTCGATATTATGATTCCTCCAAAGAACTCTAACCAACGCGATGCTCTTGTTTCTCAACTCTTGGACTTTAGAATCTAAGATCCGAACCGGTCGTTCCTCATAAGACATATCGGGCTCAATATCCTCCGGTATCCTCGGCAACACGTGAGATGGATCATGAACATACTTCCGAAGCATAGAAACGTGGAAGACGTTGTGCAACCGGTCTAAGGATGATGGTAACGCAAGACGATACGCTAAAAGTACAACCTTTCCCAAAATCTCAAACGGGCCAATAAACCTCGGAGCCAACTTGCCTTTCTTCCCAAATCTACGAATACCCACCTTCGGAGACACTTTCAAGAACACCAAATCACCGGTCTGAAAACTAAGATCTCGCCTTCGGTTGTCTGCATAGCTCTTATGTCGACTCTGGGCTGTCTTCAATCTATCCCGGATAACTCTGACTTTCTCAACCGAATCCCGAAGCAAATCAATACCCAAAACTTTCGCTTCACCAACCTCATCCCAACAAATAGGCGATCTACACTTTCTTCCATACAAGGCCTCAAACGGTGCCATCTCGATACTAGCCTGATAACTGTTGTTGTACGAGAATTCCACTAACGGTAGGTGCGAATCCCAAGAATCGGAAAAGTCTATCGAACACGCTCGCAACATATCCTCCAAAATCTGAATAGTCCTCTCGGATTGACCATCGGTCTGGGGATGAAAAGCTGTACTAAAACGCAAATCTGTACCCAAAGCTTCCTGAAACGCCTTCCAGAATCTAAAAGTAAACCTCGGGTCTCGATCTGACACAATGCTAACCGGAACTCCATGCAATCTAACGATCTCATCTATATAAAGGGTCGCAAGCTTCTCCATCGAATATCTGATATCAATAGACAAGAAATGAGCACTCTTGGTCAATCTATCCACTATTACCCAAACACTGTCATACTTCCTACGGGTACGAGGCAGTCCCGTAACGAAATCCATAGTCACATGCTCCCATTTCCACTCGGGAATCTCTAACGGATGAAGTAATCCCGCGGGTCTCTGATGCTCGGCTTTGACCTGCTGACACGTTAAACACCTCGATACGTACTCGGCTATTTCCCTTTTCATATTAATCCACCAAAATTGTTGCTTCAAATCCTGATACATCTTCGTACTGCCCGGATGAATAGTATACCTCGATTTATGACCCTCATCAAGAACTCTCTGCTTAATTCCATCAACATCCGGAACACACAAACGACCACGGAAAGTCAACACTCCAGTCGGGCTAATAGAAAAATCCTCGAAATTCTTTTCCTTCAATTTACCCATTATTTTCACCAACTCGGGATCCTCTTTCTGAGCATCCTTTATTCTCTGAATTAGGGTCGGAGATACCCTAATATTCGCAAAAATAGCCCCATGTCTCGATTCACGAGGAGACCAATCTCGAACATCCTCAAGCATTTTCCATTCACGAACCATCATCGAAGCCACATAGGACTTTCTACTAATCGCATCGGCTACCACATTCGCCTTTCCCGGGTGATAAGAAATCGTGCAATCATAATCCTTCAATAATTCCATCCATCGGCGCTGCCTATTATTCAACTCTTTCTGGGAGAAAAGGTATTTTAAACTTTTGTGATCGGTAAAAATTTCAAACTTCGCTCCATAAAGGTAGTGCTTCCATTTGTGCAACGCAAATACAATAGCCGCTAACTCCATATCATGAGTGGGGTAATTCTGCTCACTAGGGGTCAACTTCCTCGAAGCATAAGCAATTACTTTCCCATTCTGCATCAACACACAACCCAAACCCTCTTTCGAAGCATCACTGTAAATCACTAGGCCATCGCTCCCATTAGGCAAACTCAAGATCGGTGCGGTAGTCAACCTCTTCTTCAATTCCTCGAAACTCTTGTCACATTTCTCGGTCCACACAAACGGAACATTCTTCCGGGTCAACTGAGTCATCGGAGTAGAAATCCTTGAAAACCCTTCAATAAACCTTCTGTAATACCCGGCTAAACCAAGAAAGCTTCTAATCTCTGTCACTGATTCGGGTCTCTTCCAATCCACTATAGCCTCTATCTTTGAAGGATCCACAGAAATCCCATCTTTCGAAATAACATGACCCAGAAATGACACCTTCTCGAGCCAAAATTCGCATTTACTGAACTTCGCAAATAATTTCTCTCTTGCAAGAACAGATAAAACTGTCCTCAAATGCTGCTCGTTCTCCTCTCGGGATTTAGAGTAGACGAGTATATCATCAATAAAGACCACCACGAACGAATCAAGATAGGGATGGAAAATTCGGTTCATCAAATCCATAAACACGGCCGGCGCGTTAGTCAATCCAAACAGCATAACCAAGAACTCATAATGACCGTACCGAGTGCGAAAAGCAGTCTTCGGAATATCCTCCGATCGAACCTTCAACTGATGGTACCCACTCCTCAAATCAAGTTTAGAGAAAACCACGGACCCTTGAAGCTGATCAAATAAATCATCAATGTGCGGTAGAGGATACTTATTCTTCACCGTAACCTGATTCAACTTTCTGTAATCTATACACAATCTCAACGAACCATCTTTCTTCCGCACAAACAAAACCGGTGCTCCCCACGGGGAAACACTAGGGCGGATAAACCCTCGATCCAGCAACTCTTGCAACTGAACCTTTAACTCCTTCAACTCTGCGGGAGCTAACCTATAAGGTGCTTTCGAAATTAGAGCCGTACCCGGCAAAAGATCTATACAAAACTCAATCTCACGATCGGGAGGCATATCATACTCGGTAGAGAAAACATCGGGAAATTCCCGGACTACCCGAACACTATCAAAACTAGGGGATTCTTTCTTAGTATCAAGAACACTAGCCAAATACCCTTCACAACCACTATGCAATAATTTTCTCGCTTTCATAAAAGAAATTAAGCGAACCCTTCTACTCAGAGGACTAGCCTCAAAAACAAACTTAGGCACATCGGGAATAGAAAAAGTAACAGTTTTCTTACGGCAATCAACGGAAGCATGAAACTTGCTCAACCAATCCATACCCAAAATAACATCAAAGTCTTGGATAGGAAGAATTACCAAATCCGCACAAAGGACTCGACCACAAATAACCACATCACAAGCACGAAAGACTCGATCAGAAACCAAGCATTCTCCTATAGGGGTCGACACCTCTAGCACGTACGGTAAGGACTCATATGCAGCATTTAACATGGAAGCAAATTTCACAGAAATGTATGAATGAGATGATCCTGGATCTACTAACGCTCGTGCGCTCACATTAGATATAGAAATAATACCTCCAATAACTGTAGGATCATCTGTGGCTTGTTGTTGATTCATTGCAAACACTTTTCCTTGGACCTTGGGCTTTCCCGTAGCGTCCCTTTTCTGACCCTGAGGAGCCCCAGCTCCTAACCCCGTTGGTTGAATCCTATTCCTCGGACAATCCCTTGCAAAATGACCCATTTGACCACAATTGGTGCACCTTCCTTGCTTCTTCCAATAACGGTCTTCAGAGTGACCTTCCTTTTGACAATACGAACAAAGCCTCCTAATTAGGCTCCCTTGGTTCCCGGAAGTGGTACCCGGGTTCCTTGGGGTCGGTTGCCCTCGAAACTGAGACTGTCCCCCAAAGTTACCTCGATTATCAATCCTTGGTTGTGACTTGCTCTGCGCTCCTTGCTTACTCTGGTTGGCCACCTCGGTCTTCCGCTTATGTTCCCCAATATCTTGCTCTATCAAATAGGCTCGGTCCACCGCATCTTGGAATGTCACTATCCGTTGAGCAATAAGTTGAGTACGGATGGAGGTCTTCAATCCCCGAATAAATCTCATAGCCTTTTGTTCCTCGGTCCTCACCAAATAGTCGCAATACCGGGCTAATTCTATGAACTTAGCCGAGTATTGTGCTATAGACAACACACCTTGCTCCAGGTTGAGTAGCTCGATCTCCTTTCGGTTTTGATCAACAACCGGAATGAAATGCTCCTTGAATTTGCGCACAAACAACTCCCACGCATACACCGTGTGAGTATCATCCCAAGTAGCTTTAACACCTTTCCACCAATGCTCGGCGGCTCCCACAAGCTTGTAAGCCGCAAACCGGACCTTGTCCTCATCCGAACACCCAAACACATCATAAATCTTCTCCATAGACTCAATCCACAACTCAGCCTTCCTTACATCGGGTTCCCCATTGAATTCAACCGGCTTCAGCTTCAGAAATTGCTCCAAACCATAACGGGGTGGTGCTTGCTCTACCCTCGGACCTTGATCATGTATGGCCTTCATGGCCGCCTCGAACATGCCTTGAAACATGGCACGTGCTTCTTCCCTTGTATCATTCTGATTCTGTGCCCCACTAGTACCTCCTCTGTTTCTTCTTCCAGACATTTCGAGTAATTACCTGCATAAGACATCCACCGTTAATCACTCCGCACACTACTACCCACCTAGGTCATACTAATCCACCTCGACTTATACTTAGAGCTAATGCCATAGCTCTGATACCAACTGTCGCGACCCCGGACCCCGCGGGCCCGAGACCGCGAGCTGGACGTCGACTCTAAAACCAAAACTCAGAAATACTGAAGTTAAAAATTCCAATTGATACCAAAAGGGTGAAGAACCAAAGTTTTACAAAACCATGTTTGATAAAATTCAATTACAACTAACATAAACTTCCACAAGTTTATGCCCAACAAAATACAAATATACAATTCTTAGTGACGTCATTGATTGGTACAACTATCCCAAAATGGTTACACATTTACATAATGTAAACCAACCTATATCAACCTTCCCCAAAAGAATGTATCCACACTCGACGTCCTCTTTCTCGTGATCAGCGAGACTATTCCTTAGCACCTGGGGGGGGTTAAGGAAAAACAAAGATAAAAGAAAAGGGGGTGAGATAAATCTCAATAAGTTACTAATGCAACTACATGACATGCTATGATGCAATAAGCAATAAACAATAATAATTATCACATATCACATAGCATTTATCACATAACAGATAGCAGCGGAAATAAACACATAACAAAGGATATAGCCAAGGTTTTCCAAACCGGAACATCCAAATAAAGGATCGCTGCGCAGCTTCAATCATCAACAAAACATCATCTTCATAATAGCATGAAAGCCGAAGAGAAACCCCGGTACCGGAACCAATAACCAATGAAGTGTCACAAAGGACGGGAGACATGCCACAAAGTCATGCTCCAAGAAGCTAAAATGCACACAAAGGAGCTAGCTCTTCTCACATCCAAGGCCAATCTGGAGGAGGGAAATAAGGGCAAAACAATGGTCGACACCATAATGGACTTGGCCGGTGCCATCACAATATCTCACATCGCCCGACACAACCACAAATACCAGCTGGACTTTCAAATAAATGCTAAGTAATAAATACTAGCTTAATTAAACAACTTAGAGTTCCAAAGTAGGGAACCATACCAAGAAGTCACCAAGAAAGTGAAATGAACCAATAATACACAATAAAGGTGCTCCAAAATCCCAATTAACAATTAATGAATTTCAAACACAACCTTGATCACAAAGGACCCAATTCTATCACTAAGGTGCACTACAACGTTCACTAAGGTCAACTAGAAGGACACCCAAGATTTGGATCACAACGCTTTCTTCGATCACACAATTTAACAAAATGTAAACTTTCAGAGGACTGTGCGGCCGCCCAAAGTGGGTTGTGCGGTCGCCCAAAAAGCCTCAAAACAAGAACAAAAGCTTTCAGAAATATGCGCGGTCGCCCAGGAAATTTTGTGCGGTCGCCCACCATTCTGAATTTCCAGAAATCGGGAAGAACAACATGGGTTCTTCCATTTTCAAACCCAAAACACATTCAACCCAAAATCCAACCTTCCAACTCACATACTAATGTGCCAAAACAACTAATAAGTCTAAAAAGACTCATATAACAACATTTAACAACCAAAATCAAGAATCAAACCAACATTCAAGATTTCACCATTTTTGATCAAAACTCCAAATAAATTCCCAATAAATTCAAAACCCAACCAAACTTCAAATACAACACATCAAACATTATCTAAGCATGATATGAACATTTTAGCATTAAAATGGGGGAAAAATAACTTACTTGAATTTTCTCAAAGTTGATGGATTTCGATTCTTTTTGACTCTACGCGATCCTAGCGACGATCTAAACACGTTTCATGTTTTAAGAAATGAGAGAAGATGAGAGGAAGAGGAAGGAAATTAAGAGAGAAGAACAAGAAATGTTTACCTTTCACAAATGGAGAGAGAGAGAGAGTTTCCTGGGAGGATGGAGTGTAAGAGGGAGAAGGAGGTGAGGGAAGGAGTAGGGGTAATTTAAAACTTACACAAAGACCCCCTCCTCTAATACTACCCAACTCAAAACTCCCCACTAACAACTAAGACCCAATATTTCTACACTAGCACAAATAACTCAAGTAAAATGCTAGGCACAAATATTATAACACATAAATTGTACACATAACTATTTAAATAAATAATAATTTAAATAAATAACTAAGAAAATAATTAAATAAAAAATCATTTAATTACTAATAAAATAGAGCCTATATTTCGGGTCATGACAACTGGAACCAGTGTAAGCGCGGGCCGGTTCAGGGTCACATATATGCCGAACCGGAACCGGGCCCGGAACCGGTTTTGGTCATCCCTAGTAGTATGTTATTGTCAGAGATGGAGTAAGAGAGGGAGATGGCCAATAGTAGAGTTGGAGGTAAAGAACAAGGGAAAAGATGGAGATGTGGGATACTTTTAAAGTAACATTCCAATTTTACCTTTAAAATGACTTACGGAGGAAAACGTTTTTTGAAAAATGTTTTCCCCATTTTCCGGTGTTTGGTGAGCACTGGAAAATAGAAAAAATATTTTCCTAAAATTATTTTCCCCATTTTTCCAAGTAAAATGACTTGTGGGTTTCTTCTCTGAAAGTCACGTTTCAAAAAATATTAACACCCTCACTCACACACACACACAACTCCTCATACACCCACACACTAGAGCACTGGAAAATAGAAAAAATATTTTCCTAAAATTATTTTCCCCATTTTTCCAAGTAAAATGACTTGTGGGTTTCTTCTCTGAAAGTCACGTTTCAAAAAATATTAACACCCTCACTCACACACACACACAACTCCTCATACACCCACACACTACCCATTCCACATCCACCCACCATCCTCCCCCCCCCCCGGTCAAAAGAAAAAAAATACTCATATTAAAATTATTTCTTTAACAACCCCCCAGCACCACCACCCCCAACCGAGGGCGCTACCCCCCCGGGTCAAATTTTATTTTTCTAAAATTAAATCTATTTTTGTAACTACTCCTTCCCCTACCCCCTATCATCCACCCCCACCCTGTCAATTTTTTTTCCTCGTATTAGAATTAAATTTTTAACATCTTCTCCGCTCAGATCCCGCCCCCTCCCCCTAACCACCTACCCCCACTCCCGCTCATTTTTTTTTTTCATATTAGAATTATTTTTTAACGGCTCTCTTACCCCACACCTACCTACCTCAACCCTCACGTTCACCCAACCCCCTCCCCCTCGGTCAATTTTATTTTTTCATATAATTTTTTTTCTCATATTAATTTTTTTTATAAGAAAATATTTTTGGGAACAGATTTTCTTTTATTTTAATTGAAAACATTTTTATGTCATTTTACGGAAAATGTTTTCATTTTCCGATAAATCATTTTTCGGTAGTCATTTTACGCGAAACAAACAGAGTCTAACTTAATAGAAAAATTGGATAACGTTATGCTTCATACATGCACAAATTGATCTGTTGATGTATTTTTCAAGTAATAAAAATGCCTCAACCCGCACAAGATGTCCACTTGATGTAATTTTATTTTACTTTAGTTTTTGCAATTTTTACTTGAAATAATAAACAATAACAATAAAAACTCCTCAGTAAATTACCAGGTTTACCCTTATTCTTAACATATTTATGATTCTAAAAAGTAATACTGCCTCTGGCTCACAAAATGTTTTCATTTTCAAGACGTTTTTAATTGAATATCGACCGATTATTTCATACTAGTTTATATATTATGGCAAAAACATACAAATTGTTATTTATAATATTTTTAATGATATATCTATAAAATGTTAAAAATATGTACAAAAAAGAAGTTTTAGTATTCATTTAAATAAAATAAATTAACATGAAATTATTATTAACTTAGATACAACACTACGTCGATGATCACATAATAATTGACATAATGAAAACAACTCATATAATTATTTTATTTTATTTTTTAACTCAAACAACTCATATTAAGAAACATATGAATTATTCATATATCAATACAACAAAAAGAACACTTACATTTATCAAATCAATATCTACTATTATTTCCTTGTATATAGATGATAGATCAATCATGTTTTATGCATCAAAGTTCTTATTAAATGTCAAAGCCTCTCATACTTTCACTTATTATATTATCTATGACATAAATCACCTTTCTTTCAAAAGCACCATATCTTATTTGCTCAAGAAAAGGTAATTTGATACTTAGACTGTTGATTGGGAGTAAATAATCCGAAATGTTTCTCCGACTCCTCACCACCTTTCTGGTTTTCATCAAACATGGCAAACAAGTATGTCTCAATCGATCTTCCAGGCCTCTTCGGCGTCCCGTTCGTTCCCCTGACATGATTAATCAAATTCCGGTAGTAAGTTCTGGCATTTTCAACACTTGCCGCCGGACCACCTGCAGACGGCCACCCACTCTCCGACACAACAATTGGCACACTTGGTCCCCCGGACCTTTCCAAAGCCGAGTAATGTGCATCTAAGATAGCATCAAAAATATTGCGGTACTGTAGACCGTTATTACTATCAGTTACAACAACACCTGGCGCAGTAAATAGCGCGTAGGGAAGATTTCTTTGTGGGTCCGCAAAGTAAGGGTACACATTCACAAGCAATGGCAAGTTGTTTCGTGCTAGAAAACTGATGATTGGGTTAATAAATGACCTTGCGTTGTCACGGAATGCGCCATTTGATGGGGGAAATGATTGGCCTAGGAGGCCGGTATATGTCGCGGTTGACACACGGATTTGGTCTTGTAGGCCAGCTGCGACAATAGCGTTATAAATATTTTGCATGGCGGGGAGAACGAAGTTGACATATCAAGCATTACCATTGTTGGGGTCCACTTCATTTCCGACTGCAATGTACCTAAATCTGACACCGGGCATGTAGTTTCGAACATTGTTTTGGACCCATGTTGTTGCAGCGGAAGGGTTGGATGCGAGGGATTGGAGATCGGGGTTGGGGACGTCGAGAATGAGTTCTATGTTGGTTCCTCTCAAAGCGTTGAGGACTTCTGGATTTGGATCGTAAATTCTCATTCTTTGTATCCGGTTCGCATTGAAAAGGCTTATGACGCTCTGGGCCGATGGAAGATTGTTTCCGATTCGCCCGTAGCACACACCTATGGATTGTGCACCTGCATATTCGATCTTATGATGAGTTTTAATTACAAAAAATATACTAGTGAATGATAAATTTTGATTTTCTTTGTAGCAAGTAACGCGTACATGTTGTTACTAGTTTGAGGTTTTCAAGCTTAAAAAAGTTAGATATATCCAACATCTTGATACACATATCGCATGGTTTTAATAAGTTAGATACTAATGCATGATAGTTGGACCTACATATCGCATGGTTTTAATAAGTTAGATGCACGATGATAATACAAGACGATAACAGTATGACTTGTACTCCCTCTGTTCCGTGATCTTTTCATTTGCCATTTTTAATTTTCTCAAAAAGTTCAACTCATTTCTGCAATTTGGGCTTAAATGTGAATAAACACAACACGGTTAGTGAATCAAGTGTTCATATCATCAAAAAGTTTGAATAGTCAATTGTGAAGATCATTTTCAGACGGAGTGAGTACTATTTATCTTCCATAATAAATATTGTATTTTTTCTTAACAAAGAAAAATTGGACTATTTATAATAAATAATAAATTAAAATACATAATTTTTTGAAATGTGTCTATTACCAATTTTTGCTCAAAATTCTTTGTTCTAAAAAAAAAACGAGACAATGGTTTTGGGTCGAGAAGAGTACACCATTGTACATGACATCACAGTTTGGTTCAAGTTGCAATTATACTTTTGTTTGTTCAAATGATCAATAAAAAAACGAATTTGGGCCAAGGCAATCACTCAAGAACATGTAACCATCAACATTTGAATAAATCAAAAGATTCAAAATTGATGGGTTGAACTTTGTTAGATTGGGAAACAATTGTTGAAAAGGGTGAGAATCTGAAAATATCACGGGGATAATTTTGTAGCGTATAAGAGGTGTTTAGATCTGAAAAAGAACAAAAACAAACAGTGTGAAAGCTTTTCATGCCTGAACAGATAAATGATAAGAGACAAATAAGTACTGAATTGAAGGAAAAAAATATAAAATTGTACCGTATAAAAAAGTGAGACATTTATTCTGAGACACACGAAGTAATATTAATAATATTTTATGCATGCATAAGACAACATTTATATTGATATGAATTACTCTCTCCGTCCCAAAATGATCTTCACGTTTGAATATTCAAACTTTTTAAGGATATGAGCATTTGTTTCACTAGTTATATTGTGTTTATGCACATTTAAGCCTAAGTTGTAGAAATGAGAAGAACTTTTTGGGACAATGAAAAATGCCAAACGTGAAGATCATTTTGGGACGGGACGGAGGGAGTATAATTTATATTAACATAATAAGACTACACCACAAAATTTCTCACGGTTGAACAATGAAACAAAGAATATATATAGAGAGGGAGAGAGGGAGGGAGAACAAAACCTGCAATTTCTAGCAAAGGCATTAGCAGGCCAACAAGAAGCAATATGGGTGCCATGGAGAATATTATTTTAAGTGATGATTAATTGTAAATAAGGGGTGAGGAGATACAACAAAAATTCGACTATTTATAAACCATTTGGATGTGGAAAATTTTGGGAGATTTAAGGGTGCACCACTACTGCCACTGCCAGGTCAAGTACTCCATGGAAATATGACCCATTATTTGGCCTTACCTCATTACATTCTTTGAATTATTCAATTTCAAATATAAATTCCGAGTGGGTGAGCCATGAAAATTAATTGAGAAAATATTGGGAGAAACTAGTTCCTCCATAAGTTATAAAAAGTTTTGTTTTTATAGGGTTTAAGGTTTAGAGTTTGGAAGATAAATAATGAAAAAAAAATGAATTATGATCAATATGTACTGAAAAATTACTAATTGATGCGGACGGAAGGCGTTGAAATTTGGAGTCATTTGAGCGCGTGCGCGAAAACGGTCGTAAGTTTTGACTCCGGATCAACCACAGAATGCACCGTATATCGAATCGAACGTCGGAGCGAGACGAACAAAAGCCTCTACCATTAATTTGATAAATGTAATCAACTTTGCATATAGATTTATTTTGTATATAATAATTTTTATTTTTTAATTAAGTTAAAAATTTATTTTGCATATGATAATTTTTATTTTTTTAATTAAGTTAAAAATTGAATTTTGATCAATATATGTTGAAAAAAATGGCACATCTATATTTATAGTAATCTATCTATAGTAATATAATAACAAGAAAGTTGTAAATTTTGCAATAATGATGGGCAACAAATAGTTAACTCATGTAGATTAATTTTTATATGATGGGTAAATAAGATCAAATATGTCATTATTTTTAATTTGGCACAAATAGTTAACTCATGTAGATTAATTTTTATATGATAATTTTTATATTTTAACACTATTGTATATTAGTTGACTAACAAAGACTGCAATAGGTATGCAATTCTTTAAATACCGTGTCAAAAACAAATTTGTAACTTTTAATCGGACGGTGGATATAGTCTCTAGTCTCTATTTTATAACCACAAAAATTCATAATGAGTAGGTTTTGGGAGAAACTAGTTGTCGCGACCCCGACCCCGCGGGCCCGGAGTGCGCGAGCTGGACGTCGACTTAAAACCAAAACTCTAAAATATAGAAGTTAAAAATTCCATTTTGAACCAAAAGATGATAACACAAGGTTTTACAAATCCAAGTTTAAATCAACAAAGTACATCTAACATAAGCTCCACAGCTTATACCCAAAAGAATAAAATATACAATTCTTAATGACGTCAATAATGGTAAAGCTATCCCCAAAAGGTTAAACATTTAAATAATGTAAACCGATCCATAACAACCTGCCCCAAAATCTCAATCCTCTCGACGTCCTCCTCGATCCGCGAATCCTAATCCTTTTCCTCCTTGGGGGGGGGGGGGGTTAAGGAAAAACAAAGATGGAAATAAACGGGGTAAGATAAAATCTCAGTAAGTTACTAATGCAACTACATGACATGTTACGATGCAATAAACAATAATAATATCTCACATAGCACATAGCAAATATCATTTAACAGATAGCAGCGGAAATAAACAAGTAACAAAGGATACTGAGCCAAGGTTTCCCCAACAAAGGATATAACAATCTGATCACTGACGATAGGTCCGCATCGAAGAGCAGCATCAATAAGCAGCATCAAAGAGCCGATAAACCAATCAACGATAGCAGCATAAGAGCTGAAGAGAAAACCAGGTACCGGAACCAATAACCAAACGATAACTGAGTATACGACACAAAGTCGCAACCCCTTATAATAGCTAGACTGTTCCCAAGAAAGGAGCTAGCTCATCTCACATCCAAGGCCAATCTGGAGGAGGGTAATAATGGGGCAAAACAATGGTCAAGAATTTTAATGGACTCAGCTCATTGCCATTATAATCTTTCGCATCGCCCGAAACACAAAAATACCAACTGGACTTTCAAGTAAAGGCTAAGTAATAAAATACTAGCACGATAAACAACTAATGATTCCAAAGTAGGAACCATTCCAAATAAGTCACCACAAAGGTAAACCAATCCAAACAATACATCAAAGGTGCTCAAACAATCCAAAACAATACTCAATTAAATCCCATAACATATTTGTTCACAGAGGAACCATTTCCCACATTAAAGTGTTCCTCATTTCCAAACAATAACCAAATTGATTCCACAACTAAATTGTTCACAAAGGAACCAAATCCAGACATTAAAGTAACCCATAATGATCATTTTTAAGTCTACAAAAGTAGTACCCAAAATCTAGGCTAAGATTACATCCCAGTCTTATACCAACAAAGAGGTAGTTCTTGGACACAACGTACCGATCATAAACGTTTTGTTATAAAATACCTACCAAAGTCTCATCACAATCTGAACCTGAATCCTCACCAAATAAACCGCCTCATCTCGTAGTACTCTAAAAGGGCTTTAAAACGATAGTTTACTCGATTAAAACGGAGTCCGGAAGAAGAAGTTATGGCCTTCAAAAGATTGGACAAGAAGCGAATCATTTTCACAGAAAGGAAGGGGGTGCGCGCGCCTCCCACCAACAGGGTGCGCGCGCCTCCCTTAATCAGAAAGAAAGGCGCCAATAGGGATACAAAGGGTGCGCGCGCCTCCCATACATAGGGTGCACGCGCCTCCTGTAAACAGAAGAAAAACGCACAAGGTGAGATGGAGGGGTGCGCGCGCCTCACCCCAATAGGATGCGCGCGCCTCCAACCAAAATCAGCAAACCCAGAATTCTTCCTGGGTTCTTCTACCCGAATTTCAACCCCAAAATTCACCACTTCAACCCCAATCAACCCCAACACTCCCAACTAGTTTATCCAAGTGCCAAAACAACTTCTAAGCCTAAAATAACTCATCTATCAACATTTGGACAACCCTAACCAAGGAATGATTCAAACACCCAAATTTCACAATAATATGAAGAATTTACAAATAGGTTCCAAATCAACCAAAGAAGCCATATATATCAACTAGAGCATCAATGAAGTTAAAGATGAACATTTTTAGCATAAATGGGGGAAAAGTAACTTACCCGGATTTTCTCAAATTTGACGGAATCCGAATTTTCTTTGTTCTCTACGATCCTATTGACGATCTAAACAAGTTTCAAGTTATGAGAAATGAGAGATAATGAGGGGAAGATAGGTAGAATGAAGAGAGAAGGTAGAGAGAAAAACTTACCCTTCTTGACAATGGAGAGAGAGAGAGAGAAATGAGCTGGGAAAAAAAAATGAGGGAGTAGGGTGATGGAAGAGGTGAGGGAGAAGAGAAGGAGTAGGGAGTAGGGGAAATTATTTCAAAAAAACTTACACTTAGACCCCTTCCCCATCTACTAACACAAATACGTACACTCCCCACTAACAATTAAGACCCAACAATGCTACACTAACCCAAATGACCCAATTAAAATGCTAGACATAAATTATTATAACACATAAAATGCACACATAATTCATTAATTAAATAATAATTTAAATAAATAAATGAGCAAATAAATAAATAATAATTATTTATTACTAATAAAATAGAGCCTAGTTTTCGGGTCGTGACATTCACTCCCCCTTAAAGAAAATTCGACCCGAATTTTAACGAGACTTACCCGAAAGACCAAATAGCTACGGATACGATAGTTCCGCCATTTCTCAAATTCCTCAATTGTCCAATCTAACCCACTACAAGGTAACTTTAAATAATGCTTACGATAACACCACCTCTCGAACCGAATCATTCCATCATTACCTTCACTACTAATCAAAATCCGTACTCAAAATCGAAGAATCCAAATTATTTCCACACATAATTCTCGAGGTATCTCAAGCTCGCCTTATTCATAACCTTAACTTCACCGCAAAGGTTCTTCCATTTGTAAATCGCATACTTAGTATTATTCCCCAGAAATTCAAAACATTACCATCTCGAGCTGAATTAGCTTTTAAAATATGAAAAGCTAAAGAAATTTTCCATCCCCATAATATTCACCAAAGGCTATATCTCTAAGGATTCCCATTATAGTGCCCTCGCTCTAGGTAGCACCTTAAACTAGAGGCGTAATATAAACCCAAAATTTTAATACAAAATGTTCACTTAAATCTACGCCATAATATCATCGTCATAACACTCCAATCCTTGAAAGCCTAAAATAATTACGAATACTCAATAGTCCGAAAATGATCTAAATTTTATCTTCAAGGGATTTCCTCTAACTCCCTTTTTAGTTAATAACCTCTGCTCATATACCCAAGGAAATCAACAAATCCTCAATAGCTAACCCAAGTTAGTCTTTCACACATACATTTACCAATTCGATGATACTTAGGCTCGATTTTATTTTTTTTTTTTTTTTTTTTTACTACTATCATAATAAACCTATTAGCTAATCACAGTCCAACCGACCCAATACCACATCATAGTATTCTTTAATATGCCCAAGTGTCTGAACTCAACTTTCCTTACTACCCTTAATCCAAAACGAGAAATGCCACCAAGAAAAGATTTAGAACCATAAAACAACCATTTAACTAAAACTCAAAATGCCTTTAATACAATTCAAGAAATTCTTGCCCTCTCAGAATGCTTAGTTCTTTCAACTTAACGCGCTTACCACCATTAATGATTACAACTTCCACAATATACTAGTCACTCATAGCCCATCATGCATTTCTTCATATTAACCAATTTCGATGCACTCACGTAGATGTACTAAAAGTGCACAAAAATTTTCCTCAAGAAATCCTCAGTTGAATCCTCAACTCTTATAACCCAACCGATACAATATGGATATTGATCTAATTATTAGCACTACCACCTTGTACCATAACAACTCAATTTAACCCAAGTTCCTCTCCAAACGCTAGGTACTTTTCAGAAGAAATTGGAAATCTTACAAATGATAAATACACCCAACAATTTGGTATATACATCCCAATGGCACTACCACCTTGTACCATAACAACTCAATTTAACCCAAGTTCCTCTCCAAACGCTAGGTACTTTCAGAAGAAATTGGAAATCTTACAAATGATAAATACACCCAACAATTTGGTATATACATCCCAATGGCACCTACCTAAGTTATATATTCAAATCCCATATAAGAAAAGATGAGTATAACTCTACCCAAAGGAACGGTCTCAAAACAATTTTAGGAAATCAGGAATAGAGAATGTAACAATCCTCCTACAACAATCGACTAAAGCATAACATTTCCCTTCTCAAAATAACATCAAGACCTTATAATAGCAATATGACAAATTTAGCAGGTAAGTTATATCTACCTTTAAGCACAACATGAGCACATAAGACTCCATCAGATATCCTACACTCCTCCATAGGAGTAGACACTGGCAACACATAAGTCAAAGACTCAGGAGAAATAAATGCAACTAAATGCACATAAACATGAGAATGCGATGATTCTAAAAATGCACGCGCTCGCTCTCTCGACACAAAATTAATACCTCCTGAAACTGATGAGTCACCCGTTGAATGTTGATTGATCGAAAATACCCTACCCTGAACCTTTAGGGTTTCCCGAAGTATCTCTCTTATGACCTTGTGCAGTACCAGCGTCACTCCCGGATGGTTAATATCTGCCCCTAAGACAACCCCTCACAAAATGCCCCAACTGACCACAATTCACACATTTTCCTTGCTTTTTCCAACACTTGTCTTCTGAGTGTCCTTCCCTCTGACAATAGTTGCAGATCTTCCCATTTCGTGTCCCCTGTTTTGTACCTTGATTTCTCGCTATCGGCTGCCCTCCAGAGTTATCTCGGTTATCCGATCGTTGCGGTTGTGACTTGCTCTGCCCTCCTTGCTTACTCGGGTTAACCATTTCAGTCTTCCTCTTATGTTCCCCAATGTCTTGCTCTATCAAATAGGCACGGTCCACCGCATCCTGAAAAAGTTGAATTCTCTGGGCTATTAACTGTGTCCTAATAGCTGTCTTCAAACCCCTGATAAACCTCATTGCTTTCTGCTCCTCGGTCCGCACAAGGTAGTCACAATACCTGGCTAATTCTGTGAACTTAGCCGAGTACTGTGCTACTGTCAACACGCCTTGCTCCAACTTGAGGAACTCGATCTCTTTCCGGTTCTGATCCACTAGAGGGATGAAGTGTTCCTTGAATTTTCTCACAAATAACTCCCAAGCATAAGGAACAAGGGTAGCATCCCAACTGGCCTTCAGTGTCTTCCACCAATGTTCCGCAGCCCCAACTAACATATAAGCTGCAAACCGAACCCTATCCTCATCAGTGCAACCAAAAACATCGTAGATTTTCTCCATTGATTCTATCCATAGCTCGGCCTTCTTCACATCAGGCTCACCGTCGTACTCACTCGGCTTTAACTTCAAAAACTGCTCCAACCCATAACGTGGAGGTGCTACATGTTCCTCTCTTGGCCCGTGGTCATGAATTGCTTTCATTGCCGCTTCAAACATCCCCTGAAACATTGCACGGTTCTCTTCCCGTAGATCATTCTGATTCGGAGTCCCACTAGAACCTTCACCAGCTCTTCTTCTAGCCATTTAGAACAAATACCTGCATAAGACATCAACCGTTACTCACTCCGAACACAACTACCCTCCTAGGTCGTTCTAGTCCACCTAGACTTATACTTAGAGCTAAACCATAGCTCTGATACCAACTGTCGCGACCCCGACCCCGCGGGCCCGAAGTGCGCGAGCTGGACGTCGACTTAAAACCAAAACTCTAAAATATAGAAGTTAAAAATTCCATTTTGAACCAAAAGATGATAACACAAGGTTTTACAAAATCCAAGTTTAAATCAACAAAGTACATCTAACATAAGCTCCACAGCTTATACCCAAAAGAATAAAATATACAATTCTTAATGACGTCAATAATGGTAAAGCTATCCCCAAAAGGTTATACATTTAAATAATGTAAACCGATCCATAACAACCTGCCCCAAAATCTCAATCCTCTCGACGTCCTCCTCGATCCGCGAATCCTAATCCTTTTCCTCCTTGGGGGGGGTTAAGGAAAAACAAAGATGGAAATAAACGGGGTGAGATAAAATCTCAGTAAGTTAATAATGCAACTACATGACATGTTATGATGCAATAAACAATAATAATATCTCACATATCACATAGCAAATATCATTTAATAGATAGCAGCGGAAATAAACAAGTAACAAAGGATACTGAGCCAAGGTTTCCCCAAAGGATTTAACAATCTGATCACTGACGATAGGGCCGCATCGAAGAGCAGCATCAATAAGCAGCATCAAAGAGCCGATAAACCAATCAACGATAGCAGCATAAGAGCTGAAGAGAAAACCAGGTACCGGAACCAATAACCAAACGATAACTGAGTATACGACACAAAGTCGTAACCCCTTATAATAGCTAGACTGTTCCCAAGAAAGGAGCTAGCTCATCTCACATCCAAGGCCAATCTGGAGGAGGGTAATAATGGGGCAAAATAATGGTCAAGAATTTTAATGGACTCAGCTCATTGCCATTATAATCTTTCGCATCGCCCGAAACACAAAAATACCAGCTGGACTTTCAAGTAAAGGCTAAGTAATAAAATACTAGCACGATAAACAACTAATGATTCCAAAGTAGGAACCATTCCAAATAAGTCACCACAAAGGTAAACCAATCCAAACAACACATCAAAGGTGCTCAAACAATCCAAAACAATACTCAATTAAATCCCATAACATATTTGTTCACAGAGGAACCATTTCCCACATTAAAGTGTTCCTCATTTTCAAACAATAACCAAATTGATTCCACAACTAAATTGTTCACAAAGGAACCAAATCCAGACATTAAAGTAACCCATAATGATCATTTTTAAGTCTACTAAAGTAGTACCCAAAATCTAGGCTAAGATTGCATCCCAGTCTTATACCAACAAAGAGGGAGTTCTTGGACACAACGTACCGATCATAAAAGTTTTGTTATAGAATACCTACCAAAGTCTCATCACAATCTGAACCTTAATCCTCATCAAATAAACCGCCTCATCTCGTAGTACTCTAAAAGGGCTTTAAAACGATAGTTTACTCGATTAAAACGGAGTCCGGAAGAAGAAGTTATGGCCTTCAAAAGATTGGACAAAAAGCGAATCATTTTCACAGAAAGGAAGGGGGTGCGCGCGCCTCCCACTAACAGGGTGCGCGCGTCTCCCTTAATCAGAAAGAAAGGCACCAACAGGGATACAAAGGGTGCGCGCGCCTCCCATACATAGGGTGCGCGCGCCTCCTGTAAACAGAAGAAAAACGCACAAGGTGAGATGGAGGGGTGCGCGCGCCTCACCCCAATAGGATGCGCGCGCCTCCAACCAAAATCAGCAAACCCAGAATTCTTCCTGGGTTCTTCTACCCGAATTTCAACCCCAAAATTCACCACTTCAACCCCAATCAACCCCAACACTCCCAACTAGTTTACCCAAGTGCCAAAACAACTTCTAAGCCTAAAATAACTCATCTAGCAACATTTGGACAACCCTAACCAAGGAATGATTCAAACACCCAAATTTCACAATAATATGAAGAATTTACAAATAGGTTCCAAATCAACCAAAGAAGCCATATATATCAACTAGAGCATCAATGGAGTTAAAGATGAACATTTTTAGCATAAATGGGGGAAAAGTAACTTACCCGGATTTTCTCAAAGTTGACAGAATCCGAATTTTCTTTGTTCTCTACGATCCTATTGACGATCTAAACAAGTTTCAAGTTATGAGAAATGAGAGATAATGAGGGGAAGATAGGTAGAATGAAGAGAGAAGGTAGAGAGAAAAACTTACCCTTCTTGACAATGGAGAGAGAGAGAGAGAAATGAGCTGGGAAAAGAAAATGAGGGAGTAGGGTGATGGAAGAGGTGAGGGAGAAGAGAAGGAGTAGGGAGGGAGTAGGGGAAATTATTTCAAAAAAACTTACACTTAGACCCCTTCCCCATCTACTAACACAAATACTTACACTCCCCACTAACAATTAAGACCCAACAATGCTACACTAACCCAAATGACCCAATTAAAATGCTAGGCATAAATTATTATAACACATAAAATGCACACATAATTCATTAATTAAATAATAATTTAAATAAATAAATGAGAAAATAAATAAATAATAATTATTTATTACTAATAAAATAGAGCCTAGTTTTCGGGTCGTGACACTAGTTCCTCCATAAGTTATAAAAAGTCATGTTCTTAACCCTTAGACCCTAAACCTTAAACCCGAAACTCTAAACCGTAAACCCTAAACCCTATAAAAACACGAATTTTTATAACTTATGGAGGAACTAGTTTCCCCCAAAAAACTCTCTTTCATAATAACGCTCACATTTGTGTAAAGCGTATTTTTAAAATGCAGAGTGATATTTTTATAAATAAGTGCAACTCTTTTACAATGTCCGATAACATTTTTGTAAATAATCGGAACTTATAAAACTCACTTGACACTTTTTGAGAATGTAAGAGACATTTTACAATACTACAACGGGCACAAACACTTGTTTGGGAACTTATAAAAACTCACCTTATACTTTTTAACACTGTAACAGACATTTTTCCAAAATACAACGTGCACTTTTTTACACTAGGACATGACTTGTTTCAACACTACCACTGACATTATTTAATATTACAGTCGGTGATTCTTAACACTACAACCAAAAATTCTTTATACTATAAATGACAGTCCTTAACCCTACCATTTTTAGTGTCAGTTTGAATGTTTATAAGTGTCGGTTTGAATATTTTATAAGTGTTATATTAGAATAACACTTTTTTAGCATTAGAACAGGCGTATGGTAATATTCGAACACGCAATTAAGGAAAACACATTTTCCCGTCTCTTAATATAAAACAGATTTTTCATAAGACCGACTCTTTAACATTTTTCGCTATTTTTTCTCTGACACCACTTAGTTTCTTAACAAACGACTCATTTCATTTTAAAAATGAGAATTATGAAAAAAAAAAAAAATAGTAGGTGTTGCGAGTAGAAGGAAAGAGAAAGTGCTGTAGAAAATAGTAGGTGGAATGTTATTGTGAGTATGACAAGTCGTCCTATGAATAAAGAAGTATTATAAAAGTGTCATTAAATAAGATTTTCTAATAGAACACTCAAAATGACAAGATGTATCATATGTTATATGACGAAGTGAGTATCTATAGTAATATAAAAACAATAAAGTTTTTAGAATGAGACCCATATTCACCTTCAAAATAGGAAAGTTGGGTAAATAAGGTAAAAAAAAATGTTATTATCTTTAATTTCGCACAATTAGTCAACTTTGCATGTAGATTGATTTTTATATGATATATTTTTTTTATTTAGTGAAAAAAATGAATTTTGATCAACATTTAATGAAAAATTACTAATGATGCGAACATAAAACGTTGAAGTCTTTGGAGTCATTTGAGCGCGTGCACAGAAAGAATCGTAACTTTTTACTACGGATCAACCACGGAACGCACCGCATATCAAATTGAACGTCGGAGATTACCTTTAATTTGGTAGAAGTAGTCAACTTTTGCATGTAAATTTATTTTGTACATGATAACATATACTCCCTCCGTCCCACTCGAATTAGGACAAGTTTCCATTTTGGGTGTCCCACTCGAATTAGGACAACCCCAAAATGGAAGTGTTTTATTTAATGGGACCCACATTCACACTCACAACAACTTTCCACTCATTATTCTCTACCCCACTTGCTCTCTCCTACTTTACTTTTCATACTCACAACACCTACTCCACTAATATTTTTTCCTTAATCCCCGTGCCCAACCCAAAAATTCTAATTCAGGCGGGGACGGAGGGAGTATTTTTTAATTAAGTGAAAAATTAAAGTTTGAATAATATATAGTGAAAAAAATCAACCATCTATATTAATCTATAATAATATAATAACAAGACAATGGTAAATTTGGCAACAATGAAGGGCAAAATTGTCTTCTATACTTATTGTACAGGCTTGGTGATTATCTAGATCTATAGTAATATAAAAACAAGAAAGCCTTACCATTTTTAGAATAAGGCCAATATGCACATTCAAAATAGGAAAGTTGAGTAAATAAGGCTAAATATGTCATTATCTTTACAAGTGGTTAACTTTGCATGTAGATTGATTTTTATATGTTACTTTTTTTTTTAATTTAGTGAAAAAATGAACTTTTATCAATATATAGTGAAAAAATTACTAATTGATGCGGACAGGAGACGTTTAAATTTTTGTAGTCAGTTGAGCGCGTAAGCGGAAACGGTCGTAACTTTTGACTCCGTATCAACCACGGAATGTGTAGCCTATCAAATTGAACAGCAGAGCGAGATGAACAAAAGTCATAGGGCGCAACCCCTAGATGAAGGGTTTAAAAGACCCTAAAAACGTTATTTAGGGCATCAAACAGGCTTCTAAACTTTTTAATCAGTTTTTAAAATTTTTCGTATTTTTTGTTTTTTGTTTAATTAGAGTTTATTTTGTTTTAGGGTTGCATAACATTTAAATACTTTGTTCTAGGATTATTGAGGTTGATTTTTTCTGTTTTATGATATTGATTATTTATTCCAAATTAGTGCATATTCATAGATTAGATAGCCAGATTTTTAATTATGTTAATTTTCTAAAAAATATTATATTAAAAGACTTCATTTATATTTGATAGCTGAGTATATATTCTGACTATTTAAGATGTCGGCAAGATGTTTCAAATTTTACGAAAATGGCGATTTCCCACTTTGGATGTTGTTACTTCAATTAACGAATATATGGTCATTAATGTTGGTCTTTTATTTTAAAAATGTTGTTCTTTCATGGTCAACTTTATATTGCCATGTTCCACGTTAGAGATGCAACTAATCTTAAGATATTGATATTGTTGGTCCCAGAGGGCAACAAGGGTATAGAACCGCTAGAGGGGGGGTGAATAGCGGTTTGAAAACTTTTCGAAAATACCCTTGAAAATCAAACGAGTACTTATCAGTTTGGTTAACTGCGATTTAAAGCACTTAAACCGAACTGATAAAATGCACAGCGGAGTTTTAGCGGTTTTGGCCAAACTGATAGTTAAAGAGTTGGGCGGTTTGACTCGGGTTGAAAACACAATGATGCAACCGATAAGTTCAACTTGAAGATCAAAGGAAAAACACAATTCACTTTTCAAGTCATTTCGTATGGATTTAAGTTATAGACCACAAACAGAAAAGTAAATAACAAGACAGAAAATAAAAGATCAAACACACAATTTGAAGATGTTCGTTCTTAAATGAACTACGTCCTCTACCTAGATGGTTAGTCTAGGATTTTCTAATAGCTATGAGACTTGTATTAATTCAGAGGAGGTTTTACAAGATAAATCTAAACTCTAAAAATAATTCTAACCTAACCTATGAAAACAATAACCGGTGTTTTCGAAGTATATAATCTATATGATCATATAAATCGGGTGTGTGTGTGGAAAGAAATTAAATGCTCTAAGTATCTAAATGATGATCAAGCAAATGAATATCTTTCGGTGCAAAGGCTGAGTATGAATGGTTTTAGGCTTGAAGCTTGATGAAGAATTTCTGGGTTTGCTAAGGAGATGGATGAAGGTTTGAATATCTGGGTTTCAATCTTCAAAGCAAACTTGAATACTTGGGAATAGATCTCTTGAAGCTCAGCAACCTTCATTGTTGAATAATGAAGGCTATTTATAGGCAAAGCACCCTTGTGACCGTTGGACAAATATTTGAATCCGATCGGTTGGTACAATTGCTGTCGAAATCCCATTGGTTGAGCTGTCATTTTCGTCCTTGGTTTGTCTTGTAGTCCAAGGTGGTTGTGGCACCACTACCTGACACTTGTCCTCTGTTGCAGAGAAAGGACTAACGGTAAACATTTCAAAATAGGTAGACGAACCGACATTCCTTGCAGAAACTCCAAGTTAACTTAGAGTTATTTTGACAAGACATAATATATTCCTTTACGGTTGAAAAGGGAATATTTGTCTAAGGAATAAATGACTTCTCTTGAATTCTTCATTTACTGCGCGGTTTCACCAGGCATAGGAGCGGTTCCAAGATAGAACGATATAAGCGGTTTCATACGAAACTGAGGCTCCATGCTGGCGGTTCGAAGGGTGGCATAAATGCAGCTTGAGCGACTAAACCGCTAATGGTTAAACCGAACTACTCAGCCTAGACAAACAAAAATCTAGAAATGGACTTATCTAAAAAATTGAAGTATAACTTCATTACATGCGGTCCTAAAATCCATAAAAAGACACGTGGCATGGCTCAATCAAATCAAGTGGGTGTACTAACAAATGAATCCTAACAGATATGTAATGATATCATACCTAGTCAAACTGATGTTATTACTGACAATGTTGTCTTCAAGGAAGTTTTCCACAATGTGTAAAAAAAAAAATCTTCTTTATATGTGGCATTCTTATTCAACTCATCAAAATTTATTTAAAATAAGTATTACCCCGTGCTAGCATAAGTAACAGTCCGTGCATCCACGGGAGTAACACTAGTATATTTAAAAGTAACGTGAGTAAAGTTAAATAAAGATAATAGTAATTTTAATCATAATCAATTAATATTGTAACTATTCTCCTTAAATAATAAGTAATTTTAGTTGGTACGTATAGTAGCTAGCTATTATGTGTTAAGGATTAGAGAAAGAGATATCCGGAGCCAATCATACATGATAGAGAAAGTTTGATATGAAAGACTCAAATATTATTGATGCTAGTGATACATATTTATAGGGTTACAAAGAGAGTTCTAGAGTCCAAATCTAATTAGAAAAACTAATACAAAAAGAAAACTAATGTTCTAAAATAATCTAGCTTGGTTTACAAAATACAATCTCTGTATGACTAATTCTTGCACCAAATTCCAAGTTTTCTCCGTGGAAATTATTTGCACGGTCCAGTGGATTGTAGTAGCCTAGCCTAAGCCTAACAAGCATGCGATTCCAAGTCCACATTAAATGGGCTACAACTACCTTAGTCTAAGTGATATGAGCTTCCCAGTTGCCTCTATTTTATATTGGTTGACTTAGTAACCACACTGCAATAAGTATCAACAAGTACTATCCATTTAAGCAATTCTTTAAACTAGTGTAACACCCGTGCGATGCACGGGACGTTACTTGTAAATAAAAAGACATAAATCAAAGATAAATTTAAAGAAAAAACTATTTTTTAAACATTATAACTTCCTTAAACACTACATTATCCGTATATGTATCGGATTAATAACTCGAGATAAAACAACATACAATTGGGCATGGCAAATATTGGCTTCTTCAACGTAAAACCAACATATTTAATAATTGATCTTGGATTTTATCAATCGTCATATCGTATGAGATTGTCAACGGAAATTGCCTCCTCTCAAATCGGGAAGGAATCCTCGTATCTGATGGAGTTAAAGACATCACTGGAATCAAATATTTTATACCAATATTGTTTGATAAAATAACTTCACCTTCCAAAACTTGATTTCCAAGCATAGTATATAATAATCAAATGCGTCCCAATGCACGAAATATATATCAACTAAAAATATTTGAAAATAAATAAAAATATCAATAATATTAACGATATCTACACTCATACCCCTAACTATAATAATTTATCATTGACGGTATATGAATATTTTATATACTGGTGAAATAGTTTTTTAGGTTTAACATATTCTTGTATCTTGGTGTACTGAACCAAAGTGACTGATTGTACTACCTCGTTCAATATACATGTTATTTTAAAAGTTAATTTTTGCTCTAGTTTTTTTTTCTTTATCATATATTTCAACTAACTTTTAATATATGGGAAATAATCTTAAATATTATATATTTTAAATACGCAAAAGTCCACAAATTTAACAACTTTTTCAATATTTTAATCTATTATTATGCTATCAAAAATATAAAATAATATTTAAAAAATAAATATTACTCTGTCCGCTTCAAAATAGATGTCCTTTTTAAGAGTTAATTTTTTTCTCAAAATATTTGTCGTCTCACTATTTTAGGAGTATATAATAATTTTTCACATACATTAATTGTATTTTTTAATATGTGTAAAATGTCAAAAAATACATATATTTTGAGACGGAGTGAGTAACTAAAAAAATTACAAAAATAAGTTAAATTACACCAAACACAGAAAAAGGAAAGAAAGCAAGAAAAATAAGTTTTTTTATTTTTTTTTTTAAAAAAAACCCCACCCTTTAACCCTTTCACCGAATTCCACTGTTAATTTTCGGTTACCGACGCAAATTAATCTCTATAACATTTTCAAAGCAAAATGCATTTCCCTTTTCCCCAAAAACTCTTTCTACCCTGGTTTTTTTTTTTTAAAAAAAAAAAAAAAAAAAAACCTCTTTCTACCCTGCTCTCTAAATCAGCAAACTCTCTCTAAATCAACAAACAAATCTTTTTTTTCTCCACCTTTCTTATACTTCCTAATTCTCCACCTCCAAATCCCCCCCCCCACCTCCATAATCCACGGCTTTCGTTTTTGGACAACCTCCGCCGCCGCCACAATTCACAACCACCGCCACCACCACCACCGTTCGTCGCTATCACCATCAACACCGTTCTACGCCTTCACAACCACCGTCATCATCATTCATTGCCATCGTACCCCTTCGCTCGTTCAACACCACCACCGTTCAACTGCGAATACCGATACAAATATCACACCACCATCATCGCCATCGTCCTTGTCCCCGTCAACAACTTCTTCTTCTCCTCTTTCTTTAAGAGGCTGTCTCTTGTACAACCGTCGCACGGCGTGCGACGGCGCCGAGCCGAGCCATTTATTTATTTTTTATTTTTTTGCCGAGTTTTTTTTTGTTTTTTATTTTTTTGCCACCCCAAATTTTTTTCCTCCAACAAAAGTAACACTTATTATAACGAAATGTAACACTTTTTTTATTCAAATGTAACACCTTTTTTTAAAAAAATGTACCACAATTTTGCTGCAATAGATAAAGATAACATAAAAGATTGACAACTAAACTAATGTAACACTTTTTATAAAGGAATGTAACACTCATTTTTTCAAATGTAACACTTTTTTTCTCCGAAAATTAACATTGGATTGACAACTAAACTAATGTTACATTTTATAAAAAATGAATGTAACATTTTTTTTCTCAATTGTAACAGTTTATATTCTTAAATGTAACATTATATATGAATTGTAACAATTTTTTATTGAGAAAGTAACAATTGAAATGCAAACCCATTTTTTTTTTGTAAAAATGTTGTTACCTTTAACAGTAGAAAGTGTTACGTTTTGAAGATGAAAGTGTTACTTTTATCAGAACAGAGTGTTACATGTTAGCTGATGAGCAACTCAAACTTTTTGAGTGTAAAAAAATATGTTTTTTTTAAAAAAAATCAAACCATATCATGACCTATGTAGTTTTATTCGTCTCGTCGAGACGAACAAAACGGTATTTTTTTTCTGAGTTATACATCTCAAGATATAGCATTTTAAAGTTATTGGGTTTATTTTTTTTAAAGGTGGACACGTGGCAGCGATCTGGAAGAGGGAGGGGTAGATCTGGCCGTCGCTTGTACCGGAACAGGCAGGCCCGCGAAGCAGCGGAACCAGGCACCATTGCCGCACGCCATGCGGCGGATGTACCTGAGAATTTGTTGGTTCGATGTATTTTGTAGATTTGTGGGGTCTCTGCTTTTCTATGTTCATTTTTGCAGATCTGGGCTTTTCATGATCTGAATCTTTATTTTTTTCGTGGGTGTGTTAATTTTTAGAGATCTGAGTTTTATATTCGTAAGTGCGGAATTGTTATTCATCGATCGGGGTTTGTTAGTTTTTTCGTTTGGGTATGATTATGTTTGTGTTTGTTTTCCTCAGATCGAAGTTTGTTTTCTGAAGATTGAAATCTAAAATATCAGATCCAATGCATGTGCGTCATTCAAATCCAATATCTGGTATTATGTGTTGTGGATGCCTGTGCGCTGGTGTCTGCGTGTATTTTCTGATGCGTTCGTGTGTTTTGGATTTGTTTGTGTTGTGTTATGTGGTGACGGTGGTGGAATGTTGATAGGGAGGGGATGGGTGTGTAAGAACGGCGTGTTGGTGGTGACGTGGATTGTTGCCGGTAGGTGAAGGTTGCGGGTTTATCGGTCCCTTTTTTTTTTTTCTGGTGGACATGGAGGTTAATGTTGAGTTTGATTGGTAGGGATGGTTCTCCAATCAGAATTATTGAGATTGTGTTGAAGAAATAGAGAATGAGTGGTATTCAGATTGGCTTAATTTCAAATTTTAAAGTATAAATAAAATGAAAATGAAAATGTCTGCGTGTCCGGGAGGAAATAAGAGAAAAAGGGTGAATATACTGGAGTATGCGCATATTCCATCCCACTTATTTTCTCTCCTAGTTTACTTTTATACTCATAACACTTACATCAATTCCATAATTTCTTAATCTCCATGTAAATGGAAGGGTGGACATATAATCTAAGACAGAGTGAGTAATTGATTTTTCCACCAATGCATTAATAAGTTATCCTTACTATAAATTTTGTGAGTATGAAAATTGAAGTAAGAAAAAAATGTATGAGTAAAATATAGTAAATGGATAGTTGTTGAGACTCTTGAGTATGCAAGTAAATCCTAGTATATAATAAAAAAGTATTTTAAATATTTTTCCTTTTAACAAAATGCGTTTTGTAGTGGGATACCAATGTGAATAAAACATATTACTCTCTCTGTCTCCGAAAGTAAATAACTTTAAAAGGTGCACGCTTACTTTGAGACGGAATGAGTACATACATATTTTAGTAGGATAGAGGGAGACAGGGAGTATTGAAAAAGTAATTACTACATCTATCCCAAAACATCTTGCACTATTTTTTTTTTGTGTTCCATTGATCATTAACGATCCCCTTTTAAAAAATATTCAAATTTTTTAATTTTCTATTTTCTCAACCTCACTTGTCATACTCAAACACTTATCTTGAGCTTCACTTTTAAATCTCACTCAACTTATGATACTCAAAATCTTTTTCCCACTAACAATAATTTTAAATGTATATAATTTTTCTTCAATTTTCATACATTCTCAAAATAGTGCAAGGTACTTTGAGACAAAATACTTATTTTCAAAATAGCAACCATAACATATACGATAAATTAAAGAAAAAGAGGACAATTCACGTTTCTCTTTCTCTTCTAATCTACTGTTTCAAACATTTCATGCTCCAATTATATCCATATATATAAGCCTGTAATTAGTGATCGTAAATAAAAGTTAGTGATTGAAAATGAAAATTCCAACTGCTATAAAAAAGAGAAACTTTAATCTGTTTAAAAAGGCGTATTTATTTTGATAAAAATAATTATATTGATTCAAAATAAGAATAATAAAAAATTGAAAAATTGATACAGAAAAAAATTTACATATCTAAGATTAAAGGAAAACGTTGAAAAAAAGAACAAAGAGAAAATAGATATAAACCCCAATTATGTAAAGTGTTGGAATAGAGATAAACCGGGAACTAGTGGCAAAATTGGAAGAAATCAGCAAAGTCAGCGAGCAGGCCGGGAGCAGGCGCTCAAATCAGGTGACTCGGCCGAGTGGATCGGCCGAGCATGTAAAAAGGAGCGTCCGATCAAATGGGTCAGAAAGGACACAACTTTCTGTCGATCTGGAGCTGCCGCTTGGATTTGGTGACTCGGCCGAGTGGATTGGCCGAGCATAGGAAATAGAGCGGCCGCTCCGCTGCTGGACGGGAATGTTCTGAATTTCGGGATTTCTAATTAGACTAGGGTTTGTAGCTTATTCCTAGGGTGCTATATAAGCAATGTTCCGCCCCCATACTCATTGTAACTCAGATTTAACATATTATAGTGCAAGATCCTGGCTTGGTAGTGCCCCCAGACTTAGTCAAACATATTGACGAACTGGGTTAACAAATTTTGTGTTCTTTCTGTGCTTTGATTTCTTGTGCTTTGTTTTGTGTGCTCTTATTGTTCTTGTGGGTTTGCTTGGGTAGTGGAGGGTCATATCCACAACAACTGGTATCAGAGCTCTGGTTGGAGATCAGGGTTTAATCGTAAGATTGGTTTATCAAGCGATTGGGTGTTGTCAAGCAATCAAGAATGGGCAAGGACAAACAGGCGGTTGAGAAATTCGATGGGTCTGACTACGGATTTTGGAGGATGCAGATAGAGGATCTCTTGTATAACAAAGATCTCTATAAGCCTCTAAAGGGTGTCAAACCGGAATGAGAAAAGCAGAAAGATTGGGATCTCATGGATCGGAAGGCCCTAGGGGTGGTCAGATCTACTTTGTCAAAGTGGATTGCGAAGACCACCAAGAAGGCAAAAACCACAAAGGAGTTATTGGATTATCTTACTGAGAGATTTGAAACTCCATCTGCTGCAAACAAGGTAGATTTGATACGCAAGATGGGTAGTCTCAAGATGCAAGAGGGAGGATCCTTAGCTAAACACATTGATGAGTTTATGGATGTTATAGACTCATTGACTGCGTTGGAGATTACGTTTGATGATGAGGTTCATGCGTGTTTGTTGCTAGCGTCTTTACCAGGAAGTTGGAGCGGGACGGTGACAGCGATCAATGCTTCAGCAGGTAAAAACAAATTGAAGTATGATGATGTTAAAGACTTTCTCTTGGGCGAGGAAAATCGCATGAAGAAGTTGGGGACATCGAATGCTTCGGGATCGGCCATAGATACTACTAGCGGGGGAAGGCCGGGTACTAGCAAACAAGGGAGAACTGAATCTAGGGAGAACGTGGTGGGTGGTAAGGGCAAGGCCATGGAGATCAGAGACAAACCAAGGGTTGCAAAGGGATCAGTTCAGTGCTATCATTGTAAGGAGTTGGGACACTACAAGAAGGATTGTCCCAATCGTGGAGGCAATTCGGTGAATGTGACAGTCGAAGGTGATGATGTACTGGTTATGAGTGTTAGTAGTGCACTAGAATCATGGGTGCTGGATTCGGGGGCATCATTCCACTCTTGCAGACATGCAGAAGAGATGGAGAATTATACTTCCGGTGATTTCGGTAAGGTCTATCTGGCGGATGGCGAGCCTTTGGAAATCAAGGGGAAGGGGGATGTCAGAATAAGAGCATCGGACGGGAAGGTCTTACATCTGAACGGGGTCAGGCATATTCTGGGTTTGAAAAAGAACCTATTATCAGTTGGGCAGTTGGACGAAGAAGGTTACAAGGTAACATTTGGCTGCAGGAACTGGGTTATTACCAAGGAGGATTGTGAGATCGCTCGGGGTAATAAGTAGGGGACATTGTATTTGGCGAATAACACCAAGGATAGTATCGCGGTGGCGTCAGCCAAAGGGTGATACTGATTTGTGGCACTGTCGATTGGGTCACATGAGTGAGAAGGGGATGAAGGTACTTTGCTCAAAGGGATTACTACCGGGTTTGAAGACAGTCGACGTGGGGATCTGCGAAGATTGTGTGTTTGGCAAACAGGCGAGAAGTAATTTCTCAAGGACGGGTAGGGCTTTGAGGGAAGCAAAGTCAGAACTGGTTCACACGGACTTGTGGGGACCATCTCCGGTAACTTCTCTGGGTGGTGCGTCATATTACATGACCTTTATTGATGATTCAACAAGGAAGGTCTGGGTCTACTTCTTGAAGGGGAAAGATGAAGCTTTCGAGGTATTCAAGAAGTGGAGGGCTTGGTGGAGAATCAGACGGGACTTAAGCTTAAGTGCTTAAGATCAGACAATGGTGGGGAGTATGAGCTCGGTGAGTTTAGGGAATATTGTGCAGCGAATGGCATTCGCATGGAGAAGACTCCAAAGGGCACACCACAACACAACGGGGTTGCAGAGAGGATGAACAGGACATTGAACGAGCGGGCAAGAAGTATGAGATTGAAGTGTGGACTTCCGAAGACGTTCTGGGCATATGCAGTTGACACGGCGGCTTTCTTGATCAATAGGGGACCATCGGTACCATTGGGGAATGGAATTCCAGAGGAAGCATGGAGTGGCAAGCAGGTAAATCTGTCCTTTCTTCGCATATTTGGCTGTGTTTCATATGTTCATATTGATTCTGCTGATAGAACTAAGTTAGATGCAAAATCTGTAAAATGTACGTTTATTGGGTATGGTGGGGATGACTTCGGGTATAAGTTTTGGGATGACCAAAACCATAAAATTATTCGTAGTCGAGATGTGGTATTCAATGAACAGGTATTGTACAAGAACAGAAAGGGGGCATCTGATGATATTAGTTCGGAACCGGATGTTGTAGAGGTGGATATTCCAGACACGGGTGGGGGTAGGACGGTTCATGATGACCATGGTCAGGGGGTCACTGAAGATGAACCACATACTCCGGAACCGGATATTCCGCTGCGTAGATCCAGCAGGTTGCGTGGATCGCCTGACAAGTATACTCCTTCGAATTACTATTTGTTGTTGACAGATAGTGGGGAACCGGAATGTTATGCGGAGGCTGTTCGTAGTGCACTTTGTGATAAGTGGAAAGCTGTGATGGATGATGAGATGGACTCATTGAAAGCCAACAAAACTTGGGAGTTGATTAGACTGCCTAAGGGGAAGAAGGCATTGCATAACAAGTGGGTTTACCGGATCAAGGAGGAGGCAAACGGCAGTAAGCGTTACAAGGCAAGGTTGGTTGTAAAGGGCTTTCAGCAAAAGTACGGTATTGACTACACCGAGGTATTCACTCCTGTTGTGAAGATGACCACTATCAGAATGGTTATGGGGATAGTAGTGGCGGATAACTTGTTGCTGGAACAGATGGATGTAAAGACGGCCTTTCTTCATGGCGATTTGGAGGAAGAAATTTACATGAAACAACCAGAGGGATATTTGTCTAAAGGTAGCGAGGAACTGGTTTGCAGATTGACTAAGAGCTTGTATGGCCTTAAACAAGCTCCTAGGCAGTGGTACAGAAAGTTTGATGGATTCATGCACGATATTGATTTTATTAGATGTGAGGCGGATCATTGTTGCTACTTCAATAACACGGACAATGGGTACATAATCTTGCTGTTATATGTGGATGACATGCTAATAGCGGGCTCTAGCAGTAGAGAGGTAAACAGATTGAAAACTCAGTTGTCAGAACGGTTCGAGATGAAGGATTTGGGGGAGGCCAGAAAAATCTTAGGCATGCGGATTGACCGGGATAGGGAGTCGGGTAAGTTGGTTCTTTCACAAGCAGAATACGTTGAGAAAGTCTTGGCAAGGTTTTGCATGGAAGAGACGAATCCAACAGGGACACCATTGGGTATGCACTTCAAGCTATCCGAGAAGGACTCACCTAAGGGCAAGGAGGAGCGTGACAAGATGGAGAGGACTCTATATGCTTCGGCAGTGGGGAGTCTAATGTATGGAATGGTGTGTACAAGGCCGGACATTGCACATGCGGTGGGAGTAGTTAGCCGGTTCATGGGCAATCCAGGGAAGCAACATTGGGAAGCGGTTAAATGGATCCTGCGTTACTTAAAGGGTACTGCTGGTAAGGCTCTATGTTTCTCAAGCAAGGAGGTCATGTTAGCGGTTTATGTGGATGCGGATTTGGCATCAAGTGATCTTGATAAGAGGAGAAGTACTACGGGTTATGTTTTCACATTGGGTGGTACGGCTATCTCCTGGGCTTCTAAATTGCAGAAGATCGTGGCTCAGTCGACTGCAGAAGCAGAATATGTGGCAGTGATAGAGGCAAGTAAAGAGATGGTATGGTTGCAGAACTTCTTGGGTGAACTTGGGAAGACGCGAAGTGATAATGCTCTCTACAGTGACAGTCAGAGTGAAATTCATCTAGCAAGGAATCCGGCGTTTCATTCTAGGACGAAGCACATTGAGCTAAGGTTTCACTACATCGAGCATCTCTTGGAGAGAAAGATCTTAAGGCTAGAGAAGATATTGGGATCAGAGAACCCGGCTGACATGTTGACCAAGGTGGTAAACCTTGAAAAGTTGAAGCTATGCATAGCTTCAATTGGGCTTGGAGAATAGGAGAGGAGGAAGGCACTACCATGATCGAGGTGAGCACTAGGAAGACACCAAGATGAGTTGAAGACGGATACGGGGTTTATATGCAGGTTGATCTCTAGGTGGGAGATTGTTGGAATATAGATAAACCGGGAACTAGTGGCGAAATTGGAAGAAATCAGCAAAGTCAGCGTGCAGGCCGGGAGCGGGCGCTCAAATCAGGTGACTCGGCCGAGTGGATCGGCCGAGCATGTAAAAAGGAGCGTCCGATCAAATGGGTCAGAAAGGACACAACTTTCTGTCGATCTGGAGCTACCGCTCGGATTTGGTGACTCGGCCGAGTGGATCGGCCGAGCATAGGAAATAGAGCGGCCGCTCCGCTGCTGGACGGGAATGTGCTGAATTTCGGGATTTCTAATTAGACTAGGGTTTGTATCTTATTCCTAGGGTTCTATATAAGCAATGTTCCGCCCCCATACTCATTTTAACTCAGATTTAACATATTATAGTGCAAGATCCTGGCTTGGTAGTGCCCCCAGACGTAGTCAAACATATTGACGAACTGGGTTAACAAATTCTGTGTTCTTTCTGTGCTTTGATTTCTTGTGCTTTGTTTTGTGTGCTCTTATTGTTCTTGTGGGTTTGCTTGGGTAGTGGAGGGCCATATCCACAACATAAAGTTATACTCCCTCTGTCACTAAATGAGTGTTTAAATTTCATTTTAAGAGACACTGAAAATCTCAATTTTTTGAACAATTTGGTAACAACGATTTATGTATAATCTTGTAATCTCCTTTTCAAACCTTTAGTTTTGCACGTATAAGGAAACCGGTGAAAAAAATTTCGAAAAAAAAAAACGTTTAGGGAGAAAGTTATGTTCAAAAAACACACTCATTTAGGGACAGAGGGAGTACATTTATTAAATACTCTCTCTGTCCCAGAATGACAGTCCTCCTATTTTCATGGGTTATACGAAGGAACTTTGAGTAATTATTAAGGCTACTTTTAATTATTCTAATGAAATTTTTGAAATTGTTCTTGATACACCATTATAAATACTATTAATATCAATTTTTAGATTCACATTAACATAATTATAAGTAACATTTATAACTGCTCAAACTTCGTTCGTAGTAACAACGAAAAAAGGGGACTATCTTTCTGGGACGGAGGGAGTAATATGTACTTCTTACTCGGTCAAAATCACCATGGTTCAGTCTCTCACTATTCAAATCGGATTTCGAACCGCTGCACCGAGCAGTTAGCTCCACCCAATGGTTTCGATTGAAGCCACCTCATTTTAGCTACACCCAACGGTTGAGATGTAGCCGACCTCGGTGGGACCCACAAAAAATTGAAATCATCTTAGCCGCACAGATGATGAGCTCGCATATGTGGCCTCAATCTGAGCCATTGGGTGGAGTGGAGGAGATAACTTGGGTGGAACGGTTCCAGGTCCATTCAAATCAGTCAAAACATTTTAAAATTTAAATTTCACACAGTATGTCAGCCTTTTCACAAATCAAACACCTAAGCGAAGAAGAGAGAGAGAGAGAGAGAAAAGTATGCCAGCCTTACCTATTCTGTAACGCGTGGTTGAGGTATGGAGAGTAAACTACCAAAATGACCTGCGTACTATTCAGAAATTTCATATTGACCTGCGTACTAATGAAACAACCAATCTAACCTGCGTACTATGTATAAATTAACAAAAATAACCAAAATCATTAGTAAAGTTAATAAAAGCTAACAAGCGTTAGTTTTCTAACAAATTTTGCTATCAAAATTTTCAAAACTCCCCCATAACCTAACAAAATGATAACTTGCTTAATTATGTGATTAAATGACCCATTTACCCTTATTAATATTTATATCAACTTTAACTTAATTAATAGTTTTTGTTCATTTTGTTTTTTTGGATATTTATTGTTGAAACAAAAAACAACCAGTTCATCATCATCATCTTCACACCACCTCGGCACCACCGCCATCACCATGAATGCTACCCCCACCACCATCAACACCACCATTATCATGACTTCTTTTACTTTCTTTGCTTCAAATTTCAATTCAAGTTAAAAGAATTCTTGCTAGAAAGTAGAAACAGAACCACAACCACCATTACAAAACACCACCACCATCTCACCAAGCATCCCATCACCACCCCAACCGCCATTTATGTAGCACCAGAACCGCCAGCACAATCATTTTAATTAAATCCAGATTCCCATCATTCATAACCTAAAATCAAACCAACAACAACCAAACCCAGATTCAAGTAATACATAATCCAAAATTAAAAGCAACTCAAAACAAGACATTCAAAACTTAGATTTAGCACATTTAAACCCAAAACATAAACCCACCACCATTGCAAACCCAAGTCTGAACCAAGAAGTCAAAAAATAGTAAATGTATCTTTTCAACATTGATAAAACTCAGATCTATTACCTAAATATGGAAAGAGGGGAGCCGGTGATGATGAGGAGCTGGGTGCAAAGAGTAAGAAAATTGGATCTGTAAATGGAGCCTAGCCGGGGAAAGGGGGCCTGAGAAAAAGAGGAAGGGACGAGAGATGTCGCCGGTGATGATGGTGGGAAGAGGAAGAGGCGATGGTGTCGGTCAACGGGGGAGGGGTTAAGGCGGAGGGATGTGGGGAAGATGGGTGAGGTAGACGGTGGAGGACGGCGCCGGGGAAGAAAGGGGCTTGGGTAGCGACTGGGGAGAAAAACGGGTGTGTCGCTAAAACGAGGTTGAAGACGGCGAGTGATGCGGAGGAGTAGAAACGTTTAAGGGTTTGTTGATGGATAAAATCCTCGTGTAATAAAAATACCTTGCAAGTGTACAAGTGCCGAAGCAGCAGTATACAAAAGTAAGGGTCGAACCACAGAGACTTGGATTAATTCTGAGTTAATTAACTAATTTAAAAACAATAAAATAAAAGATAATAAAATAAGATAGATGATCAACATGAACTAGCACATAAATGATAGGATTCGCGGAATATAGATTCACAATCATCTCCCCTATGCTATGATAATAATCAAGTCATCAATCTCAATTCATGGGTTCGTTCACTTATGTAAGAATTGGAACGGTGAGGCGGCCGGATTGCAATATGTTTCTCTTTAGCTAATCACACTTCGCAAATCAAGTCCATGTAATTGTTTAAAGAGTTATTACGTTCTAAAGAACATATGAACCTACACCCACTTGATTTCTATCACGGCATCAAATTGATTTATTAATCAAAGCATTGGTCTACGCTTTAATCCCCAAATCAATGGCGGAGTTAAAACCCTGAATTGTTAAAAAGGCCAATAATGACTAGTTCAATTATTGAAACCCTAAAAACTTGATTTAAAATACTTTGAACAACTAGAATGAAATAGAATACAAGATTTATATTAAAGCATAAAATTGATAGAAAGTTACCTCCAATTCGTAGTTGGTGAAATTGTTCTTCATAGACAAAGAACAAATTTCTCCAACCTTGCAAACCTTACAAAATATTAACTAGCTACATGATTGATCAAAAATACTATAAAATTAACTTAGTATTTATAGGGCAAAACTAACCTAAATCTAAAAGGAAAAAGAAATAAAAAGTCTAAAAAAGAAAAGGAATAATAAAGCAAAAAGGAAACTATTAAAATAAGATCCTAAATAAACTAAGATTCCTGATTGATACTCTGCTTGCTTGGTCTTGGTCGGCTGACTTTGTTAGCCCGGAAACCCTAATTTACACTTTAGTCACTGAAGTTTCGCATTTTTCCAGTTCAGTCCTTAGACTTTCAGTTCATTGCAGTTTGGTCCTAAAGTTTCAGAATTGGCAGATTGGTCCCTGGATTTCAGCAGTCCTTGGTATTCCCAACTTCGATCAATTAAGCTCTTTTTCTCCCCTTTTCTTCTAGATTGAGCAAATAACCACCCTACACAACAAAACACAAAAAGAACCTAATCAAATAACAAAAGCTTGAGAACAAAGCAATAATTAAATCTAAAAGTATCTAATAGAATGAGTAAAAACCCATTCATCATTTGTTTCCCAAATTTATTTGGAATGGGTGGTTATATAAGAGGAGTTAAAAACCCTTTTTTAAAATAAGGTTAAATAGATTATTTTACTAATTTGGTTTAGTTTTTTAGGAGTTTTTTTTTTGTTATGGGGCATTTTGAAATTTTGATAGCAATATTCGTTAGAAAGTTAACGTTCATTAACTTTTATTAACTTTTGTAGTGATTTTGGTTATTTTTATTATTTTATAAATAGTACAAAGGTTAAATTGGTATAGTACATTTAAATCATAATTATAAGAAAATGGAATAATATTATACATAGCAAAAAAATATTATGACAAACAACATTATATGACCAATTGTCTGAAATACTTTTACACATTATGGAAGACTTCCTTGAAGACAACGTTGTCTGTGGTATTATCAGACTGTCCAAGAGTCTCATTATTACATATCAAAATTTTTAAACCTTCTGGATTTCTAACCCGTGACAAAGCGACATATACAGTTGCCCATGACAAAACACCGGCTTCTTGAGCATAAGACTAACAACGGAACTGGCCTTGACTTTTATTAATTGTCATAGCATATGAAATCATAAGATGGAACTGCCTCCTCTCAAATCGAAAAGGAATCCTCGCATCAGATGGTGTTAATGACATTCTTGGAATCAAAATTTTTTGACCGAAGTTCTCTGCTGATAAAACCTCACCTTCTAAAACATGATTTCCAAGTCTGGTGATAATCAAACGGGTACCATTGCACAAACCAAGTGAAGAATCTATATTACGGAGTAGCATCACAGGAGTTCCAACCTTCAAACGCAATATGTGATTGGGAAGCCCGGAAATAGAAATGCTATTTATAAATTCAGGGGTGTGGAGATCACTCAATGATTCGATTTGTTGGTCAATATGGCAAGCAACATCAGAACTCAAGTATGTCCTTGCTTCAGATTCATTCAATGAAACCATAAACTCATTAACAACATTGACAACATCCAAAGTTGGAGCCAAAATTGCTCTTTCCCGAAAATAAGACAAATCCTGAGGACTAATTAAGTATTCGAAATATATATACTCAACCATTGCAGCAATCGGATCAATGAACTTGTTGGTCCCAAAGGGCAAAAAGGGTATAGAACCGCTAGAGGGGGGGTGAATAGCGGTTTAAAATATTTTTCGAAATACCCTTGAAAATCAACCAAGTGCTTATCAGTTTGGTCTATTGCGGTTTAAAGCACTAGAACTGCTCAGATAAAATGCACAGCGGAGTTTTGCGGTTTTGGCCAAACTGAATTATAAAGAGTAGGGCACTTTAAGTGGTTGAAAATGGAATAATGCAACTGACAAGGCACAACTGAAGTATCACAAAAGTATGCAAATCATTTATCAAGTCATTTCACATAAAAGTAAATAAAGCTCATAAACAGAAATGTAAATGACAAGACAGAAATTAAAGATCAAAGACACACAATTTGAAAAGGTTCGTTCTTAAAAGAACTACGTCCTCTACCTAGGTGGTTAGCCTAGGATTTTCTAATAGCTACTAGACTTGTATTGATTTAGAGGAGTTTTTACAAGATTACAAAAGAATCTAAACTCTAAATAAACAATCTAACCTAACAATGCTATTATAACAACCTGTGTTTTCGAGGTATATAATCTATAAGAAAATATACTCCGAGTGTGTAGTGTGGAAAGAAATCAAGAGCTCAAAATATCTAAGTGTTGGTGTTGGTGCCCTAGGCACGTTTGTTAAACGTTGTATAAGTTATCATTTTATTCATAATAATAAAGATATAATAAGATTATTATGGCTCGTGTTTGCTTATAATAATCTCCGTCCCTAGAGCTTGTTAAGCACTAGTATAAAGGCTAAATGATCGTGGGATGATCATGTTAGATTTATGGGTACTTGTTTGGAACAAGGTACTGGACATGACCCGCGGTATGAGATTTATGTCATGGTCGATGTCATATATAAATCTCATATTATTTATGTCATTTGAATCCTTAGACATGAAGTTATTATAGTCTTCCACTTGATGAACATTATGTTTGACATATTCAAACGCTGCCTTAACACGGTAGTTATAAAGGGTATGATTGGCATGATTGGATTCACTTAGGGAAGAATAATAAGCCAAATGGATTTGTCCCTCTTCGGAGAGATGTCAAGCTTGGGCCCCTCGAAGGAATGATGTTGGTGAAATGTTTGGCCAAACTCAAATGAATTGATTGGATCAATGTCATTTGGATTATCAACATATTCGGGATCGAGAAAAGTATTGAACAATACAAGTTGACTTGTTGACCATGACTTGTGTTCAATGACATCGTGGACAAAGGGATTATGACATGTTCTAAAAGGAATACGAACTTGTATCTAGTTACACTATTTGGGTAGGTATGACGGTTTGCTAGAACCTAATCATATCTTATGGGTTCATGTTTGAACCCATTGCCAACTTAGTGTAATCCTAGAGGGTCACACACAAATAGAACGAATCGTAAAGGACTAAATGAGAATTATGGAAAAATATCAGTGTTTGGCTCTGGCACGATCGTGCGCCTTAAAATGGCACGGTCGTGCCATAAATCCAAACCAAGGCAAACCTGTCGACATGATTGGCACGATCGTGCCAAATTACCAAGCACGACCGTGCCGAAAATGGTCGACCTGGGGGAATCATGCGGACCTGATGGCACGACCGTGCCAGATTATAGGGCACGACCGTGGCAGTCAAGTCGGCCAGAATTCCTTGTTGCTTAATTTGGTGACGGGATTTAGGTTTCCTATGTCCTTAAGGGTTAAGGATTAGGACCTATTTAAGGATCCTTGTTACAGCCATTAGACATATGATTATGAGTGCCTCCAAAGGGTTTTGGGAGGTTATTTTGTTGTTCTAAGATCCCAAAACTGAAGAACAAGAATATTCATAATTCCATATAGTTCTTACAATTGTGAAAGCGTGTTTCATAATTTGGTCTAGCAACCAAGATCAAGTGTTCTTGATATTCGTTCGTGGTGTGGATACCGCTAGAGGGTGAAACTTATCATCTTCATAGTTCGTGATTTTTGCTTTGTTCGTGATCAAGATTTCTAGCCTCCATCGAATTCAAGGTTGCAAAATCAAAGGCATCAAGGGTTAGTATTCTAGTATTAATTATGTTGTATTTGACTTAATCATATGAATGGATCTATGGGCTTTGGGTTTCATAAATTTTAAATGCTTAATTCCGCTGCGCATGTTACTACGAAACCCAACACTAAGTGATGGCGAGCAAGTGATTACTTTCTGTGCAAGGCTGAGTTGTGATGATTTGAAGGCTTGAAGCTTTGATGAAGAACTCTGGGTTTGCTAAGGAGATGATGAAGATATGAATATCTGGGATATTCTCTTTGAAGCAAACTTGAATACTTGGGATATTCTCTTTGAAGCTCAGCACCTTCATTGTTGAGAAATGAAGGCTATTTATAGTGAAGGCATTAGTGACCGTTGGACAAAGAGGTGAGTCATTGTATGGCGGTTCTATGCGCTGTCACAATCCCATTGGTTGACCTGTCACTGTCGTCCTTTGCTTTTGCTTTGTGGCAGGAAGTTGTTGGATCACTACCAGACATTGTCCTTTTAGTTGTTGGAAAAGTACAACGGTAACTTTTCAAAAAGCGAGACAAACCGACATTCCAAGAATAACTGAAACATGACATGAAGTTTAAGCACAAGTCACCAGTCATTCATTTACGGTTGAAAAGCGAATGTTTATCTTCAAGGAGTAAATGACAGCAATAACTTCTTCAATATCTTGGTCGGCGGTTCCACCAGATGCATGTGCGGTTTCATGAATGAACTTGAAATACGGTTTCATCAAAGACACAAGCTGCGGTTTTGATGAAGGACTTAAGGCACCATGCTGGCGGTTTTAAAGATGGCGGCTTGAGGGACACTAAACCGCTATGGATAAACCGATCATAACTCAGTCTAACTACTAAATATCTAGAAATGGACTTGTCTAAAAATTGAAGTAAAACTTCATTACATGTAAACCTAAAGTCCATAAAAAGACACGTGGAATGGGTCAATCAAATCAGGTGGGTGCACTAACAATGAATCCTAACAATCTCCCCCTATTTGATTGATGCCATTACCACACTATGATAGAGCAAACATTGTACTTGGTAAAAACATGCTCAAAAGAATATGTATTGAAACTGCATGTCCCAAGTCAAATGCACACACAATGCTATACCATAGATTTCTAATCTATCAAAAACAAAGGAAATGAAAAACGGATAGATAAGAAATACATTCAGATGCATATAAAGAGATATGATTATGAAAATCAGATATGCATGTTTAAACTGAATGTTTAAAACACATACACTTAGAAAATTTTTCATGATGAATTAAAGTGCATGGGTTTTGAAAATGCATTGTTCCACAAACAAGTAGTTTGAATAAACAAGGTTTTTAGAATAAGGTGCAATGCATTCATTTTCATTATAATCCTTTAAAGGTTTTGGAAGTTACAAATTACAAGGAAAATAATGAAAGGCAAAACTGATTACAAAAGGATAGAAAGAAATCTAGTCAATTCTATCAAGAACCCTGGCGGTGGCTTGGTCTGCGGTTTTAGCAGCATCAGAATGCTCAACTAGGCTGGCAGTTTCAAACACGTATTCAGCTGACTTGAGACAAAGATGGGTCGGTTCATTTACCTTCTGTAAGATTTTTTCAGAAAGCTTCTTCAGGTCGTTGGCATAATGAACAAAGTAGTCAGTTGATGAAACCGTTAGGTCAGCTAGTTGGTCTAACTTCTTCTCTAGAGCCTCATTCATTTCTTGGGCCACTTCAAGTTTGAGAGAAGTCAACTCATTCAGAGTTTCAAGCTTATGTTCTAATTTGAGCTGGTTCTCCAGAAGGGTTTCAATCTTGAATTCCATTCTCCCGATCCGAGGGTCAATAGCATTCTCCCTCTTAATGGCATCAACAAGGAAGGGCAGAGAGGAATGAAATGCAGATTGGGTAAAGAATGAATCCAGAACAAATTGAATCTTTACTGGATCAGTTTCAAAAAGGGAGGAAGGGAAAGGAATGACCGAAAATGAAGTGTAGGGAAGAAAAGGGGAAATGGAAAGAAGTTGGGTATAGGAGAGAGGAATGGAAGTATAAGGAGAGAACTGCCATCTATAAAGATATGGAAATACAATGCAGTTTATCCTAAATAAAAATTGAGAGCAGAGAGAAAAGATGACCTCAACTGCCAGATCTTCAATGATTTGATCAAGAGTTGAAGCAAAGAGTTGATCTGAAGCAGCCTGAGATTCATCGGCTGGAAAGATTGCAAAAGGATTTGGACGACCAGACTTGAGTCGTTGCTCTTCATGCTTATTGGCGGCTCTGATGATGGCTCCATGGCGGTTGGCTTTGGAAGTAGTAGCTCTAAACCTCTTTAGGTAAGCCGCGATGTCCTGTGCACACTTCCTTTTCAAACCACGCGGTTTGGGAGTCCTAACTGCAACTTTGAACTCAGGCAAAACCGAAGGGGTAGAGATATTGATCAGTTACGGTTGAGCCGACGGTGGAACTGATGGAGCAAAAGGCAGTGTAGGGGATCCAAAAGGTGAAGGAGTGTGCTCTGGTGAGTCAAACTCTAGCTTTCGTTTCAATGAATGAGGAGCGGTTTCAACCAACATGGCGTCTATTCCGGCCTTTCTCAGTTCAGCTCTTTCTCTCAACTCCTTTGCAAATGAACCTTCAATGGGTGAGTGATCCTTTTTGTCATGAGCTTCAGTAAAGTCCACTGCACCAGGTGGCCTTGATTGCCAGTACTCCACAAAATCATATTTCTTGATTAATCTTGTCTTCTTCTTCAGCGGTTGAACCTCAAGATTCTCATCATCTTGCTCAGGTTCATCTTGAACTGCCTCAGACACATCAGTCTGCTCAGGCAATACTGCAGCCTCAAACTCATCGGTTTGCTCAGGCTGAACCGCACTTGTAGATACCTCGGTTTGTTCAACTAGAACCGCAGCCTCAGACACTTCGGTCTGCTCAGGCTCGGTTTGAGAGGAGGGTTTGAGGTTGGGAAGGGTAGAAAAGATTAGCTGTAACTGTTCTTCAGTGAATTGAACAGTTGGCAGTTTGAGAGGGGATTTTGGAGGAGAGATAGGTTTGGGTTCAGAGGTGGTGGCTCTCAGTTTTCTCAAAATTTGCACATCTTGTGCAAAATTCATGGATTTTTCAACATTTGGCTTGATTGGGGAAAGGGGTTTTATCTGGATTTTAGAAGAGGTAGGAGGAGTTGATTTTGTGAAGGGAATTGGTTTAGATGAAGGTGGAAGCGGTTCAGAAGAGGGATTGGATAGAATAAGGAAGGATTTTGGTAAATATGGTTTTGGAGGAAGATTGGATGAGGGTTTGGAAGGGTCAGTAACTTTGGCTTTCTTCTTTCTTGGAGCCACGGTTTCCCTGGGTTGAGCCGCAGGGATTGCAGGCTCCCCCTCAACCGCAGACTCCCTCTCAACTGGAGCCTCAGTTCCATCCAGGCTAACTCCTAGCCTATTCAAGGTGGCAGTTTGAGCTGCTTCTCTAGCTCTTGTAGCTACGGCTTGATCTGCTATGGCACCGGCATAAGGTTTGCCTGACTTATTGAGCCGAGCCTCAGGATAGGGTCCTCTCTGTTCTTCAGGCAGAGGATCAGCATTCCATACCGCTTGTGCAAACCGCCATCCAAACCCGGTTCTGAAAGCATCAAGTTTTGAAGCACCAAACAACGTCTTCTCATTCGGTTGCACCCACTCAGCTTCGTTTGCCACAGAAGCCTTAAAGATCACAGAATCCTGATGAAGGAATTTTGTTAGGAGTCTGCAGTGAGTTCTGATCTTTGTTTTTTCAGCGGCTTTGGCAGAAGTATGGCGGCTGAGGGCATTGATCATTTCTTGCATGATGATCCTTGGCCAGTGCAGCTTCTTCCCTTTGTAGATAGCCACGCAATAGTTGTACTGCTCAGAAGTGAAGTTGTTGTGATTGCCATTCTTGCACATTACTCCAGTATCTACTAAATCACACAACATTACCATAATTTCTCCAAACTCCTTCTTGGGGGTGGACTTAGTATTGAAGACAGAAACCCCTAAGAGATCCTCAGTAGTTCGGCTGACTAACTCTGGTTTGATGGAAAGAATTCCAGAATTTTCTAAACCAGCCAGGATAGAAACCTTTGAAGCAGATAAAACCACATCTTTTGTCCTGACAGTGGACTTGATGGCATTTTCAGTCTTAACTTCCCAGACTCTAAATCCCTGATTTCTTCACCTTTACCATTCAACAGGGGTACCACACAGACAATCCCATTGTCAAATAATTCTGCACAAAGCCTTTTGTCAAACTTCGGTTCATCTAATTGGAATAGTAACAGCAGTTTTGACGATTCCAGTAGGGCAAGCAGTTTTCTTCCAACTGCAGTAGCTTCGAATTCGGTTTTAATGATTTGAGATCTAGGTACAAAGTTGGATTCATCCTAAAAATAATCAAAGTTAGTAAGAGATTGGTGCAAGCAGTTTGAATAAACTAAGCATTCAAACTTCTACAAGGAATTCTAACAATGAAATAGGTGGTTGAAGCAAAACAGGGGTAATATGGTAAACACCCAAAACTAGACATGAAAAGAATTTTGAAAAAGGATTTGAATGCATGAAGAACATGATGAACAGGAGATAAACATGCAAAACAAAAACTTAACCAAAACATGAAAGAAGTATACCAAAAGACTCGAAAAGAGCAGATACTAACAAAGTTCTAAAAGAACAAGTTCAAATAACAAACCCAGAACATAGTATCAAAAGAAATACGAAAGAACACCCGAAAACCCAAAAATCAAAATTGTTCAAAAATTGAACAAAAGACATGAAATAAACATCAAACCCAGCATATATGAACATATGCAAGCATAATCAACCAAAAACTGAACGAAAAAGCAAGAAAAAAATATTAGAATACGAACAAGCTTTTACGAGCAACAATGGCGGAAAAAGATGAAATGCTGGAGTGAAGGGTTCAAGAAATCATACCATATCGCCTTTGGATGTTTTAGATGTAAATGGAGCGGAAGGGTCGGATGATTTCTTAGGTGCCATTTGAATTTTGAAAAGAGTATGGGAAATATTTGAGGTAGAAAACAGAGTGCAGAAGAGAGAGATGAATGAAGAAGAATGTAAAAAGGTAAAAAGAAATAAACTTTGTCTTTTATACTCAAATAAATGTTCCTCGGGTAATGGAACGACGAGAACGGCGCACGATTATCTCCAGATGGCGTCCCACGTCACATAGAATTTAATGCGGCAGAGATAATTGCAAAAAGGTCTTTATAATTGATATGACATAAAGTAGGGACTAAAATGCAATTTCATACCTGAGCAGTTTGATTGAGCAAACCGACTTACCTTACATCTTCAGTGGTTTTCATGAAACTGATGTCTCTCTAATCTGATGGCGGTTTATATGTTTAAACCGAATGACTTTGCTTTCTTGTCGGTTTTGAAAGAACCGATTTCATTTATTTTGACTCGTCAGTTTGATGGAGTATCTTGTACCGAACCATTTATTGATGCGGTTTCAATGATGACAGAACCGCACACTAGATGACTTTTCTAAGCATAGCCAAAACACTTAAACAAAAGATATTAGAAATAATATCTATAGATATGATATCTTAAGTTAGTTCTAACATACCCATTTCTCCTCGTAAGTGATAGAACCTGGAATTTTCAAGTGGTTTGGTGAGGATGTCAGCAATTTGATCATCTGTTCCCACCTTTGCCAGAAAAATGTTTTTCTTTTCAACATGGTCTTTGAGGAAATGATATCTTATGTCGATGTGCTTGGTTTTTGAGTGCTGAACTGGATTGTTGGAGATGGATATTGCAGCAGTGCTATCACAGTAGATAGGGCAGTTTTGTTCAAATATCCCGTAGTCCTCCAACTGTTGTTTCATCCAGAGAATTTGAGAGCAACAGCTTCCAGCCGCTATATATTCAGCTTCAGCGGTTGAGACTGAAACCGACGCTTGTTTCTTGCTGGACCATGACACAAGCCGCGTTCCAAGGAACTGACAAGTACCACTTGTGCTCTTTCTGCTTATCTTACATGCTGCAAAGTCAGCATCTGAATAACCTAATAGATCAAATGAAGATTCTTTGGAGTACCAAAGTCCAAGGTTAACAGATCCACATAAATATCTAATAATACGTTTGACAGCAATAAGATGAGATTCTCTAGGATCATCTTGAAATCTAGCACAAACACAAACACTAAACATGATATCTGGCCTACTAGCAGTTAAGTAAAGTAGAGAGCCAATCATACCTCGGTAGAGAGTTTGATCAACTTTCTTACCATGTTCATCTCGATCCAAACTGCAGGCCTTGGGCATTGGGGTATCAACTGGTTTAGCGGTTTCAAGCCCGAACTTCTTTATCAAATCTTTAGTGTATTTGGCTTGGTTGATAAAGATCCCATCATGGCATTGCTTGACTTGGAGTCCAAGAAAGAATGTCAACTCTCCCATCATACTCATTTCAAATTTACTTTTCATTAGCTTCTCAAACTTAACACACATAGTTTCATTAGTAGAACCGAAAATAATATCATCAACATATATTTGAACTAATAATGAATGACTTTTGTGTTTAGCTATAAATAGAGTTGTATCAATTTTACCTTGAGAGAAGCCTTGTTCAATAAGAAATTTAGATAGAGTGTTATACTATGCTCTTGGAGCTTGTTTGAGTCCATACAATGCTTTCTTGAGTTTGAAGACATGATTTGGAAATTTGTTGTCTTCAAATCCTGGCGGTTGGGCTACATAGACTTCTTCTTGTAGTTCACCATTCAGAATGCACTCTTCACATCCATTTGATATAACTTGAATTTCTTGAAGGATGCATAGGCCAGGAACAATCTTATGGCTTCAAGTCTGGCAACAGGGGCAAAAGTTTCATCATAGTCTATGCCTTCTACTTGCATTGAAATTACCCAACTTGGATCACTTAGAGCTTCATCTACCTTTTTCAGTTCCATCTGAGATAACAGAGCAGTTGAGAACAAACTGTGATTATCTTTGTGAGTCAATCTCCCTCTGGTTTGGACACCAGTACTGATAGGACCAATAACGTTGGCAGTTGGATGGTCTCTATGCTCATTAATTTCAGGAGGGAGGTTGTCTTGAACCACTATTTCTTGAAGATTTTCCAGAGGAGGATCATCTTGATAATCATTGAAATCTTCATTGAATGTTAGATTTGGAACTGGTTCAACAGTTTGAATGGGATCAGAGGACAGCGGTTCAACAGTTACACCATCAGCGGTTTGAGTAGGTGCGGATGAAGAACTGGATGTAGCGGTTTCAGTAGGATGGTTGTCAGTTGCTCTATGTCTAGTGCCTGTCTCAAAATCACTAAAATCATTAGCAACATTTGGAGCCATATGTGGCTCAAGGAGAGCATGTTCATTAAATGTAACATGGACTGACTCTACAATTTTTAAAGATGTCTTATTGAAACAACGAAAAGCTTTGGAGTGTTTAGAATAACCAACAAAAATACCTTCATCGGCCTTAGCATCAAATTTACCTCGATGCTCTTTGCCATTGTACAAGATGTAACACTTGCATCCAAATATCTTGAAGAAGGCAATGTTGGGTGATCTTCCTCTCCACAATTCATAAAGAGTCTTGTTGTGAACTTTGATGATGAGGGAGCGGTTCTGGGTGAAACATGCGGTATTGACAGCTTCGGCCCAGAAGTACTTAGGAAGCTTGGCTTCTGCAATCATAGTCTTTCCTGCTTCAATCAAAGTTCTGTTCTTTCTTTCCACTACTCCATTCTGTTGTGGAACTCCAGCGGCAGAGAAATTATGATCAATTCCATGATCATCACAATATTGGGCAACACCATTGTTTGTAAATTCGGTTCCATTATCTGAACGCACGGCAACAATGTCATCCAATTTCTGAGTTTGGAGCTGTCTAAAGAGAGCAGTTATGATGCCATAAGTATCATCTTTAGAGGCCATCATTTCCACCCATGTATATCTTGAATAATCATCAACCACCACAAGTGTATAGCGGTTTCCTCCAATACTGGCGGTTGGGACAGGTCTAAATAAATCCATGTACAGCAGTTGCAAACAGCGGTTCGTTGAAGGCGCGGTTTTACTAGGAAATGACTGTTTGGGCTGCTTTCCAAGCTGGCATGCTTTACACTTTTCATCATGATGGTCATCCACTTTGGGTAGTCCTTTTACTAGACCATTTCTGTGCAGTTTTGCTAGATACTTGAAGTTCAAGTGGCTGAGCCGCTTATGCCATAACCAGCTGCTTTCACTTATATTTTTGGCTACAAAATAGAGGTGGACCCAAGGAATAAGGGGGACCAAAACCTTTCATGTTTATTTTTCAGATTTCATGTTTTATGGCTGGAACCGTTAAGAAGAAGAAGGATCTCTGGTATTTGGATAGTGGATGCTCACGACACATGACTGGAGATTCCGAACTACTCTGCAGTTTCATCCAAATGAAAGGTCCCCCAGTAGTGTTTGGCAACAACAAGAAAGGAGAAACAGTAGGATATGGAGCAATCAAACGAGGAAAGGTGACTATTGAAAATGTGTCACTAGTAGAAGGACTCAAGCACAACCTTCTCTCCATATCTCAGTTTTGTGACAAAGGAATGAACTGCATCTTCACATCAACTAGCTGTTATATCAAAGATGCTTCATCTGGAGTCACTCTACTGACTGGCAACAGAACAGGTGATGTTTATATAATAGATTTAAGCAATATTGTTTCTATTGCTGACCTCTATTTTGTAGCCAAAAATATAAGTGAAAGCAGCTGGTTATGGCATAAGCGGCTCAGCCACTTGAACTTCAAGTATCTAGCAAAACTGCACAGAAATGGTCTAGTAAAAGGACTACCCAAAGTGGATGACCATCATGATGAAAAGTGTAAAGCATGCCAGCTTGGAAAGCAGCCCAAACAGTCATTTCCTAGTAAAACCGCGCCTTCAACGAACCGCTGTTTGCAACTGCTGTACATGGATTTATTTAGACCTGTCCCAACCGCCAGTATTGGAGGAAACCGCTATACACTTGTGGTGGTTGATGATTATTCAAGATATACATGGGTGGAAATGATGGCCTCTAAAGATGATACTTATGGCATCGTAACCGCTGTCTTTAGACAGCTCCAAACTCAGAAATTGGATGACATTGTTGCCGTGCGTTCAGATAATGGAACCGAATTTACAAACAATGGTGTTGCCCAATATATTGATGATCATGGAATTGATCATAATTTCTCTGCCGCTGGAGTTCCACAACAGAATGGAGTAGTGGAAAGAAAGAACGGAACTTTGATTGAAGCCGGGAAGACTATGATTACAGAAGCCAAGCTTCCCAAATACTTCTGGGCTGAAGCTGTCAATACCGCATGTTTCACCCAGAACCGCTCCCTCATCATCAAAGTTCACAACAAGACTCCTTATGAATTGTGGAGAGGCAGATCACCCAAGATTGCCTTTTTAAGATAGTTGGATGCAAGTGCTACATCTTGTATAATGGCAAAGAGCATCGAGGTAAATTTGATGCTAAGGCCGATGAAGGTATTTTTGTTGGTTATTCTAAACACTCCAAAGCTTTTCGTTGTTTCAATAAGACATCTTTAAAAATTGTAGAGTCAGTCCATGTTACATTTGATGAACATGCTTTCCTTGAGCCACATATGGCTCCAAATGTTGCTAATGATTTTAGTGATTTTGAGACAGGCACTAGACATAGAGCAACTGACAACCATCCTACTAAAACCGCTACATCCAGTTCTTTAGCCGCACCTACTCAAACCGCTGATGGTGTAACTGTTGAATCGCTGTCCTCTGATCCCATTCAAACTGTTGAACCAGTTCCAAATCTAACCTTCAATGAAGATTTCAATGATTATCAAGATGATCCTCCTCTGGAAAATCTTCAAGAAATAGTGGTTCAAGACAACCTCCCTCCTGAAATTAATGAGCATAGAGACCATCCAACTGCCAACGTTATTGGTCCTATCAGTACTGGTGTCCAAACCAGAGGGAGTTTGACTCACAGAGATGATCACAGTATGTTCTCAACTGCTCTGTTATCTCAGATGGAACCGAAGAAGGTAGATGAATCTCTAAGTGATCCAAGTTGGGTAATTTCAATTGAAGAAGAGCTTAATCAGTTTGAAAGATGCAAAGTTTGGACTCTAGTTCCAAGGCCCAGAGATCACACTGTAATTGGAACAAAATGGGTATATAGAAACAAGATGGATAAAAGTGGTGCTATAACTAGAAACAAAGCTAGGTTGGTTGCTCAAGGTTATAGGCAAGAAGAAGGGATTGACTATGATGAGACCTTTGCCCCTGTAGCCAGACTCGAAGCCATAAGATTGTTCCTGGCCTATGCCTCCTTCAAGAAATTCAAGTTATATCAAATGGATGTGAAGAGTGCATTTCTGAATGGTGAACTACAAGAAGAAGTTTATGTAGCCCAACCGCAAGGATTTGAAGACAACAAACTTCCAAATCATGTCTTCAAACTCAAGAAAGCATTGTATGGACTCAAACAAGCTCCAAGAGCATGGTATGACACTCTATCTAAATTTCTTATTGAACAAGGCTTCTCTCGAGGTAAAATTGATACAACTCTATTTATAGCTAAACACAAAAGTCATTCATTATTAGTTCAAATATATGTTGATGATATTATTTTCGGTTCTACTAATGAAACTATGTGTGTTAAGTTTGAGAAGCTAATGAAGAGTAAATTTGAAATGAGTATGATGGGAGAGTTGACATTCTTTCTTGGACTCCAAGTCAAGCAATGCCATGATGGGATCTTTATCAACCAAGCCAAATACACTAAAGATTTGATAAAGAAGTTCGGGCTTGAAACCGCTAAACCAGTTGATACCCCAATGCCTAAGGCCTGCAGTTTGGATCGAGATGAACATGGTAAGAAAGTTGATCAAACTCTCTACCGAGGTATGATTGGCTCTCTACTTTACTTAACTGCTAGTAGGCCAGATATCATGTTCAGTATTTGTGTTTGTGCTAGATTTCAAGCTGACCCTAGAGAATCTCATCTTATTGCTGTTAAACGTATTATTAGATATTTATGTGGATCTGTTAACCTTAGACTTTGGTACTCCAAAGAATCTTCATTTGATCTATTAGGTTATTCAGATGCTGACTTAGCAGCATGTAAGATAAGCATAAAGAGCACAAGTGGTACTTGTCAGTTCCTTGGAACGCGGCTTGTGTCATGGTCCAGCAAGAAACAAGCGTCGATTTCAGTCTCAACCGCTGAAGTTGAATATATAGCGGCTGGAAGCTGTTGCTCTCAAATTCTCTGGATGAAACAACAGTTGGAGGACTACGGGATATTTGAACAAAACTGCCCTATCTACTGTGATAGCACTGCTGCAATATCCATCTCCAACAATCCAGTTCAGCACTCAAAAACCAAGCACATCGACATAAGATATCATTTCCTCAAAGACCATGTGAAAAGAAAAACATTTTTCTAGCAAAGGTGGGAATAGATGATCAAATTGCTGATATCCTCACCAAACCGCTTGAAAATTCCAGGTTCTATCACTTACGAGGAGAAATGGGTATGTTAGAACTAACTTAAGATATCATATCTATATATATTATTTCTAATATCTTTTGTTTAAGTGTTTTGGCTATGCTTAGAAAAGTCATCTAGTGTGCGGTTCTGTCATCATTAAAACCGCATCAATAAATGGTTCGGTACAAGATACTCCATCAAACTGACGAGTCAAAATGAATGAAATCGGTTCTTTCAAAACCGACAAGAAAGCAAAGTCATTCGGTTTAAACATATAAACCGCCATCAGATTAGAGAGACATCAGTTTCATGAAAACCGCTGAAGATGTAAGGTAAGTCGGTTTGCTCAATCAAACTGCTCAGGTATGAAATTGCATTTCAGTCCCTACTTTATGTCATATCAATTATAAGGACCTTTATGCAATTATCTCTGCCGCATTAAATTTTATGTGACGTGGGACGCCAACTAGAGACCATCGTGCACCGTTCTCGTCGTTCCATTACCCGAGGAACAGTTATTTGAGTATAAAAGACAAAGTTTATTTCTTTTCACCTTTTTACATTCTTCTTCATTCATCTCTCTCTTCTGCACTCTGTTTTCTACCTCAAATATTTCCCATACTCTTTTCAAAATTCAAATGGCACCTAAGAAATCATCCGATCCTTCTGCTCCATCTACATCTACAACATCCAAAGGCGATATGGTATGATTTCTTGAACCCTTCACTCTAGCATTTCATCTTTTTCCGCCATTGTTGTTCGTAAAAGCTTGTTCGTATTCTAATATTTTTTTTCTTGCTTTTTCGTTCAATTTTTGGTTGATTATGCTTACATATGTTCATATTTGCTGGGTTTGATGCTTATTTTTTTGTCTGTTGTTCAAATTTTGAACAATTTTGATTTTTGGGTTTTCGGTTGTTCTTTCGTATTTCTTTTGATACTATGTTCTGGGTTTGTTATTTGAACTTGTTCTTTTAGAACTTTGTTAGTATCTGCTCTTTTCGAATCTTTTGCTATACTTCTTTCATGTTTTGGTTAAGTTTTTGCTTTGAATGTTTATCCCCTGTTCATCATGTTCTTCATGCATTCAAATCCTTTTTCAAATTCTTTTCATGTCTAGTTGTGGGTGTTTACCATTTTACCCCTGTTTTGCTTCAACCGCCTATTTCATTGTTAGAATTCCTTGTAGCAGTTTGAATGCTTGGTTTATTCAAACTGCTTGCACCAAATCTCTTACTAACTTTGATTATTTTTCGGATGAATCCAACTTTGTACCTAGATCTCAAATCATTAAAGCCGAATTCGAAGCTGATGCAGTTGGAAGAAAACTGCTTGCCCTACTGGAATCGTCAAAACTGCTGCCACTATTCCAATTAGATGAACCGAAGTTTGACAAAAGGCTTTGTGCAGAATTCTTTGACAATGGGATTGTCTGTGTGGTACCTCTTTTGAATGGTAAAGGTGAAGAAATCAGAGACTTAGAGTCTGGGGAAGTGAAGACTGAAAATGCCATCAAGTCCACTGTCATGACAAAAGATGTGGTTTTATCTTCTTCAAAGGTTGCTATCCTGGCTGGGTTAGAAAATTTTGGAATTCTTTCCATCAAACCAGAGTTAGTCAGCCGAACTACTGAGGAGCTCTTCTTCAACACTAAGTCCACCCCCAAGAAGGAGTTTGGAGAAGTTATGGCAATGTTGTGTGATTTGGTAGATACTGGAGTGATGTGCAAGAATGGCAATCACAACAACTTCACTTCTGAGCAGTACAACTACTGCGTGGCTATCTAAAAGGGAAGAAGCTGCATTGGCCAAGGATCATCATGCAAGAAATGATCAATGCCCTCAGCCGCCATACTTCTGCCAAAGCCACTGGAAAAACAAAGATCAGAACTCACTGCAGACTTTTAACAAAGTTTCTTCATCAGGATTCTGTGATCTTTAAAGCTTCTGTGGCAAACGAAGCTGAGTCGGTTCAACCGAATGAGAAGACCTTGTTTGGTGCTTCAAAACTTGATGCTTTCAGAACCGGGTTTGGATGGCGGTTTGCATAAGCGGTATGGAATGCTGATCCTCTGACTGAAGAACAGAGAGGACCCTATCCTGAGGCTCGGCTCAATAAGTCAGGCAAACCTTATGCCGGTGCCATAGCAGATCAAGCCGCAGCTACAAGAGCTAGAGAAGCAGCTCAAAGTTCCACCTTGAATAGGCTAGGAGTTAGCCTGGATGGAACTGAGGCTTCAGTTGAGAGGGAGTCCGCGGTTGAGGAGGAGCCTGCAATCCCTGCGGCTCAACCCAGGGAAACCGCGGCTCCAAGAAAGAAGAAAGCCAAAATTACTGACACTTCCAAACCCTCATCCAATCTTCCTCCAAAACCCTCCTTACCAAAATCCTTCCTCATTCTATCCAATCCCTCTTCTGAACCGCTTCCACCTTCATCTAAACCAATTCCCTCCAAAATCCCCTCTCAAACTGCCAACTGTTCAATTCACTGAAGAACAGTTACAGCTAATCTTTTCTACCCTTCCCAACCTCAAACCCTCCTCTCAAACCGAGCCTGAGCAGACCGAAGTGTCTGAGGCTGCGGTTCTAGTTGAACAAACCGAGGTATCTACAAGTGCGGTTCAGCCTGAGCAAACCGATGAGTTTGAGGCTGCAGTATTGCCTGAGTAGACTGATGTGTCTGAACCCGTTCAAGATGAACCTGAGCAAGATGATGAGAATCTTGAGGTTCAACCACTGAAGAAGGAGAGAAGATTAATCAAGAAATATGATTTTGTGGAGCACTGGCAATCTAGGCCACCTGGTGCAATGGACTTCTCTGAGGCTCATGACAAGAAGGATCATTCACCCATTGAAGGCTCATTTGCAAAGGAATTGAGAGAAAGAGCTGAACTGAGAAAGGCCGGAATAGACCCCATGTTGGTTGAAACCGCTCCTCCTTCATTGAAACGAAAGATAGATTTTGACTCACCAGAGCGCACTCCTTCACCATCTGGATCCCCTACACTGCCTTTTTCTCCATCGGTTCCACCGTCGGCTCAACCGCAACTGATCAATATCTTTGCCCCTTCGGTTTTGCCTGAGTTTAAAGTTGCAGTTAGGACTCCCAAACCGCGAGCTTTGAAAAGGAAATGTGCACAGGACATCGCGGCTTACCTAAAGAGGTTTAGAGCTACTTCTTCCAAAGCCAACCGCCATGGAGCCATCCTCAGAGCCGCCAACAAGCATGAAGAGCAACGAATCAAATCTGGTCGTCCAAATCCTTTTGCAATCTTTCCAGCCGATGAATCTCAGGCTGCGTCGGATCAACTCATTGCTTCAACTCTTGATCAAATCATTGAAGATCTGGCAGTTGAGGTCATCTTTTCTCTCTGCTCTCAATTTTTCTTTAGGATAAACTGCATTGTATTTCCTTATCTTTATAGATGGCAGTTCTCTCGTTTTACTTCCATTCCTCTCTCCAATACCCAACTTCTTTCCATTTCCCCTTCTCTTCCCTACACTTCATTTTCTGTCATTCCTTCTCCTTCCTCCTTTTTTGAAACTGATCCAGCAAAGATTCAGTTTGTTCTGGATTCACTTTTTACCCAAACTGCATTTGTTTCCTCTCTGCCCTTCCTTGTTAATGCCATTAAGAGGGAGAATGCTATTGACCCTCGGATTGGGAGAATGGAATTCAAGATTGAAACCCTTCTGGAGAACCAGCTCAAATTAGAACATAAGCTTGAAACTCTGAATGAGCTGATTTCTCTCAGACTTGAAGCGGCCCAAGTAATGAATGAGGCTCTAGAGAAGAAGTTAGACCAACTAGCTGATCTAACGGTTTCATCAACTGACTACTTAGTTCATTATGCCAACGACCTGAAGAAGCTTTCTGAAAGAATCTTAGAGAAGGTAAATGAACCGACCCATCTTCGTCTTAAGTCAGCTGAATACGTGTTTGAAACTGCCAGCCTAGTTGCGCCTTCTGATGCTGCTCAAACCGCAGACCAAGCCGCCGCCAGGGTTCCTGATAGAATTGTCTAGATTTCTTTCTATCCTTTTGTAATCAGTTTTGTCTTTCATTATTTTCCTTGTAATTTGTAACTTCCAAAAACCTTTAAAGGATTATAATGAAAATGAATGCATTGCACCTTATTCCAAAAACCTTGTTTATTCAAACTACTTGTTTGTGGAACAATGCATTTTCAAAACCTATGCACTTTAATTCATCATGAAAATTTTCTAAGTGTATATGTTTTAAACATTCAGTTTAAACATGCATATCTGATTTTCATAATCACATTTCTATATGCATCTGAATGTATTTCTTATCTATCTGTTTTTCATTTCCTTTGTTTGTTGATAGATTAGAAATCTATGGTATAGCATTGTGTGTGCATTTGACTTGGGACATGCAGTTTCAATACATACTCATTTGAGCATGTTCTTACCAAGTACAATGCTTACTCTATCATAGTGTGGTAATGGCATCAATCAAATAGGGGGAGATTGTTAGGATTCATTGTTAGTACACCCACCTGATTTGATTGACCCATTCCACGTGTCTTTTTATGGACTTTAGGTTTACATGTAATGAAGTTTTACTTCAATTTTTAGACAAGTCCATTTCTAGATTTTTAGTAGTTAGGCTGAGTTATGATCGGTTTATCCATAGCGGTTTAGTGTCCCTCAAGCCGCCATCATTAAAACTGCCATCATGGTGCCTTAAGTCCCTCATCAAAACCGAAGTTTGCGTCTTTGATGAAACCGCACTTCAAGTTCATTCATGAAACCGCACATGCATCTGGTGGAATCGCCGACCAAGATATTGAAGAAGTTATTGCTGTCATTTACTCCTTGAAGACAAACATTCGCTTTTCAACCGTAAATGAATGACTGGTGACTTGTCCTTAAACTTCAAGTCATGTTTCAGTTATTCTTGGAATGTCGGTTTGTCTCGCTTTTTGAAAAGTTACCGTTGTACTTTTCCAACAACTAAAAGGACAATGTCAGGTAGTTATCCAACAACTTCCTGCCACAAAGCAAAAGCAAAGGACGACAGTGACAGGTCAACCAATGGGATTGTGACAGCGCATAGAACCGCCATACAATGACTCACCTCTTTGTCCAATGGTCACTAATGCCTTCACTATAAATAGCCTTCATTTCTCAACAATGAAGGTTGCTGAGCTTCAAAGAGAATATCCCAAGTATTCAAGTTTGCTTTGAAGATTGAAAACCCAGATATTCATATCTTCATCATCTCCTTAGCAAACCCAGAGTTCTTCATTAAAGTCTCAAGCCTTCAAATCATCACAACTCAGCCTTGCACAGAAAGTAATCACTTGCTCGCCATCACTTAGATATTTTGAGCTCTTGATTTCTTTCCACACTACACACCCGGAGTATATTTTCTTATAGATTATATACCTCGAAAACACAGGTTGTTATAATAGCATTGTTAGGTTAGATTGTTCATTTAGAGTTTAGATTCTTTTGTAATCTTGTAAAAACTCCTCTAAATCAATACAAGTCTAGTAGCTATTAGAAAATCCTAGGCTAACCACCTAGGTAGAGGACGTAGTTCTTTCAAGAACGAACCTCTTCAAATTGTGTGTCCTTGATCTTTATTTTCTGTCTTGACATTTACATTTCTGGTTATGAGCTTTATTTACTTTTATGTGAAATGACTTGATAAATGATTTGCATACTTTTGTGATACTTCAGTTGTGCTTTGTCAGTTGCATCATTCCATTTTCAACCACTTAAACCGCCCTATTCTTTATAATTTAGTTTGACCATAACCGCAAAACTCTGTTGTGCATTTTATCTGAGCGGTTCTAGTGCTTTAAACCGCAATAGACCAAACTGATAAGCACTTGGTTGATTTTCAAGGGTATTTCGAAAAAGTTTTTAAACCGCTATTCACGCCCCCTCTAGCGGTTCTATACCCTTGTTGCCCTTTGGGACCAACAAGTGGTATCAGAGCATATCCACCAAAAATCATTTTACAAGCTTAACCGCTTGGGTGCTGATCCAATGGCAAACATAAACTCACATATGATGCAGACATCCAACTCTAATCACTTACCTATTCTTAATGAAGATAGTTTCATCTTCTGGAAAGATAGGATGAAGAAGCACATGATATCTGAGGATCGCAGATTATGGACTGCAATTGTTAATGGACCCTATGTCCTGATGAAGGCTAACCCTGATGCAGGTACTGCTTGACAAACCGCGGAAATCAAGAAGCCGGAAGCTGAATGGACCGAAACTGATCAACGGAATGTGGACTTTGATGGTAGAGCCATGTCCATGCTTGTATCAGCTATTGATCTAAGAACTCACTCAAAGGTTCTAGATTGCAATACCGCAAAGGAAACATGGGATGGCATCAGTGACTTTCTGGAAGGAGATGCCGAAACCAAGAAGAGCCGCCTCTACCAACAGAGAAGGCTCTTTGATTACTATGTCAAAGACCCAAAGGAATCTCTTCGCCAATGCTATGAGCGGTTCGTGGAAATTGTCAATGTATGTTTCTCTCTAGGGCACAAGTATTCCAATACTGACCTGAACATGAGATTCATGCAATCTCTTGGTAGCAAATGGCTGATCAAAACTACCAACATTGAAGACAACAAAGATCTGGAAGCTCTTGATCTTCGTCATCTTTATGCCATGCTAAGAGTATTTGAATTCAAGCTTGAGGAAGCTCATGAAACCGAAAACAGATTCAAGTCTCTTTCTCTTGCCGCTTTCAACAATGCCACATCTCCAATTTACAATCCAGATCACCATCAAACCGCATCCAATACTCATTTACAAACCGCTTCTTTTGATCAAAATATTCCAAGATATATTCCTCAAACCGTACCTCCAGAGTATTACCAACCGCCTCATCAACCTTACCCTCAACATCATCAACCCTATTCTCAACCTCAGCAATCTCATCAATCCTACACTCCATCTCAAAATTCTCAAAGTGTAGCATCCAGTTCTACTCAAGTTGACTTTGATGACATGGATGATGACGAGTTTGCTCTCTATGTGAAAAACTACACCAAGTTCAGAAAGAACAGAGCTCAATCTCAGTCAGGCAGCCCCGCAAAGTTTGTCCCTCCAACCAGATTCAACAAAGCAGCTGATGCTAAGAAAAGGGATGATCTTGTTTGTTACAACTGCAGACAACCAGGTCATTTTGCCTCCAGTTGTCCCAAACCGCGCTATGAAGCCGCTCCTGCCAAGAAACCGTTCAACAAGAAGTTTTTCAAGAGAGGAGGAATGGTTGCTGAACAAGGAGAACAACCATTAACTTGGATGGGTTCTGATACAGATGATAGTGATGAAGATGAAGGAGTTGCAAATCTTTGCCTAATGGGATTTGAAGAAAAAGTTGAAATTGACGAAAGCCTTCCACTGCCACTCCATCAAATGAAGTCAGTTTCACCAAGAACTCCTGAAGCTAAACAAGGCAAAACTCCTACTTCACCAAACTACTCTCCTGAGGATCAAACCGAACAAAGCCATGATGACCAGGTACTTGAATGTGCTAATGTTATTTGTCAACAACACACTGTGCTTAAAAAGGCATATAAATTAATGGCTGCGAAACTTGAATATTCCCAAAAAGAGTGCAAGTCCCATAAGGAGGAGATTGAAAAGCTCAAGCTCCAAATTGTTGGGATAGCTTCTGTTGTGGAAGAAAACCGCTACCTTAAGGACAGAACCGAGGTACTTCACACCCGAATCCATGATCTTACTACATAAAGGGATGAACTTCAAAAAGTGACCGATGTGTGGACTAAGTCCGGTGTCACCATGGAACAAATCGTTAATTCACAAATTCTCTCTAACCGTGACGGAGCTTTAAAATTAATATGGAGATGAATTTAGAACACTAACCGTGACGGAGCTTTAAAATTCTGAGATCTTCAATCTTTGTTCTTCGCGCTTCTTCGAATCACGAACGTAGGAACGACCGCAAAACTTGGATCACGAACTTTGAAGGAGTTGATGCCAACGCCCTCTATGTTTATCCACACGCGAACGAATTTCAAGAACGATTCTTGAACCGGATTGCTAGACCCAATAGAAACTCTTTCTACTTTGAAGGCTATATGGAAAAATCAATGTTCTTGTTCTTGAGGAAGAAGAAGAACTTGTTTTTCTCTCTCTCGGAGGCTCTCTAATTGATATGGAATCAATACCTACTGATTAGGTCGTTGTTAGAGGTTTATATACTTATTAGTCCTAAACCGTTTAGGAGAAATAGGTTAAAACCCGTCACAACACGAAATCAGTTTTTGGGCCCGAACAGGGCCTGCTCGGCCGAGTCCTTTAAGGTGCTCGGCCGAGCACCTTTGCTCCAGAAAATCTGACCTTCTGATTTCCCATGCTCGGCCGAGTCATACGAGGTGCTCGGCCGAGCACCACCAGAATTCCGATTTTAGCCTTTTAAACAATTCGTCCTTTTGTGTGTGACCCCATAGGATTATATTAAGTTGGCAATGAGCCCAAACACATTTGAGCTCATAAATCATGAGCGGACTCTAGCAAGCCATCGTGACTACCCAATTAATATAACTTGTATAAGTTCGTGAATCCTTTATAGAACATATTACAATCTCTTTGTTTCACGATGTCTATTGAACGTAAGCCATGGTCAATGGTCAACTTACAATGTTCAATGCTTTCTCGATCCAGAATGTATTGATAGTACAAATCTTATTTGAGCACGGCCATGCATTTCATCAACACCATTCTTCGAGTGGCCAAAGCTTGACATCTCTCTCTTACGAGGAACAAATCCCTTCTTGATTTATTACCTTTCCCTACATGAATCCGATTACGCCAATCACATTCTTTATAGCTACCCGATTAGGGGTAACGTTTGAATATGTCAAACGTAATGTTCATCGAGTGGAAGACTGTGATAATCTCAGGTCTAAAGATTCCAGTAATATAACTATATGAGACTTAATTATGACATTGTGACCATGACATAAATCTCATATGGGTCAGTCCAGTATTTGGTCTCCAACAAATACCCATAAGTTTAATTGTATCCCATACACCATAATCATCATATGATTATCCATTAAACTTATACTAACAATTAATCATAATTATCAGGGACGGGGATTATTATAATAAACATGCAAAGGATATAATAATCAAACATTCAATATCTTTATTAAAACATAATAAACAGATAACATTAATCGTTCTCATAACGTGCCTAGAGCATACAACACCAACAATCTCCCACTTGCACTAGGCCTAATTAATGTATCGAATACCCATAGACCTCACATGACCATCATGCTTTGCTTGCGGAAGACCCTTTGTCAATGGGTCGGCAATGTTATCGTCAGTTGGTACTCTGCATATATTTATGTCACCTCTACCAATGATTTCTCGAATGATATGGTAACGCCTAAGTATGTGTTTGGATTTCTGATGTGATCTTGGTTCCCTTGCTTGAGCAATAGCACCATTATTATCACAATAAAGGTCTATTGGATCAGCAATGCTAGGAACTACCTCTAGTTCAGTTATGAACTTCTTAATCCAAACAGCTTCTTTAGCAGCATCGGATGCAGCAATATACTCAGCTTCCGTTGTAGAATCAGCGACAGTACTTTGCTTAGAACTCTTCCAGCTAACAGCACCTCCATTAAGCACAAATACAAATCCAGATTGCGATCTAAAATCATCCTTGTCGGTTTGGAAGCTTGCATCTGTGTAACCACTTACAACAAGATCACCTTCCGCACCTCCATACACCAAGAACGAATCTTTAGTCCTTCGCAAGTACTTAAGAATCGTCTTGACTGCAATCCAATGATTTTCACCAGGATTTGATTGGTATCTACTCGTCATGCTTAAAGCATACGAGACATCAGGTCTGGTACATATCATGGCATACATGATGGATCCAATAGCAGAAGCATATGGAATCCCAATCATTCTCTCACGCTCATCAGTCGTCTTAGGACACTGATTCTTGCTTAGAGATATGCCATATCCTACTGGCAAATTTCCTCTTTTAGAGTTTTCCATGCGGAATCTCTTGAGAACTTTGTCAATATATGTATCTTGACTTAAACCAATCAGTTTCTTAGATCTATCACGATAGATCCTAATGCCAAGGATATAAGCGGCTTCTCCCATATCTTTCATTGAGAAACACTTTCCTAACCAAGTCTTTACAGACTGTAGTGCAGGAATGTCGTTTCCAATGAGCAATATGTCATCAACATATAGTACTAGAAATAATACTACGCTCCCACTAATTTTCTTGTATACACAAGGTTCATCTTCGTTCTTGATGAAGCCAAACTCTTTGACCGATTCATCAAACCGAAGATTCCAACTCCTAGAGGCTTGCTTCAATCCATAAATGGATCGTTGCAATTTGCATACTTTATTAGAATTTTCTGGAATTACAAAACCTTCAGGTTGTGTCATATAAACATCCTCAAGTAAGTTCCCGTTAAGGAACGCTGTTTTGACATCCATTTGCCATATCTCATAGTCAAAATATGCGGCTATGGCAAGTAAAATTCTTATAGACTTGATCATTGCTACGGGCGAAAAGGTTTCATCATAGTCGATTCCATGAATCTGCCTATAGCCTTTCGCTACAAGTCTAGCTTTATAAGTATGCACCTTTCCATCCATGTCAGTTTTCTTTTTGAAAACCCATTTGCATCCTATGGTTTTTACACCTTCGGGCGCATCAATCAAGTTCCAAACTTGATTATCATACATGGATTTAATTTCAGATTCCATGGCTCCAAGCCATTTATCTGAATCAGGAGCGGACATCGCTTCTTGGTAGGAAGTAGGTTCGTCATCAACTATGACTTCTACTTCATTGCTATCCGTCATGAGAAATCCATATCTCTCAGGTTCAGATCGCATCCTACCAGTTCTGCGAGGAACTTGAGTACTCTGAACCGGTTCCACAACTCCTTGTGAAGCTTGCTCAGATCCAACATTTTGTTCCATGTAATTTCGGGTTCTCGAATCTCTTTGAGATTAATTTTACTCCCACTAATTCCTTTGGAGAGAAACTCTTTCTCTAGAAAGGTACCATCTCGAGCAACAAACACTTTGTTGTCCGTGCGGTTGTAAAAATAATATCCCTTAGTTTCCTTAGGGTAACCCACAAAATTACATTTATCAGATTTTGGTGCAAGTTTGTCAGAGATCATTCTCTTAACATAGGCCTCACAACCCCAAATCTTTATGAAAGACAAACTAGGTTTTCTTCCAGTCCACATCTCATATGGAGTCTTTGGAACAGATTTAGTTGGAACTCTATTTAGTGTAAGAGCAGCAGTTTCTAGTGCATGTCCCCAAAAAGATAAAGGAAGATCAACTTGACTCATCATGGAGCGGACCATATCCAATAAGGTCCTATTTCTCCGCTCAGACACACCATTCCATTGTGGTGTTCTAGGTGGAGTTAATTGTGAAACAATTCCACACTCTTTAAGATGATTGTCAAATTCTTGGCTTAAATATTCTCCACCACGATCAGATCGTAGTGCTTTAATAGTTTTGCCAAGTTGATTTTGTACTTCATTTTGAAATATTCTAAATATCTCAAAAGATTCACTTTTATGCTTCATTAAGTAGACATAACCATATCTACTAAAATCATCAGTAAAAGTTATGAAGTATTGATATCCTCCCCTAGCACTGCTGCTCATTGGTCCACAAACATCAGTATGTATGAGTCCCAATAAGTCACTAGCTCTTTCACTACTCTTAGTAAAAGGTGCCTTAGTCATCTTTCCAAGTAAACATGACTCACAAGTTTCATATGATTCAAAATCATGTGAATCTAGAAGTCCGTCCCCATGGAGTTTTGAGATACGCTTCTCATTAATATGACCAAGACGGCAATGCCACAAATAAGTATGATTTACATCATTAGGTTTGGATTTCTTATTTACATTATAAACATTCTCATTATTCCCATTTTCAACATCAAGAACATAAAGGCCATTAAATGAACATGCAGTACAATAAAGCATATCATTTAAATAAATAGAAAACTTCTTATTCTTAATAAGAAAACTATAACCTTCATTATCGAAACAAGAAACTGAAATAATATTCCTACTCAAATCTGGAACGTAATAACAATTGTTCAAAACAAGAATTAATCCGCTAGGTAAAATGACATCATATGTTCCTACGGCTAATGCAGCAACTCTTGCTCCATTTCCCACACGTAGGTCCACTTCACCATCTTTGAGTAGCCTTCTATTCCTTAGTCCCTGCACATTTAAACAAATGTGAGATCCACATCCGGTATCTAATACCCAGGAGCTAGAAGTAGAAAGAAAAATATCTATAACATAGATACCTGAAGTAGACGCAGTCCCACTGCTCTTCTTCTTCTTTAACTCTTCCTTGTAAACCTTGCAATTGCGTTTCCAATGACCAATCTCATTGCAGTGGAAACAAATTGCATCCTTTTGGGAAGCAGCTTTAGCCACAGTAGCATTGGCAACATTTGCCTTGCTAATCTTGGGTTTGACAACTTTTGCCTTACCCTTTCCTTTGCCTTTCTTCCTTCCTTTGACACTATGAGCACAGGAGCGGCTTCTTTACCAATTTTCTTTTCTGCCTGCTTAAGCATCCCATGCAATTCAGACATAGTCTTATCCATCCCTTGCATATTAAAGTTCATGACGAACTGATTATAGCTTTTGGGCAATGAATTAAGAATAAAATCGGTAGCCAACTCAATCTCAATTGGATGGCCAAGCCTCTCTAGTTTCTCAAAGTAAGCCTTCATTTTCAAAACATGAGGGCTCACAGACTGTCCTTCGCTCATCTTGCATGAGACTAGGGCAGCTATGGTGTCGAACCTCTCTTGCCTTGCTTGTTCTTGGAACATATCTTTCAATGTAGCAGCAAGGTCAAATGCTTCCAAGTGTTCAAGAATCTTCTGAAGTTCTGAACACATGGCCGCAAGCATAAGACAACCCACCTCACGAGAATCATTCACATGTTTCTTGTAGGCGTTTCTCTCATCCTTGGGTGCATTAGAAGCAGGTTCTTCTTCAGGAACGGGCTCATCAAGAATATAGAGCTTATCCTCATGCTTTAGAACAATTCTAAGGCTACGGATCCAATCCGTATAGTTAGCTCCATCTTCTTGAAGTTTCTCCTTCTCAAGGATAGATCGCAGTGATAAATTTGTATTCTGAGCCATTATCTACAATTATGCAAACATATAATTAAATATAAATACCAACTTAATTAAAGATATTAAATATTAGTATTTCACAAATACTCCCACTAAATTATATAACCTTCAAATACATCTAATGCATCATATAATTTAAATGGGCTAAGATCCATCTTTAATTTAATTTCAAGTCCGCTTTGGCGATACTGCTCAAAATTAAATTAATTAGGTAGACAACTCTTTGTCAATCATATCAAATATGACTCTTAGATCCTTTATGAGATTTTTAGACATCATATGTCTAACATGTTTAATCTCATCTGTGCCTTAGGCCCAAAACTTTGTCTTTTGATAGCCTAATTAGTCAAACCATTTTAAACGTATAGGAATCACTCTTTCCTCATCTTGCTCATAAATGAATAGAATTAATGCACCTCGCTTTGGCAGAGCCCACATAAAACTATCCACGTACTCGCAAGTGTTTTAATCATGGATTGGCACAAAACTTAAGTTTTATGAAGGTTCACCACATATAGCATATAACACATTTATGATCACATAAGATAAACATGTTATTCTTAAAGCAACGGTTAATAATTTAACTAATCCAATTAATTAAATTAAGATTACATGTGATCGATTTATGGGGATAAATTCTTTCACACATTATTGAGAGCAAGATTGTACGGTCGAAACTAAGCCAGAAGGCATCCACAATCCCGTACCAAATTTAGAAACTAGAAAAAACAACTATGTAAGGTCGAAACTAAGCCAATAGGCATCCACAATCCCTTACATAAAGTAACTTGATTCTAAATTCTTTTGTCCCATCAATTTATTACTTTGACCTTGATATTTGTTTTCAGGAAACACGGTTTCTCAAACCAGCCATCTGACAAACAAATTCAATCCAAAGTGATTTTAAACAAGCCATTTAATTTCAGGAAACACGGTTTCTAAAACCAGCCATCTGAAAAACAAATTCTGTCCAAAATCACCTGCTCGGCCGAGTCCTTTAAGGTGCTCGGCCGAGCGCCTCTGTGTTCCAGAAAACCCTTTGCTTCTGACGACTCTGCTCGGCCGAGTCTTAGACTGCTCGGCCGAGCACCACGAACAGAACAGATTTTCTTGTCGAATTTTAATTCTAAGATTGCTTTCCCGATTCATTTTGGATTTGGTGTTCATAATGATCATATCATCATGTTCATCAAAACCTTGAATAAACGATTTATTCATGAATCAAAGATCATCAACAAATCAATCCAATTAATTTTTGATAATCTAAAGGAACATAATAATCAAATTATTATTGCAATCGTAGATCCCACATAACGTATTTAAAACGGTGCGATTTTATGATTTCAATATATCTCATATACAAACATAAAACTCAGATCACATAAACATCTTGAATCCAAATTCACATAGCATGCCAAAACATATAATCCAATTATATCATTAACATGTTATTATAAAATAATCATGATGAACGGGGCTCTGATACCACTGTTGGGTTTTGAGCAAACATGCACAGCGGAATAAACCCAAAAAGCCTAGATCCGATCACGATGATTAAATTAATATGGAGATGAATTTAGAACACTAACCGTGACGGAGCTTTAAAATTCTGAGATCTTCAATCTTTGTTCTTCGCGCTTCTTCGAATCACGAACGTAGGAACGACCGCAAAACTTGGATCACGAACTTTGAAGGAGTTGATGCCAACGCCCTCTATGTTTATCCACACGCGAACGAATTTCAAGAACGATTCTTGAACCGGTTGCTAGACCCAATAGAAACTCTTTCTACTTTGAAGGCTATATGGAAAAATCAATGTTCTTGTTCTGAGGAAGAAGAAGAACTTGTTTTTCTCTCTCTCGGAGGCTCTCTAATTGATATGGAATCAATACCTACTGATTAGGTCGTTGTTAGAGGTTTATATACTTATTAGTCCTAAACCGTTTAGGAGAAATAGGTTAAAACCCGTCACAGCACGAAATCAGTTTTTGGGCCCGAACAGGGCCTGCTCGGCCGAGTCCTTTAAGGTGCTCGGCCGAGCACCTTTGCTCCAGAAAATCTGACCTTCTGATTTCCCATGCTCGGCGAGTCATACGAGGTGCTCGGCCGAGCACCACCAGAATTCCGATTTTAGCCTTTTAAACAATTCGTCTCCTTTGTGTGTGACCCCATAGGATTATATTAAGTTGGCAATGAGCCCAAACACATTTGAGCTCATAAATCATGAGCGGACTCTAGCAAGCCATCGTGACTACCCAATTAATATAACTTGTATAAGTTCGTGAATCCTTTATAGAACATATTACAATCTCTTTGTTTCACGATGTCTATTGAACGTAAGCCATGGTCAATGGTCAACTTACAATGTTCAATGCTTTCTCGATCCAGAATGTATTGATAGTACAAATCTTATTTGAGCACGGCCATGCATTTCATCAACACCATTCTTCGAGTGGCCAAAGCTTGACATCTCTCTCTTACGAGGAACAAATCCCTTCTTGATTTATTACCTTTCCCTACATGAATCCGATTACGCCAATCACATTCTTTATAGCTACCCGATTAGGGGTAACGTTTGAATATGTCAAACGTAATGTTCATCGAGTGGAAGACTGTGATAATCTCAGGTCTAAAGATTCCAGTAATATAACTATATGAGACTTAATTATGACATTGTGACCATGACATAAATCTCATATGGTCAGTCCAGTATTTGGTCTCCAACAAATACCCATAAGTTTAATTGTATCCCATACACCATAATCATCATATGATTATCCATTAAACTTATACTAACAATTAATCATAATTATCAGGGACGGGGATTATTATAATAAACATGCAAAGGATATAATAATCAACATTCAATATCTTTATTAAAACATAATAAACAGATAACATTAATCGTTCTCATAACGTGCCTAGAGCATACAACACCAACAATCTCCCACTTGCACTAGGCCTAATTAATGTATCGAATACCCATAGACCTCACATGACCATCATGCTTGCTTGCGGAAGACCCTTTGT